>CM066031.1:565547280-566007083 GCA_033557465.1 Ichthyophis bannanicus | reverse complement strand
CGTTTGCTATGAGAGACTGGCAGATCTCAATTCCTCTGTTCGCACATTTTGCTCATGGAGCTCCACCTAAACAATCATTCTGATGTCTGCGGTGGGTGCTGCAGGTCTGGTCTCTGACAATGGTTCACCACCCTGGGGAGTGACCCCCCCAACAGTCATGTTGTACCATATCCCTGCCTGTACCATTCCCAGGACTGGTTTGGGTGTGTATGCCTGCTGCCCCAGCCGTCTACTAGTAACAACAATGGTTGACATCGGTGTGGGGGTGGTTGTCTGTCTATCCAGTGTGTGGTGGCTGCACCCACCTTCCACCGGCCATCACTGCCAGCAATGTTGCCAGTATTGGGCTGCCAATAGTGCATACTGAGTAGCACGTTACCATGGGTAGAGGCCGGACAGGGTGGCCTGGCCAGGGCGCAATCTGCACAGGTGGGGGCGATAGTGTGGCAATGACAGGCACATTGTAGTGGCCGCCAACCACCTACACAGACAGGGTGACCTCAGTATGTGCTGCTGAGAGATCACTCGCACCCTGACTGTGCAAGTGACCACAAGCATGGCTAGGCACGCCCCATAGTGCTATCTACAGTATTTCTCTCATTGTGCGTATATATGGGTTGTCTTATTGGCCCCTGTCACGGATTTGACTTGTGTCTGCTGACATCCCATTTCTGGGGGCAGGTCATCTCCACTGGGCATAATAGCAGACTATTTGCAGCGGGTATGTGTTGTGATGGAGTGGCTTGCAGGTTCCAGTGGCTGATGGCTTGCACCAGGGGAATATCAGATAGTGGTGGGGTGCAGCATGGCCTAATCTAGGCCTAATGTCTGTCTGCTATTGTGTTTCTGGATGTTGTACAGAGCTGCATTGTACTGCTCTGTAGGGTTTTGGTTCCCCTCAGCAGGACTGTTGTTGATGTTCCCCTCTATGTCCACCTTGCAGGGAGTTAGATGTTGTACATCTTTCGATAGGAGACCCTGTTTTGCCGCCCTGGGGGAGGGAGTGGTTGGTGCATGGGCCCGTCCATTGGGGGGGGGTGGTCCACATGGTGGCTACACCTGACTGATACAGACAGGGATGTCCAAGGTGTTTAACCCTGCAGAAACCACACTGTCTACCGCACCCTATAACACTGGGGGCTGTGGACCCTGCAACCATGGCCTCTTTCAGCCATGGCCTTTGCTGTGGACCCTGTTCTAGTGCCTCTATTGGCGCCTCAGGGCTGCAACCCGTCAGTTGAGCACCGTACCCCCCCGCACGCTGTGACGGTGTTTGGCCACCCTGTGCCGTTACACACAAAACGTCAGTACCGCCCTTACCATGCCGCGGTGCTTGTGGGGGTGCACATTGTCGCTTCCCCCTGACCCGGCCGAGGTGCGTTGGTTTGGCATGTCCCCATCTTGTGTTTATCTGTGGACAGCTGATTTGCATGTGCAGTGCATCATGGGTGTGACGGGCCGCAAAGCCCAAACCCTGGGAATCCGCGCCTGCTGCACAGGCTTTGATAACCGCATAGGCCATCCCACGGTACAATCTGTTAGCATTGTGCTCAATAGGGTGCAGAACACCTAACCGAGTCTTTCATATATTATACCCACAGGGGCAGGGTAAAAACACACATAGGGGGCCACGCACGATTTGTACGCGTGACGCTACGCTCAAGCCCCAACGTACATTGTTACACACACTGCGAGGGTCTCTTTCTGTATGGAGGTTACTCGACTTAAAGTACAACATGCCCTCTCACAGCACACTTGGGGACTCGAAACCCAGGCTGACCGCCTTTAACCAGTGGTCAGTACCCTCACCCATTGTGGCTCTAGCTCTGGGGTTAATGCTCGTGTCTCTGTACAATCTTCCTACGAGTGTACTTCCGCAGCAACGCACGCACGTACGCCCACAGCAACGCACGTGTCCCACGCCCCCAGCAACGCACGGGGCTAGCGTACCCCGGAGCAACGCGACGTGGCTGAGCATCAAAGCCATTTGGAAGAAATGTCATCTATGTCTGAGGAAGCCTCCCTTCAGCCAGCGTGACATGAGACCTGCTGACAGAGCTGTTCTGGGCCCTCCGCCAGCAATAGTCTCTTCCCTGGCTCATTCCAGGAGGCAGAACCTGTCAAGGGTCAGGAGGGCCTCTGGGATCGCCTGGGCCCATGATTTTCAACATGATCTCAGACTAGCCGCCGTGCGTTAAGTGCATGGGGGCCATCCCCCCAAATGATGAAAACAAAACCAAAAACCCACACCGTAACTGTCAGCACAAATACCCAATGCACTGACAGTGTAATAGCAGTTGCTGACGACATCCTGTGGCTATCAAAGTCATGGCCACAACACCCTCTGCAAGAAAGACACCCCTTCCCCAATGGGTTAGCTGCAAGCCATGGCAGAAGCAGCACCACCGATCACAGAGGTATGGTATTTGCCTTGTGCAGGCCAGGAGTGTCCCCCATCCAAAAGACACCCCAGTCTCCCGACCTCGCAGGCCAACCATGAAAGGAAGTGTGTCTGCACCATGTCCTCCCTTTTACCCAACCACAATTTGCAAAATGCATCCTCTGATGCTTGCCGCCCCCCACTTATGGCATCTCTCCCCCACCCTGGCCCACGGTCTGCTGGTGGCCATTCTGTGATCACAAACACAAACCCCATCTCCAAGCAGATATTCTGCCCCACATGAGGTGCAACTCCCCCTCCACCCGGCCCACTGTCTGCTGGTGCACTGTGTGATTTAAACAATTCCCCAAACCCCAGCTCCAAGCAGATGTAGGCCCCCAATCTGAGGGAATCCCCCCTCCCACCCTGGCACACTGTCTGCTGGTGCCATTCTGTGAGCACAATTCGCACAAACCCCAGCTCCAAGCAGATGTAGGCCCCTAAAGGTGGTCCCGAGCACCGCCCCTGTTCCCTGGGTAAAACAGGGATGCCCTTTATGGGATCACAAAAGGAAAAACGCACGGCCTAAAGGGCAATCCTAGTGAGGACTGTAGTGACAACCCTCCCACCCAACAACTGGTGGCTGATTGGCACATGCAGATGTGTGTAGGGTGGCACCCACAGCTGTGATGTGTTATGTACGTGGGCCGCACATACAGTGCACATGTTGCACCGACCAGGGGTGATGTGTTTGTGTCCCACACATGAGGCTGTCACACGTTAACACAAGGGGCATGAGCGCCCCGGGCGCCAATAGGTGCCAAGGCGCTTTGTTGTATGCAATGAGAGTGGGAGATGCCAGAGGCAGGGACCCACCAGCGTGTCCCTACGGTAGATAAGGGCAATGTTTCATTTGTCACCCCTACATTGGAGGACCTTCGAAAGAATGCTCCCGAGCTGAGGGCCCCGGTAACCCCCCCCCGCCGAGCCCCCCCCCGCTTCACTTGCCAGGGTGCAGCGCGAGAGGATGGCACAGCATAATGTGTTAGTACCACGCGACCTGCCATCTTCGTTGAACGAGGGGTGTAACCACCGGTCCACAGTGACAGGGGAAAGATGATGTTTCCCCAGTGATGACATGTGGTTATCTCTCCCCCTCTTTTCCGACGTGCAGCCAACTTGGACGAGGGGGGTGCCGGAGGAGCCCCCAGACTTTTCGCCCCGTAGGGAGACCGGAAGCAGCACGAGGAGTTGAGGAATGGCGGTACCATAGCGGGGAGCCTAGGATGGGAATGAGCGCGCATCCCCACTCCATGATGAGGGTGAGGATGGGGGTGATGATGGGGCCATATGGGAGGGAATGTGGGGGATGCTATGGAAATGGAGACTGATGGTTGTGGAGCCTGGTGAGCAGGATGAGAGGGGGGGATTTGAGTGGAGGGGAAGAGGAATGGTGGGGCAGGTGGTGGCAGGGAGAGGAGGGGGAGTCAGGGGGGGGAGGGGGATGAGGTTGTGGGGATGGTGTTGGGGGCAGTGTGGAGGGAGGGGATGTCCCAGCGGAGGGGGTGGGTCGAGGGCATTTCCCTCAATGTGCACGCTCCTCCACAGGGCCACTGTGGCCACCAGCCAACTGCCCCCATGATCAAGGGCGCGGCCGCACCCCTCGTCTGTGACGTGTGCCTAAGCCACCCATGCGCCTCAGGCAGTTCATCTGTCCATGCAGCCACACATACACTGGGAAATGTGATCCTGTGCGGCTGCATGTGTCGGGCCTGCGCCGGTGGCTGACAGCGTTGGGCGTGCCCAGCACAATCTCCAGATGCAGTTCGCCCTAAATCCAGGGCCAGGTGCTGGCAACCCTGTCCATGGTGGCTGACCGTCTGCTGGAAGCGTGATGACCGCCCTGGCCATTAGTCCGCAGACAGGTCATAGCCACCATCCAACGGGGTCCCCATGGTGTGTAATGTGTTGTGGACACAGGCATCACACCCACCCTGTGACGCACCGTGCCCATTGAATGTCCACCACATTGGCCACAGGGGATGGGAGCGTGGGACACTGCAATTTGCCTTGCCATCTTGTTGTGTGGTCCATGCCTCCATCAACTGACCAGCATGGGCCCCATGTCACCGGATGTCACGTTTCGTGTATACCACTGTACATAATGTAAATATGTTTTAAAAAAGAGTTTAAAAATGTTGGTTGAACACATATGTACCTGTTGTGTCAACATTTCCCGCTCATTGCCTTATGACAGTGGTGTGCGAGTTGCTGGGTGTGGCAGTGGGCTACGTACGTGGGGCCCAGGGTGGACGTCCGAACAGGTAAGGTAGGTGTCCGTGGGCACCCCCCCACAGACATGTTCACACCAGCTACGTTGCGTGTGGTGGGTGCCCACCAAGATGGGTGGGGAGTTGCGTTCCTGCACCGTGACGTGCAACCAGCATGTGTGTTGGTTATGGTGTCGGGGCAAAATACAGCACAGAGTGACAATGGGACATATGGTTGGGGGAAGTGGATAGGCCTGTTTTACCTATCCACGCGTGGCCCATATTGGTGGGGCCCTTTGGTGGCAAGGGCAGGGCGTAGCTGAGTGTGTATGTACCGGTGGGGTTAGGGGGGAAACACAGAGGGTGCTTACCCAGGGCCGGCCTCGATCCATTGAGCAGGAGGTGTTTTGCACAGGGCCCAGCGTTTTCGGTGGACCGCGCAAAGAACATTCTTCCCTTTCGTAGATTGGGTTGAAGAATAATAGAAAGTGGCGCCGCTGCTGCCGCGGCGGCTGATGTTGGGTTCCCGCGGGGCTCCCTCTGCCCGGCGGGAGCTCTCCCGCGTGGCTCAGCCCCTCTCCTTTCCGGCTTGCAGATACGCGAATGGAGAGAGTCTCCCTTGCGTCTGTTCAGCCCGGCAGGGGTCAGATTGGAATATTTGCCCATCAGCACCTGGCGGGCTTCCCAGAGACGCGGAGGTGACTCTCTCCGCGCCTTCGCGTGATCTGCCAGGCCGTCAGTGATGGTGCTGAGGCCCTCTCCGGGAGAGTCCCACCTGGCAGAGGGCGCCCCGCGGGACCCTCCATGCCAGCCCCCCGAGGGAGCATTGGCAATCGTTATTTGGTTTTTAAAATGCCGATCCGTATCGTCCACCGATGGTGGGGGGGGCCGAGAGAACTTGTCAAAGGGCTAAGGGATGGGGATTGGGGTTTGATACTGGTCAATCTGGGCGCTAGAGGATGAGGGCGGGAGGGAGGTTAGGACCTTTTCGCAATGCTTGAGTGGGCGGAGGGAGGGGGTTTCAAACAAGGCATTGGTCTTGTGGTGGGTTAAGACGGACCTTGTGCTGATTTTTGGGGTAGGACTGATCATGGGTTATAGGGGGGCTTAGACGAGAACATGGGCTGAGGTTGAGGGGTATTGTGACCTGAGGTAAGCTGATGTGGTCAGGACTGGTATGGTTTATAGGGGGGTCGCTTCAACTGGGGCGAAAATGGTTGGATGGGGTGTGTTCAGGACTGGTCCGTGATTGACGGGGGGCTATAGGACCGGGTAATGGGGTTTGGGGGGGTGCTAGGACTGGAAATGGGCGGATGGAACAGCTAGGACTGTGACTGTAAATGGGCTTAGTGTATGGTAGGGACTATGCCTTGAGACATTGGACTGTTACAGGTGGTGATGGGATGGGTGGGTGGGGGTGGTGGGGGTGTGGAGGTGGGGTGGGTGGGGGGAGGGGTGGGAGGGGGCTACGGGGGCTATTGCACCTGACGTCGAAATGGGCTGATGGGGGGGGGGCTAGGATTGAACATGCCCGTGTGGCACGCATTAGTCATGGGTTCAGACCCACCATGGACTCCTTTTATAGGGGTGTCTGCCGCATTAGATCTTTTACCTACGCAGGACTACTAACTAACCAGCTGACAGAGCCTCTCAATCGTGATATTACCACGTAATGATCGTCATAAGGGTGCGCCATGTGTCCACCATTATTTCTGACTCTGTCCTCCCTCTCCTTTATTTTCCCTAATGGACTGCTCTATGGGGGACATTTTGCTGTGCCTCTGTGGACACTCCACTTTATCGTGTGTCCTCTGTTGTTCGTTATTGAGTCTTCTCTGGTCAGCAAACTTGTGTGGACACCACTGTGTGTGGTGTGTATTGCTATCAACACGTTGCAGCACATACATTAAAGAGTTACTATAGGGCCCCGAGGGAGAGTCACTCACTATCTGATGTGTGGTGTGTTTTTGCTTGCACCCCTCCACAAGGAAACAAATAAATGCCCCTTCCCTCACTGTATCATATACAGGTTACTTATAATCAGCAGCCAGAGCCTTCTGCATCTGGCACCCTGGGGACTCGAACCCAGCATTGCTGCCCGTATCAGCAGTCAACTGCATGTAACCATTATGCTCCAGCTCTGTCTGGGTCAGGTATGTCTAACGGCTTCTTATGCTTAACGGCACGGTGACGCCCCTCTAACGCGCCACGTAGCGCTCGTTAGGTTTCTGTACAACCCAGCGTGTTAGATCTTCTGTTGTCCTGGCCCATCTCCTTATTTTGGTGGTTTGTCTTCTTAACGCGAATACTGACGCGAACTGCACTAACGCGATTTAGTAAATCATCCCCCTAAGACTCTCCCTGCAACAGGTTGTGTCAGCCAGGGCATAAGCCAACTGTGGTTGAATCTGGCTGATCACAATGCAGTGTAGTGTGACCACAAGCACTCTTGCCTTGGGATAACCCCGCATTGATATCCCGGCTCGTTTGGTCAGTGATTAGCATCTCCATGACAGAGAATGTGCAGTCCACATCGTTGAAAACATACATCATAATATCTCTAATTTGGATACATATCCGTAATGGTCACGCTTTGGTCATAGTGAGAGGAGCCGCTCTCAGCATGACATACAGTGGCCCAACCCAGGCAATGCACGTGGCAGACTGGCACATTGGCATCTCAGTCAGTGATCCTACCATTGTGGGACAGATACATCCAGGCCAATCTGTGCTCTTCCTGGTGAAACTCACAATGCTCTACATCATCTTATTCACATATCCAAATCAGGCTGGGAATAAACTAAGATAATGTTAGCCCAAGTGCAGTGAAGAAAGCCACAGGACGAAAGAGGAGCCATACACACCAACTCATACACTGTCCATTGGCGCAACTGTGCAAAAGTGGAGATGGTTGTTATTCCTGCTTAAAACTATCCTGTCTCAAATGTTCAGCTCAGGTATTGACTACGATGTGCTCTGTTTGCCGACGCTATTTAACGCCGTGCCTTGGCGCTCATCACACATGCCTGATGCCTTTAAAAGCTAGCTCACCTCTATTCGTCCTATCATAAAAAACGAATAAACTTGACCCAAACGACCCAAATTCATACAGGCCCATAGCCAGTATACCATTCCTTTGTAAAATAATAGAAAAAATTATACAACTACCACTACAAGATCACATAGACATGCACAAATCCCTTGATTCACACCACTTCGGATTCCGACCCTTCCATGGAGTTGAAACCGCTCCTAATAACTTCTGATGGATTTTCTCCTCATAGTTTCAGATGACAAAAACCAGGGGTTCCCTACTCCTTTTCATAGATATAACTCCGCTGCAGCATTCAGATAATATCAACCAACAACACACTAATTAAATAAGACTAGAAAACCTAAGAATAGGAGGGACAGCCCCTCAAATGGTTCATGTCTTATTTTCGCACTAGGATTGATATCGTGTCCAAATAGGCCAAGAAGCACATCAGAGACATGCTCTTCAAGGACAGGAGGAATCCCTCAGGCTCACCCTCCTCACACGCCCTCCTTTTCAAATTTATACCTACACGCCCTATTACAAACATGTTGTTCAAAAACACAAAATTAAACCATTTTATTCTATGCCGACCACATACATGCTTGCTATCCCGCATACACACTAACAGCCCCTCATACAACAACCTGTCCGAATGCATGAATGGATACCAACTCCTGGCTAGAAACCAACTATCTCCACGTTAACATTAAAAAAACAGAAGCCATGTTTGCCACAAGGAAAACCTTGATGATGCTGATGCGCCACCTACCCAATCAATCAATCACAATCAACAATACTTCACTATACCCTGTCAAACAATAATTAAAGTATCTAGGGGTAATATTAGACCAAACACTCACCATGCTGACCTAACATAAAACCGACAGTAAAACACGATCTTCTATAACCTCAAGACCACCCACCCCTAAGACCCCTCCTCTAGCACACATGATTTTGAGATCGGTAGTCAGCACACTCATCCCACACCCCCCCACTCTTGACTAATTGTAATAGTCCCTCCTAATTGGCCTGGCCACTTAAGCTACGTATCTATTTAACAAAGAGCCCGAGAACATCTGTTCTAAGGTAATATCACAAGCGCGTCTAACTGACCAACGTGACGCCCCCTACTGCTTGAACTACAGTGGCTCCTCCCATAAATAGCTGAATAAAAATAAAATACTCCTAACAACATTTCAAACTCCTTAACAAACATCTGCCCCTCACACCCCCCTGACCACCCTCCTACGAACTTTCCTTCCATCAGAATCACGACCACCTTACGACAAAATGCAACCCACCGTCTCTCAACCGGCCCCAAACCTTCAGAAAAACAAAGAAAACTACAAGCTTCCAGAGCCTTCTCATTGCCTGCCACCCCACCCTCTGGAACAAATTCCCAATAACCCCCTTCGCATGACGAAGGACCTTCCATCTATTCAGAAAAGAACTCAAAACCCACCTCTTCACCGAGCCATTTTTGAAATCCCTCCCCCCCCTACCGTCCCAAGGAGCCACAACCCCAGCAGTCACAGCAAACAATCCCCACCAACCTTCTGAACACCTCAAACGACTAATAACCCCGACATAACCGACCGCTATAAACAACCCCCCCCCCCCCAGTATGTATTACGTAATGAAAAGAAGAATAACTTTCAGAACGTACACAAGATCGATTGTAAGATATGGTTTGTTTTATTTGTTCATATTGGAATAATGTTTTTAGTTCTTTGTAAATAAGTTTTTTGACACAGTTTGCAATACAATGTTTACCCTGTACGTATAGTTTACAAACTACTGTTCCATGGAAAACTACCATAAAATTGTTTTATGGACTGTTCCCTGTAAACCGCCCTTGATCTCGGGAGGGGCGGTATAGGAAGGAAAAGAATAAATACTAAAATTGTTACCACGTGTTGCTATTATTCTCCAACCAGCCCTGGTGGATAGTGGAGACCGGTCAGTGCTACTGGTGGGTGTTTTTGACCCTTGCTGGCCATCTTCCCCTACTCTTGGGGTTGCAATGCTAGAGCTGTAACTTGACTCTACTACAGCTAAAAACCTTGTTCCACAGGAAAGATGCCATAGCAGAAGCCCCCAGCAGGAACCTGAAACCTGTGACCTCCAACATTACAATACACACCCAGACTGTGTATGTGTTATCACCACACCTGTGCGGCCTTATGGGAATAACAGCTCCCATTGTTTTTTTGCCTGAACATTGCACTTCCCTCCAGCTGCCCCATGGCACATTCTGCAAATGGCCAGGGTGCAAATGACCAGGACAAGGTCTTTCTGTTTGCTACAGGGCTGGTGCTTACTTTCTCACGCCACCGACCAACCACCCTCACCATGCAGACATGCCCATGCAGTTAACAGTGGTGGTTGTCCTCAGTACCAAGCCCATTAACAACATGCAGTTTTTGGTGGGGCGCCTTGGGCAATAGGGGCTGGATGGATATCAGTAGCACACATGGATTGCCCATGCAGGAGCCGAGGTGCAGTCCCCCACCCCCCCCCAAACCCACCAGCTGTCCTTTGCATGAGGGCCCCATCACCCACCTGTCCCACCGATAATTCTCGGGGGATGAAGGGCAGCCACTGCTGTGGTATTTCCCTGGGGTACCTTCATTTTCCCAGGCCTTACCTGGAGGGCTACAGTGTCTCGGCCGATTGCGCCTCTTTTCCCCAAAGCTGGGTTTCCTGCGGCAGTGTGCGGTAGTTGACGTTGCAGTCTGGCTCTGCTGCCTGGGGTGCCAGGAACCCTTGGACCATCCCATGATGGCCACATTGCCTTTTCCGCATCATTAGAAAAACTGTGTGCTGACCACTGCCACTGTGTGGATCAATTACAAACAATCACTAGATGGTTTCTGCAGATCAGCAGAATACCCCTTTGTGAAGAGGCTAAAATGGTTGGGACTCACTCAACCTGGGGAAGAGATGGCTTATGGGAGATATGATTAGAAGTCCTATAGATTATTGGACCAGGAGTGTGTAAATTGTGAGGCCGACATTTTTTTATGCCATCAGACTGTGGACAGACTAGGGGACCTACAATGCGTCTTACAGTGGAAACCATATCAGGGCCTATAGTCTTCTAGGTAAAAATATTTTTTCATGTAATCAAACCCTAAGCAATCCATTACTGGGAGGACGTGGTAAAAAACTGTCCAGTGTAGCTGGGTGTTCGGAAAAACGTGTTGGGCTGGTTCCTGGATAATGGTCCCATGAGACCATTGCTAAAAGTAGACCCAAGTTCTCTGTTATCTTGCTTGCTCCCAATTACATTTAATTGGGATCCTGTTGTGTCGTTTGGGGGAAACTGCTAGGGTACTTTTTGACGTAGATTGTGCACTTGTTTGGACACAGTATACTGGCAATGAATGGACCCTTGGTCTGACACAGTTTGGCAATACCTTGGTAACAACTTTATGTTCCTATGGGCGCATCTAGGCACGCTGGCTGGTCTCCCCTGTGCACCAGCCGCCCCCACTGTCATGACTTATTGATGCCACCTCCTTTACCGCCTCCATTTCCCGCCATCAACAGGAGTGCCCTTTCATACTTTGTGCAGTATGCTGTTTGGTGCGTATGTAGCACTACTATCACTCCACTCACACATTGCAGACATTAAATAGACCTCTCTCTCCTCACAAAACACCCGTTTCTGCCAAGTTTTTGAATCTGGTGCGTTAAGGGATCCTGCAATTAAGGAAGGTGCCTGGCGTAAATGGAGCAAGCCTTGTTTTCCCGCCCCCACGCCCACGTCCCTGCCTTTTGAACACCCACCCACTGCCTCTGGCCGTGCACCACAAACTTTTTCTCCACACCACAGGTACCCAGTAGTGCATGCTGAAGTGGCTGGTACGGTTACCAGTTGGCATGCTAAAGTGATTCTTTTTGGCAGGAGCGCTAAGTGTGGCATACTGCACAAGGTTTAGCGTGCCTCCCTAACAGTCCACACGCTTACCTCCTTTACTGTGGTTTTTAGTAAACATACCCCTTTATATTTTCTGGATAGAGCAGCCTGTCAGAAATATGATCCTACAAGGAATGATAAAGGTAGGTAAGAATCTCTTTGCCAATGTTTCCAAAAAAAGAGAAAAGGAAAATCAGGACACACAAAAAATGAAGCCTACCATAAATACCCATTCATGCCCATTACCCCCCTTAGACCATCCGACTATGGGGTGTTAACCCATTTATACAATCTCATTTTTATATAAGCTATAATTCTTTCAATCCACTTTTTATCATACTGGATGTCTCCATCCTCCATGTTGACAAAACCAGTGGTTTTCAAGGTAGGTGCTCTGGATAAGGACCATTTGCATTGAATACCATGAGGAAATAAATCCCCTGAGGCAAGACTTGACAGGGCTCCTCATACCTCACCGTGCTGCCACAGACCAGCAGTACATTGTTGGGTTTCATAATTAAAGAAACACAGGAATGTGTCAGCAAACAAGACCATAAGGTCCATCCAGTCTATCCATTTCCATCTCTCATCCCACTCTACCCTAATTGATCCTTGCTATTTTCATCTTTATTCCCATTCCCGGAAAGTGCTTGCCCCATACTTTCTTGAAATCTGAGGGGGGATTCAAATCCATTTAGGAACGGCGCTCATGGGATATTCAGTGGCCTAACACGGTTAATTCTGCTGAATATCCCCAGCAAAAATGGCAGAACAGAGGCAGCACCCAGGAATAAATGGCTAGCAGCAGCATTCAACCACTAGCCAGTTATTCTAAAGGGACTAAAGTTAGGCGCTTTAGGCACTTGAAAGGCTCGCCTAACTGTAAACCACTTTAATTAACCGTCCAGCAGCTGAATATCCCCTGCTAGCCAGTCAACTAACGCACTATCCAGCCAACCAAGATATTTATTTATTGGTTTAGCTAGGCTCATATACTGCTTTTCTATGAGTCAAAGTGGTGTGCATTCGTGTACAGTACATAATTCCTATTTCCCTTGTCCCTGAAGAGCTCATAATCTATTTTTTTGTACCTGAGGCAATGGAGGGTTAAGTGGCTTGCCCAAGGCCCTAAGGAGCACCTGTAGGACTAGAAACCCCAGTCCTTCCAGCCTAAGTTGCTGTCCTCTAGTGGCCAGTGGCTGATATGGTCCCAGCATTGAATATCTGGGTTCAAGGTCCAGTAGTGATGGCTAGCCTGCTGTAACCCACCCCTATTTGCAAACCAGTGACCAGCGCCCTGATGTAGCTTCCTTATTTAAATTGTGTGTCACGGTGCCGTAAGGAAAGGCGCTATCACCAGCTTAACAAATGAGAAAGGTACAGTACACACCAGTTTCTTCAAAAGTAACTGGGGAAATAAATAAAATAAGTAAACTTAGGTTGAATAAATAAAGTTTATAAATAGAATTATTGCAAAGTGTCTTAATATTTATTCCACACAGGTTCTGACACTTTTGTTGTTATTTACTGTGTATTTTAGTGGAAATAATCGTTCCCAGATTCTCAGTAAAACATGTAAGAACAACCCATTATCCATCTCTTCTTGTATTGCAACCAAAAAGTTGCACATATTTTCTCTTTTTACTAAACAAATGTATACTACTAGCTACTCCTGTAACTTCGTTTCTTAATAAAAAAACAATATTTTCTTTAACAGAAAAATCAATAGCAACCGGTCACAACTCTAATAAGGGAAATCCTAACTATTCTAATCAGATAAGTTTCTTCTCTGACTAATGTAACACAAAACAAAACCTTTTCTGTTAACTTCAGTTGTTAATTTGTAAGTCCTGATGTGTTATGATGTTTTATTTTTCTTTGTGATGAAGACATATTACATCAGTAACAAGTGGGGATTGTCCACTCTTTCCCATTGCTCTCCTTTTCCTTCTTTTTAACACACAGCTTATATTAAGTACTTCACTTAGCTTTCTTTGTTCATTCAGCTGAGATGTAGACTGACTTCTTTTATTATTATTGTCCACACAGCTGCGAGAATTGAAGTGTAGGGGACCCAAGATTCGCGCAGGAACCGCCGTACTCTGAATCCACTGAGTCCAGGATACCTGGCTCCCTAACTTAATTAAAAAAAAAGGAGACAAACCCTAACTCTTCTTTCTAGTTTAGGTATGAGACAACCTAAATTATTCCTTTGTCACAAACTTTGTTACGTTCCCTAACTAATAAATATAATTAAACAAAGTCCCTACCTAAAAGTACCTATCTCACTTATTTCCCTATGCTAAAGAGCTCACTAAACTCCTTGTTTTCCTTAAACACATACTTCCCACCACATTTACTCAAACTTGCACTCAGCGCTCAAATACTATGGGGTATGTTTACTAAATCCGTTAGTGCAGTTCGCGTTAGGATCCGCGTTAATAAGACAAACCCCCAAATAAGAGGGGCGGGACAGCCGAACACCTACCGCGCGTTACAAAACTAACGATCGATACAGGGCGCGTTAGCGGGTCACCGCGCGTTAAGCATAAGAAGCCACCCAGACATACATGACCGATACAGAGCTGTAGCACAATGGTTTACTGCAGTGACTACTGATACATGGCATAATGGGTTCGAGTCCCCAGGGTGCCAGATGTAGAAGGATGGCTGATGCAGTATCCTGTACATGATACAGTGAGTGAGGGGGCATGTATATGGTTTATTTTTTGTAGGGGTGCAAGCAAACACACACACACATCATATAGTGAGTGAGGGGGCATGTATATGTTGCGTCTGTTTTGTAGGGGTGCAAGCAAACACACACACACATTTATCGTGAGTGAGGGGCATGTATATGTTCTTTTTCTTTTTGGGGTGCAAGCAAACAACACCCACACATTATATAGTGAGTGTGGGGCATGTATATGTCTTGTATGTGTTGTAGGGTTGCTAGCATACATACATGACCGATACAGAAGCTGTAGCACAATGGTTACTGCAGTGACTACTGATACAGGCATAATGGGTTCGAGTCCCCAGGTTGCGAGATGCAGAAGGATGGCTGATGCAGCATCCTGTACATGATACAGTGCGTGAGGGGGCATGTATATGGTTTATTTTTTGTAGGGGTGCAAGCAAACACACACACACATCATATAGTGAGTGATGAGGGGCATGTATATGTTGCGTCTGTTTTGTAGGGGTGCAAGCCAACACACCCACACATTATATAGTGAGTGAGGGGGCATGTATATGTTCTTTTTCTTTTTGGGGTGCAAGCAAACACACCCACACATTATATAGTGAGGGTGGGGGCATGTATATGTCTTGTATGTGTTGTAGGGTTGCTAGCATACATACATGACCGATACAGAGCTGTAGCACAATGGTTACTGCAGTGACTGCTGATACAGGCATAATGGGTTCGAGTCCCCAGGGTGCCAGATGCAGAAGGATAGCTGAAGCAGCATCCTGTACATGATACAGTGAGTGAGGGGCATGTATATGGTTTATTTTTTTTTGGGGTGCAAGCAAACACACACACACATTATATAGTGAGTGAGGGGGCATGTATATGTCTTGTATGTGTTGCAGGGTTGCTAGCAAACACACCACACAGTGGCGTACCCAAAGTTGCTGCAGAAGGCACCCCATAACGCACAACATAGGCCACATTAGAAAGTGGAGTGTCCACTGAGGCACATCAAAATGTCCCCCATAGAGCAGTCCTTAAGGGAACGTAAAGGGAGCCAGATAAGGTGACACATGGTGGGCCCATGAGGCTCCGTAAGGTAATATTACGCGGAGGGGCTATCGCCGGTATCAGTCCTGTGTATGTAAAACATATAATGGCAGCAGACAGCCATAAAAGGAGTCCATTGTGGGTCTGAACCCATGACTACTGGCTCCACAGGCAATGAATGACCCACTGGCCTGCAGCCCCATAGCTGCTAACCACCCCCTGGCTGTCTACTGAAGGGCAAGCAGGACACCACCCAACTGCCTGCTGTTCTGGCCAGGATCTGTACCAATGCAGGCATATACCCCATGGTGCACTGCAACATGCAGACCAGCAGTCCAGAGATGAACACAAGAAGGGGTACGTACCCACATAGCCCCCTGGTATGGTACGGTGAAATGACTGTGTGCGTCACTGCACATATTAGCAACAGACAGTATCCCAACAGGGTGCCCCAGAAGAAGCTAGAATATGTGTCTGTGAAGGCAGACTGATCATTAGCACAATGGGTAAGGAACTGCCTGGTGGTGCAGGGTCTGTGAGTGCAATTCCCCCTGTGTGCCCAAAGGACCAAGGCTGCCTGCAAACAGTACCCTCCACAAACAGTAGTCACACATATGTAGAACCAGTCACCCCTCTGTCTAAACCATAGATAACCCTATTGTTTGTTTTTTCTGACACAAAGAACCCGAGAGGTATGAAAAAATGCCCACCACCCCTCGTTGGGAGTGTCCGTGTAATCCAGAGAGGCACAGCCCCCAAAGGTAAAAAATGCTGTGAATCTGCAGCCAGAACCGGGTGTGTGAAACGTACAAAGGCAAATATATACACAAATCAGGTAATAAAGGAAAGAACACGTCAAACTGTACCAGAAACAATGCAGGGGAGAACCCAATTGGCCCTGCCATGGGAATCCAGCAGCAAACAGCACCAGGACATGCTTTGTGTGCCACAACTATGGGCCCTGTACTAAGTGGATGTGTCCCTGCAAGGCGGGCGTATCTGTTGATGAGTGTGCGTCATGACCCCTACACTAGATCAGTAATGTCATAGGTAGTCTTGGTTTGTACGTCCAACAAGTACTGCTGGCAAACACCCACCCACAGGGATGTAACCTGAAGGTGTCATTTGGTGTAACCTTATGAAAGCCACACCAGAGGGCAAAGGCTAATGTGTCACTGTCTGCCACAGCACCCTATAGGGCGTTTCACAAAGCGCCCTATAGGGCATGTTACAGGGTTCCATGATGAGTCACTGTGAGGAGTCTGCAGTGTGCGGGCTCTGTTGTTGTCAGCAGCAATGTAAAGCAAGATAACAAAAGGCCCCCCAAGGTGCTCACAATGACCCCCTGTGTGTCAAACCCCATGACCTAGGCCCCCCCCCCCCCCAAGCATGGAAGCAACTAAATGCTCATATTGCCAGTGCACATAACACAGTCACAATAATGAGGTGGCCAGCTCCTGGAGCAAAACTGGCCAAATGACCCAATCACCCAAACGAAAATCACAGAAGTCGCACTATGTACATGCAAGGGCTGCCTGACAAAGAAACAAAGCAAGGACTCAGCAAACAAGGGCATATGGCAAACACAATCAAGACCAAGGTCATGATCATTACCAAATATAGAAGGCCCAATAACATCACAGACCGCTTTGCAAAACAGAATGTCACTGGCAAAAGCAAAAGCAATAACAAACATACTATGGTTAGTGGTGCGCAAGAAAATGCAGATGTCCATAACACCTGAACCAGAACCCCCTGACTGTGCACCGAGGGGCGCCATGTCGACACCCAAGGTGCCTGACTGGGTGCCTAAGGATATGGGTGTATACAACAGTACCCATGGTGCACTGCAGAGGCACAGTAGCAGTCCAGAGATGACCATAGGAGGGGGTTCGGCGCCCCCACAGCGCCTGGGCCGGAAGGGAGATAGCAATATGTGCGCCACTGGCATAGAGCATCAAACGACAGTAGCCCAACAGTGTGGCCAAGAAGAAGGCCGAAAAGGGTGTACCAGGACACTGTCAAGACAGGTGTCCAATGTTAACTGCAATATGAGGTAAATCGGGACAGGGATGGAGAGTGCTGATGGAACTGGTGTCCCTTAGAACAATATGCACGGTGCACCAGAGATGGTATGTTTGCAAAGGTCACAATGTGCCCTAGAGGCTGCAAGGGGTGCCGTGAAGGGCCTGCAGGACCTGTGTGGAACAGAGACAGATGTAGCACAAACACCACCTAGAGCCCACAGTAAAGACAATGAACAGGCGACAGATGGAGGGCGAGCAGGGAGTTAACGGACCCTCAAACCTGACAGCATCACACGTGTGTGGCAATCAGCGCAGACAAACATGCCGGTAGCAACAGCATCACAGCAAAGGGTGTTGGCACCCTGGTGTACCGGAAAAAACAGTGTGTGGCAGGTGAGGAGAATACGTGTCCCCCAGTGGAGGGTGAGGTGGCCATGGAAGTGAGCAGAAAATGCAGAGCAGGCACAGGACCAACAAGCAAATGAGATTGCTATGTAGAAAACGGTAGCAGGGTAGGATACGGGGCAACAGTCCACAGCAACATACATGACACCTCACCCCACATGATGCAAATACATGGACCAAAGGAGGAACAGCAAATGTGATCACGATAATATGCCCGGACAGTTCGCAGAAGCCAAGAAACCAGTGTTACAAAAGCGACAACAGGTATCAGTGCGGGAAAGGCAGAGGAAAAGAGGAACAGAGAGGGTGCAAAGCTATGACCACTCAGATGGAAACCACTGGAGTAAAGAGATGACCTGAAAAAAACACTGAGCCACACAGAAATGGATGCAGACAGGACCACAGCATGCCAACATCAAAGACCACAGCTGCGTGTCAGGAGATGGAACCCACAGAGCGTAGGCAAGATTCAGTACACATGTGGAGGAGGGGTCCACAGCCAACAACACAGTCCACAGGTGGTTGGAAGACACAAATGAACATGTCCACACACACACCACATACACACACACAGCAGGAGATAGAATGTACTGTAAACAACATGCAATTGATTAGGGAAGTGACACATGAGGGGTGGAATTGGATACGCCAATGGAGGCCCATGTGGATGGGCTGTGGAAAGGGGCACTGGACTAAAAGAGGAACATGTCAATCACCAACCAGATCAGGGATGAGGCCCAGGCTAACCCACATCAGCAGAACCAGTGCATAGGTAGCTCATCACATGCACCACTCCAGAAGGAGCAGTACCATCAGTCCAGACAATGTGGCACATGGACAGCAAACATGCCACACGGACATGAACAGCTCAAACATGGATGGGTGGGTGGAGATGTGATGGGGCTGCACACATGATATGGCCAAGTAAGCAGCAAACAAGGAAGAAACAGACAACGTGCAGGTGTCACCGAAAACGTCAAGCACCCAAGTGTCAATGAAATGGGGTGACCCAACCACCAAATATGCCCAAACCACGAATGTGAATACATCTGTCCCCAACAGCCAATCACCAGACCCAAGCAGAAAGCATATTCTGCAGTCCGGTGCACCATATGACGTGAAAAAAACTACATGGGTCCTGTGTGGCAGCCACGTCGCAAGGACACACCCACAACACGTTACAAACGCCAACCCACCTGTTTATGCCTGTGGAGCCTACACACCCTAACCACCCCCTGCTGGCACCCCAAAAAATCAAAGCCACGAAACCAGCAGACGTTGGAAAACAGCCAGTAATATGTGAGGTTAAGGGTCGCAACTGACATGACCGCACAGTGTATGCACGCACTGTATGCACACCAGACACCATCCCCATCAAACATAAGACTCTGAGAGAAAGCATGCCAGAGTGACAAGGCCACATGCCATGCCAACAGTGACAGTTCAGAAATCACCAACCCATGTACAGCTCAACACCCCCCTACTGCAAAAGAGTAAACACCCAAACAGGTCTGGGCAGCAATGACAGGCCAGGCACCGCAGGAACAGTAACAATAGGCCAGCAAAGAGTATGAGAAAAAGGCCTGTGTCCAACGTGCAGAAGACTATCCCCCTGTGTCGCCAACATCCGGGAACACGCTCACATGGGTGCTGTGCCCAAACACATATGGATGACGTGATCACAGGATGCAGTGGAACACATGTGTTCAACATTGTTGCCTGTGTCCTGTGTGAAAAGATGCAGATATCAGGTAAGGGACTGACACACACACCCACGACACCTGGAGGACAGAAAGGAGACACACACATAAAAACAGCCACACACAGAATGCATAGATAGCACCACATGACATGGCCACAACACTGAGCACACTGCACATGGACCACTGAAGTAGATGTCAGTGAAGACCACGGCACCATCCCAATATGATCATGTACATGCACATGACACGCATACACCGCAGGGGTCCAGGGCATGTGCATCAGCGGTGACATAACTAGATAACAACTAACGACAGTCCGAGAGCAATAGCCAAAATGCAGCATAAGCACGTCGTGTATGTCCCAGACGATGGAAGGCGAGGGCTACCTGAAAGGTACACCAGTGGCCTGACTGGGAATGTCCGTGTCAGGCAAAAGCACAAACAGCCCCAATAGTGGATCCAGACACCAATGGACGGCGGACATCACCACGTCTGCATGGGTAGCTGTGAGAGGAACATGTCCACGGTGCAGTGTGTCCTGCGGAAACACAATGTTGATGTACATTGGATCACCATCAAAACTGTGACCCATCTGAGGAACATATATGACACATGTGCACAATGTACATTCGCCCACCAGCAGAAGGTAACATATGGATGCAGGAACATAATTGTGGAGGGGGCCAAACACATCCCTACAACACAGATAGGCAGGGTAGCGCATACTGAACGTCATGTAGACAGGTCAATAAGAATCAGGAACATACACAGTGTGAGAAGGTACGTATGCACGAAGCCCAGATGTCCTGCCCCCAAACACTGGATGACAAATGGAGACACACAGCACATCACATGCATGAGTGGGCACAAATCTGTCCAATGACCCAATGGCAGTGGCTGATCAGCATACCCTCCGACTATACACTGTCCTGTGCCAGAGCACACACACAGCACCGCACAAGATGTGTGCAAGATACACCATGCAGACCCCCAAGATGTGAACAGGTAAAGGCCACATGTGTGACAGATGGAAGCGAAGGGTGAAGGAGCAGCAGTGGTCCAAATACATGTGCACACCATAGGAGCAGTGGAGAGAAAACAACATATATGTGTCTAGACGTGATGACTGCCATGCAATCCCCACTACCTGGCAACTCACCGAGCAAACAGGAAGGATGCAGATATGAACACACACTCCCCACATGCAGCACAGCCGCTGGCAGCATATTACGGCAGACCGGGTGGACCTGGAACACAGAAGCTCACCCTGTGGAGCCAAGAACAGGACAGAGATATGGAGACATTAGCTGGCAGTGCTGCACAATCTGCACACCACCTAACACATGGCTAACCCAGAGACACGTCCCCAGCACACCCATAACTTACAGGTAAAGAGCTCCTCGATCAGCTGTTGCCTGGCTGCCATCCCCGCACATGTGTCACCATGGCCAGGTGCAGGAGGGCACATAGGATCCACCCCAAGATCCTCATTAATTTCGACTGGAACATTGTGCCTGAGAGCAATGTTGTGGAGGATGCAACAGGCTATGATGATCCTTGCCACAGTCAGCGGTCCATACTGTAAGGCCCCACCAGTCCTATCCAGACACCTGAAGCAACTTTTGAGAACGCCAAAGATGCGCTCAATCACTGAGCGACTGGAGGCATGGGCCTCATTGTACCGTATCTCTGCAACCTGTCCGAGGGAGACGCACAGGGGTGAGCAGCCAGGTGCGACACCCATATCCTGCATCACCTGCAGAAAATAATGGTGCAATGTCACATGCGTGCTGAGCCAACAATGGAATGACAGACGTAGCAATTCAGAACTGGACAGCCGAGAGGCCATGCACACAGATATGAGGCAAACGCAGTGCACACAGTGGTAGTGCAGCAGAGGCTGTCGAGGGCAGTGGCAAATGACCATGACATGCCGATAGTGGCAGTGCACACCCATGTAACCGTGACACAGGACATGTGCAAGAACTGTGGCGACAAAGAGCAGTGGTGGTAGCTGTGAGGCAAGATGCCGGACATTGTCAAGTAGCACACGGGGGTGCAGGGAGGCACAGGGGTGCAAGTAGGTGGCTGGCCCGATCTGGTGCATACACAGCACAAGCCACTGGGATACATTACGTGGGTGGTGTGGGGGAAACAACAGGTGGTGGTGACAGGGGACCCCGAAGACAGTGCCCAGACATGCAGCAGACATGTGTATTAGGTGAACCAGCCACAGCACAACCCTTGTCGAGCCCACAGCATGGCCAGAGAGAGTAGGCCGCGTATACAGAATGACCCCCATGAGGATGGGTCTATGCCCCCCCCAGGGTGCCTCACCGACAGCCATGCAACATATGGGCTGGCCAAGTGACTGACCCCACTGGGAGACATGGGAACAACTGCCAGTGCAGTATGCCCGTGCCCAGATGTGGAGGCCATGGGCAGGTTGCATGTGTAGCTCACAGGCATGGAGGGGACACAGCATATGCAGCACGGTCGCCCCTGGACACATTTGATCGGAATAAAGAAGGGAAAGGCCACAGAGAAACTGAAACCACATGGCCGCTGGGACACACATGTGAGAGCAAACAAACACACATCTGAGAGAGAGGGATGGGTGTCATGAAACATATGTCTGTGACCAAGACACCAGTGACACAGCATGAGGTAGTGAGTCACACCCAACAGTGTACACCAGAAATAACGCTGCAAGGTCAGGCAAGCAGTGGAGAATGGTGACCAATTCAGTATAGACACCCACCTACCGTAGGTGTATGTCATATGCGCTGAATACTCACCCAGCAGGACGTAGTCACCATATTGACCAGTCTCAAACTGGCCAAACACTGCCGAGTTCTGCAGGATATAGGAGTCATGGGCAGACCCTGGGAAACGCAGAACCACATTCAGGATACGCATACTTGCATCACAGACAACCTGCACATTGAGGGAATGGAAGTGTTTGCGGTTGCGGTACACAACCTCCCTGTCGCGTGGCGGGACAAGGGCAACATGTGTGCAATCTATAGCGCCCATCACGTGTGGTATTCCAGCAATCCTATGGAACGCTTGTGCCAGGGCTGCCCAATGTTGCCTACCGTTGGGAATTGCTATGTAATTCCCAACCCGGCTGACCATGGCACGCAGTACCTGGTGGAGACAGCGGGAGAAGGTGGGCCTACTCATCCCACCAACTGCTGCTGCCACCGAGGATTGGAAACAGCCAGAGGCAAAGAAATGTAGGGCAGCCAGGAGCTTGGTCATACCCGGTATAGCATGTGACCGGGCAGTCAGGGGCTCAAGGTCAGGTCTGAGTTCCTGATAGAGTTCCCTAATGGCTCCTGTGTCCAGCCGGTAGAGGGAGAATACCTGGCCCTCTCTCAGGTCCTGGAGCAAGACCCTGGGCCTGTAGAGACGCCCCAGGCGTTGTTGGAGCTCAGCACGCCGACGGCACCATTGGTCCACCCACAGCCGCCTGTGCAGGCCCCACAGCTGCAGGCCTGAGTTGCAGTGGCATTGCAACCCATGCCCAGGGCCGCTGCCCCAGGAACAACATCTCCCTCCTCCTGGAAAAGCAGGTCCGCCAGCTCGACCAATGCAACCACTGCACCACCTGCATGCATGCGCAGTATGAGCCATGATAGACACAGGTTGGAGGATAGCAGGGTTAGAAAAAGTGGTGTGGGCAGGTAATCACACCACATGATTGCCACTCACCTGGGGAAATAGAAGGATCCAGATTAAAAAAAATAGAAATTGTACCTGTATGAAAAGTGCAGCGCGTGCTGTGTCGCGCGTTCCCATAATGCAGCCGTGGATAATCATCTACCTGTCACACTCATGTAGGTGAGTCCGAGCGATGTCGCAGGGTATATATAAACTGCGTATCACACTTGAAGCCACACCCAGATGCCAATACAGGAATGACATAGAATGCATGTGCCCATGAGCAAGCAACGGAGGACGCGGTGCGACGCGCGTACCAACGCGTGCAACGTCAGAGCGAGGTCGTGTACGTGTCACGTAGTGCTGCATCAGCCAGCGCTACCACTACAGCACAGATAAAAATAACCATAACAAAAATGTGTACATGTGCACCAGCATTACACACAACTAAACAGCCTTTAAAAGGGATGTGTAGGAGGAATACGTGAAAGGGCAATTACTGCTTAAACGCACACATATGATGTCACTTCCTGCACGTACCAATGCCACATATGATGTCACTTCCTGCACGTACCAATGCGCGACGCAAGGCGCGTAGGAATGCGCCCATGGCACACGTGGCTGTGCGCGTAGGCAACGCCTCGTGAGCCACACCCCATGATAACCTATATGTATGATTGGCACTGTATGGCTAACCCCTTGAGCAGAGCCATACTCAGCAGTATGCAGGCGCAAGAGACACAAGAGATGGACCATCCACAGGACCAGCCCCCACCCCCAGGAGCACAAAGCCACATCTGCACAGGACGAGGTTGCAGGACCATCTGGGGTGCAGCAGGCTCCAGGTGGCCATTCAGGTGTGAGACCACGCCAGCCGAGGGTCCCTGTCCCGGCAGAGAGCCGTCGCAGGGCCGTACGTTTCAGCAAGCAGGAAAAGGACCTCCTGCTGGCAAACATCCTTGAGCGGTACGACCTGCTGTTTGGGCGGCAGAGCTCATCCCTGACCATTGCTATGCGCACAAGGGCATGGAGTGAGGTCCAGGCAGCGATGGCAGCAGCAGAAGGCCCGCACCGCGACATAGAGAACATTCGCAAGCGCTTCTGTGATATTAAGCGCCATGTAAGGGCAGAGCTGGTGCGTGAGCGTCGTGGGGCACAAGGCACTGGAGGGGGCCCAGCTCACGTAGCACAATTGACTGACCTGGAGCGACGCCTGGCAGATCGACTTGGGCCCATGTATGTACACGGACTCCCCGCTGCATTGGACACGGCCCACCCACAGGCAGGTAAGGGGGAACTGCTGACCAAAAGTGGAATGTAGCACAGTCACATGGTGTGCAATAAAACAGAGGGGGGGGCAGTACGTGGCTGTCCTGGATGAGGGGGACAACTGGGACACAGAGGGAACACCCATTCAGGAGCCACGATGGGGGTGTCGGTCTTTGGGTGGCAGTGGGTGGCAGTATGCAGTGAATGGGGGACTGGGCATGGGTGTCTAAACCACACTGACAGCATAGGGTGTCAACATGTTGCATGCCTCACGTGGCAGGGCTGCCACGAGCACTAGGGCCACACAGGTAAGGGGTGGGCCTACCTGGAGACACACTGCACCTGCTATGGAAATGCTGGGTGGGGTCAAGATGAGGGTGGTGATGGCCTTGGCAGGGGTGTGCGTCAGCACCCAGGGGTGTGGGGGGGGCCTGGGAAGGCGGACCACAGGGGACACTTGCATGGGGTGTGCACAAACGTAGTGGGCTGCCACAACAGCCATGGGCAAGACACATGTGGATCATCAACACACAGATGCCTGAGGGGGTATGTGATGGGGTGGGCAGGCAGCGAGACAACCCCTCTGACGAGTGTAACCCTGTGGCACCCAGGTGATGTCAGCGCCATCGGGCATGAGGAGGAGCCACCCGCGGTGGCAGATGTGGATCCAGCAAGCCCCGTGGACACAGGGACCGAGGTCGTCAATGTGGGTGAGGAGGGGCAGGCTGCACCCCTGGGTGATGGGGACATGGAGGTCCCAGATATAGCAGATGTGGACCCGACACAACCCAATGCAGGCACAGGGGATGTGCCTGCGGGAGATCACCGTCAACACCGCAACGAGGCACTGGCTGCTGTTGCCAATGTCATCGCAGAAATGCAGGCCAACTCAGCAGCAGCACATCGGGATGCAGAGGGTGAGTGTCCTATGTTGCTATGGTAGATGTGGCCCTGATCATGTGTTGCTGTTTCCCCCATCTCACACTGTACTATGGGCTTTCCCCACAGGTTTACGGCATGTACTGCGCTCCGTGGCCCGCACCCAGCGCCGCCAAATGAGAATGACAAGGCGCCTGCAGCGGTCCATGTCTGGCCTCGTTGCACATGCTGCCCGCATGGCCACAGCATGCGAATGAATCGCTGAGGCACAGGAGAGAATGGCAGCAGGGAGGGGGGCAGGAGGTCCCCATGTTCAGCAGCCACAGGCGGCAATGCCACCAACAACAGCAGCAGCAACAGCAGCAGGGGGGCGACAACCACCAAGGGTTGGGCGGGGATGCACAAGGGGTGGCAGGGGGAGGGGTAAATAAAGTGCCACACAGGTGGCCATTGACGGTGACCTGTGCTCCCTGTCTCATTTGTTTCATGACAATCACATCCCCACCCCACCCCCATCCCCTGGGCCGTGGGCAGGGCACGTCACGCTCCCACTGATGTCATTCTCCATTGTCATCCCCCCCTTCAACCATGTCCACCATGGGTACGCAGCCAATCCCATCGGCTGCCATGCTGGTCCATCACTCCCATGTCGTGGTGGCTTGCATTGTGTCCTGGGTGCCCAGGCAACCCATGGGCCAATACGCTGTGGAACCCTCAGGCACCATTGGCCTCTGTGTTGGTGTAGGTGCACTGTATGTCCTGCATGGGGAGCCACATTTTCCGCTCACAGCACCCTAGGCAAGCAAAGTATGTACACTGCACATGTCACGTACTCCGGTTTACATGCGCCCACACACATCCATTTTGCGCTACCGTCACACATGTGCACTGTGGCCCCCTGAGCACAGGCATGCATCCTCCAACACCTTTGGGTCACCCCCCGGTAATGGCTACCCGTCACCCTGTGCACCAGTGGCCACAATATACACCTACACCCCCTTGCCACCCATCATGGCACATCCCAATAACACATTGGTCTCCAGAACCTACATCCAGCAACTGTCACCTGTTGCACCATCCACACTTCGCTCCACACCATCCACAACCACACCGCAGTGTGCCACCCTTCTGGGCATCATCCCGCTGAGCCCCTGTCCCGACCCTCTGCTGTGTGCACCCCCGACCCCCACACCCCTGTGAGTGCCACCACCGATGGCCCACTGTACTCCACTGACGATATGCTCCTGCACCCCCTGGGCTCAGCCAGTACACCCATACCAACATACAGCATGGTGGTCATACGTCTCACAGTGGATCATTGGACCATCCTGTGCCGTCCCCCATTTCCACCCTGCATGCTGGTCCACGTGCTTGACATATCGGCAGCTGTTGCCTGGCCCTATGCAGTCACACCTCGCAAAACGCTCAACTCCCCCCCCCCTCCTCAGGCGCCAGCCTCAGGAGCCCCTGCGGTGCACCCTCTGTGTTTCCACCCTAACCCCACCGCTACGCATACACCTCAGCCGTCCTGCACTTGCCAACACAGGCCAACAATATGGGGACATGCTGTATAGGACACAGAGGCCACCCGCTCCCCACAGCCATATGTCTCATTGTCACTCTGTGCTGTGTGCACCGCAGGGAACAAAACATATGCTGTTGCACGTCACTAATGCACGCCACTCTCCACCCTTCTCATTGGGCCACCCTCGCAGCAACGTAACTGTGACATGTCTGTGGGGGTGCTCTCGCCATAGCCCTTACCCGTTCCACATCCCCCCCTTGCCTGTCATAGTGCAAACTGCCACACCCATCACTCGCACATCACTGTCACCTAGCAATGAGGGACATCTGACCACACGGTACATATGTTAACATTAATCATTTTTAACTTTCTTGGTAGAAAACATATTTACAGTATTTACATGAGGCCACACATGGGCCATCCGGCTGACATAGTACATGATGGCAGTTGACGACCAGCATGGCCTACCACGCCTGCTAGGGCAAACATCATTGGCCACTCTCATCCCTGTGGCCATTGTAATGGACAGGCAATGGCACGGTCCGTCACAGGGTGGGTGTGCCATGTGTGTCCACACATTACACACCCTGGGGTCCCCTGTCAGATGGTGGCTGACCGTGTGCGGCACGGGCAGGGCGCTCATCCCGCTCCTGCAGACGTTCAGCCACCATGGACAGGGTCGCCAGCACCTGCCCCTGGATTAGGGCGAACTGCCTCTGGGCTTGTGCCTGGGCACGCACAGCTGCAGCCAGGCGCAGACCGCACATGCAGCCGCACAGACACACATCTCCCCGTGTCTGTGTAGCTGCATGCACGGCAGACCTGCCAGCGGCCCTGTGTGGCAGGCACACATCCAGAGGGCGTGCCTCGCCTTGATCAAGGGGCAGGTGGCTGGTGCCCCCAGTGCCCTGTGGCGGAGCGTGCCATTGGGGACCTGTTCCACCCCCCCCCCCCCGCTGTACACACCCTCCCGCCCACCTGCCTCCAACACCCTCCCCACATCCCCATCCCCCTCCTCCCCCACCTCCCCCTCCCTCTCCCTGCCACCCACCTCCTCCCTCTCCCCTCCCCTTACACCCACCTCCTCCACCCGTTCATTTCCCAGATCCCCCTTCTCCGCAAAATCACTCACCATGGGAGCCCCATCCTCCACATCCCCTCCCATATGTACAGCATCCTCGTCCCCCTCCTCTCCCTCGTCGGGGCGTGGGGATGCACGCGCATGGCCTCCTTCTGCATCCTCTGGGGCCACATCTGCTCCGCCGACCTGTAGTCCCACATGCTCTGGGTCCCCCTCCAGGCCCAGACCGTCATCCGGTTCTTCCGGCCTCTCTTCCTCGATGGCTGCACGTGCATCAGCTGTGGGAGAGGTAACACATGTCAGCCCCTGGGTAAACATCATATTCCTCAGTCACAGTGGACCTGTGGTTCCACCACTCGGTGCCCTACAAGGCCATGTCACGGTACTCACCATTCTGCTGGGCCATCCGCTCACGCTGTACCCTAGCGACAAATCTGGGGTACCAGGCCCGTAGCTCCCTTGCCTTCTTGCGCAGGTCCTCCAGCTGTAGGGGTGACACCAAACACTGCCCTTAGCTACCGCTGGGACACGTTGGGGTCCCCTGCCCCTGCAGCTAACCCTCTCACTTCATACAACAGGCGCCTGCACCTATTATTTGAGACACTCATGCCCCCTGCGTTCACAGGCGACAGCCCCATGTGTGGACCACACACACGCCTCTCAGGTCTGTGCCCCATGTGCCCTGTATGTGCACCCCACGTACATGACACATCACAGCTCTGTGTGCCACCTACACACATATGCCAGTGCCAAGCAGCCACTGTTGGTTGTGGGGGGTTGTCACCTGCAGTGCTCCCTGCAAACTCCTTGGCCTGTGTTTTGCAATATGTGATCCCATACATGGCCTGTTTTCAAGGGCACGGGGATGGTGCAGGGAACCCCTCTTGGGGCCTGCATCTGTTTGGAGCTCCGGTTTGTCTTTTTGTGATCACACAAAGCACCAGCAGACAGTGGGCAGGGATGGGGAGGGGTGCCCTCATTTGGGGCCTGCAGCAGCTCTGAGCTGTGGTTTGTCTTTTGATGATCACACAGGGCTCCAGCTGACAGTGGGCAGGGATGGGGAGAGGTGCCCTCATTTGGGGCCTGCAGCAGCTCTGAGCTGTGGTTTGCCTTTTTGTGATCACACAAGGCACCAGCAGACAGTGGGCAGGGATGGGGAGGGGTGCCCTCATTTGGGGCCTGCAGCAGCTCTGAGCTGTGGTTTGTCTTTTGATGATCACACAGGGCTCCAGCTGACAGTGGGCAGGGATGGGGAGGGGTGCCCTCATTTGGGGCCTGCAGCAGCTCTGAGCTCTGGTTTGTCTTTTTGTGATCACACAAGGCACCAGCAGACAGTGGGCAAGGGATGGGGAGGGGTGCCCTCATTTGGGGCCTGCAGCAGCTCTGAGCTGTGGTTTGTCTTTTTGTGATCACACAGGGCACCAGCAGACAGTGGGTAGGGATGGGGAGAGGTGCCCTCATTTGGGGCCTGCATCTGTTTGGAGCTCTGGTTTGTCTTTTTGTGATCACACAAGGCACCAGCAGACAGTGGGCAGGGATGGGGAGAGGTGCCCTCATTTGGGGCCTGCAGCAGCTCTGAGCTGTGGTTTGTCTTTTGATGATCACACAGGGCTCCAGCTGACAGTGGGCAGGGATGGGGAGAGGTGCCCTCATTTGGGGCCTGCATCTGTTTGGAGCTCTGGTTTGTCTTTTTGTGATCACACAAGGCACCAGCAGACAGTGGGCAGGGATGGGGAGGGGTGCCCTCATTTGGGGCCTGCAGCAGCTCTGAGCTGTGGTTTGTCTTTTGATGATCACACAGGGCTCCAGCTGACAGTGGGCAGGGATGGGGAGAGGTGCCCTCATTTGGGGCCTGCATCTGTTTGGAGCTCTGGTTTGTCTTTTTGAGATCACACAAGGCACCAGCAGACTGTGGGCAGGGATGGGGAGGGGTGCCCTCATTTGGGGCCTGCAGCAGCTCTGAGCTGTGGTTTGTCTTTTGATGATCACACAGGGCTCCAGCTGACAGTGGGCAGGGATGGGGAGGGGTGCCCTCATTTGGGGCCTGCAGCAGCTCTGAGCTGTGGTTTGTCTTTTTGTGATCACACAAGGCACCAGCAGACAGTGGGCAGGGATGGGGAGGGGTGCCCTCATTTGGGGCCTGCAGCAGCTCTGAGCTGTGGTTTGTCTTTTTGTGATCACACAGGGCACCAGCAGACAGTGGGCAGTGGGCAGGGATGGGGAGAGGTGCCCTCATTTGGGGCCTGCATCTGCTTGGAGCTGTGGTTTGTCTTTTGATGATCACACAGGGCTCCAGCTGACAGTGGGCAGGGATGGGGAGAGGTGCCCTCATTTGGGGCCTGCATCTGTTTGGAGCTCTGGTTTGTCTTTTTGAGATCACACAAGGCACCAGCAGACTGTGGGCAGGGATGGGGAGGGGTGCCCTCATTTGGGGCCTGCAGCAGCTCTGAGCTGTGGTTTGTCTTTTGATGATCACACAGGGCTCCAGCTGACAGTGGGCAGGGATGGGGAGGGGTGCCCTCATTTGGGGCCTGCAGCAGCTCTGAGCTGTGGTTTGTCTTTTTGTGATCACACAAGGCACCAGCAGACAGTGGGCAGGGATGGGGAGGGGTGCCCTCATTTGGGGCCTGCAGCAGCTCTGAGCTGTGGTTTGTCTTTTTGTGATCACACAGGGCACCAGCAGACAGTGGGCAGGGATGGGGAGAGGTGCCCTCATTTGGGGCCTGCATCTGCTTGGAGCTGTGGTTTGTCTTTTGATGATCACACAGGGCTCCAGCTGACAGTGGGCATGGATGGGGAGGGGTGCCCTCATTTGGGGCCTGCAGCATCGGCGGATGTATTTTGAACTTGTGTTGGTTAAAAGAGACATGGTGCAGACCCCTTCCTTTCCTGTTGTCCTGAGAGGTGGGACTGGGGTGTCTTGTGGATGGGGGACATCCCTGGCCTGCAAAGGCGCCCTATACCATACCAATGTGATCTGTGGTGCACTTCTGCCATGGTTGCAGCTACCCCCTTGGGGCAGGGGTGTCTTTTTCTGGGGTGTGTGGGAGACGTTGCTAGCCGCAGGATGTGTCAGCACCTGCTATTCCCTGTCAGTGCATTGTGTCTTTGTGCTGTGGTTACTGGGTGTGTTTTGTTTAGCCTCATCATTTGGGGTACCTGTCCCCATGCACTTACCTCACGTGGGTAGTCTGAGCTCCGGTTGAACCTATGGGCCAGGCGCTCCCAGGCCCTCCTGACCCTTCCCAGGTTCTGCCTCCTGAAGGAGCCAGGGAAGAGCCTCTGCTGGGGGAGGCAGAACAGCTCTGTTAGGAGATAAAGATCCCTCTGGCTGAATGCAGGCTTCCTCGACATGGCTGCCATTTGTTCAGACTGTGTCTGTGCTGCGTAGCCACGTGCGTTGCTGGGGGCGTAGCCACGTGCGTTGCTGGGGGCGTAGTCACGTGCATTGCTGGGGGCGTAGCCACGTGCGTTGCTGGGGGGGCGTAGCTACGTGCGAATGTCATGAGGCTTGAATACGTGCGTTACTGCGGGCGTACTTGCGTGCGTTGCTGCGGGCGTTAATCGTAAGAAGACGTACAGACACAAAGCACTGAAACAGAGCTGTAGCACAATGGTTACGGTACTGACCGCTGTTACAGGCAGCATGGGTTCGAGTCCCCAGTGTGCCTAACGCAGAGGGCTGTCCCAGGCATCACCCTGTACATCACAGAGGGAAAGAAGAGGCATGTTTTTCGTTACGCTGAGTATTGGTGTCAGAAAAACACCCTCGGAGTGTGCCTAGCCACGTATGTTGGTGCATGCATTGGTACGTGCGTAGCTGCGCGCGTACAATCGTGCGTGGGTACGTGTGATTTTACATGCGTGGGTACGTGTGTTTTTACCAGTGTGGGCATCTTATTTTACAGACTCTGTAGGGTGTCTTGCACCTATGCATTATGCTAGCAGATGTACGTGTGATGGCCTATGGTTTATCAGAGCCTGTGAGCAGCTGCTGGGGTTTCACAGGGTTGGATTGTGCCAGTCACACCCATGATGCACTGCACATGCAAATCAGCTGTCCACAGATACACACCATGGGGAATGCACCCCCACAGCACCTCGGCCTGGTAGGGGGGACTGACCATGTGCACCCCCACAGCACCTCGGCCTGGTAGGGGCTACTGACCGTGTGTTGTACTGGCACAGAGTAGCTACACACCGTCACATTGTGCGGGTACTGTGCTCACCCTGAGGGTGCAGTGAGGCACCCAGCACCAGGTCCAAAGCAGTGTTAATGTGTGAGATAGGTAGGTTCTGCAGGACCACCTTGGATATCTCTGTCTGTTTCAGTCAGGTGTAGCCCCCATGCACCACCACCCCTCTCCCCCAGGGCTGAGGGTGGCAAGCAGGGTCTCCCATCAATAAATCCACAGTCTACCTCACTGCAAAGGTGGCAGTAGAGAGGAACATTAACCCTAGTCCTGCTGAGGAACAGACACCCCACAGGGCAGTCAATGCAGCTCTGTACACAGCCATAACACAATAGCAGACAGACATTAAGCTGCACCCCACCACTATCTGATAATCCCATGGTGCAAGCCATCAGCCACTCCATCACAACACCTACCAGCTGCAAACAGTCTGCTAGTGCCCAGTGGAGATGCCTGCACCCAGAACTGGGATGTCAGCATACACAGCAAGCAGATACATCAGTGACTGGGCCCCAAAAGGAAACCCATATTTATCAGATGAGAGAAATATTAAATAGCACTATGGGAGTGCCTAGCCATGCTGTGGTCACTGCACAGTCAGGGTGAGAGTGATCTCTCAGCAGGATATACTGAGGTCACCTTGTCTGTGTAGGTGGTGGCCGGGCACTGCAATGTGCCTGTCACTGCCCTATGCCCTGTGCAGATGCACCCTGGCCAGGCCACCCTGTCCGGCCTATACCCATGGTACCTTGCTCCTCATTATGCACATTGGCAGCCCAATACTGGCAACATTGCTGCCAGTGTGGGCTGTGGAAGGTGTTTGCAGCCACCACACACTGGATAGACAGACAGCCACCCCCACACCTATGCCAGCATTGTGCTACTATAGAGGTGGCCAGCAGCCATACCCACCACACCAGTCCTGGGCATAGTTCAGGCATGGATATGGTACACAAGACTGTTGGGGGGTCACTCCCCAGGGTGGTGAACACTGTCAGAGACCAGACCTGCAGCACACACCGCAGACATCAGAATGATTGTTATGGTGGAGCTCAATGAGCAAAATGTGCTTAACATAGGAATTGATATCTGCCAGTTATCATAGGAAACGTTTGATAGCTGTGTACCATATACCCAGGTGTAGGGTGGCATTGCTAAGGTATGCAACTGCTAGTGTTGGGAGATACAGGCAGGGCCCAATGTCTTGCCTCTCCAGGTGGCATTGGCCAATGGGGCCTGTGGGTGGGTGGGTGTCCCTGTTGGCTGCTGCTTTATGGCAGAGTTCCCCAACTCCAGTCCTGGTGTTCCAAACACTGTTCGGGTTTTCATGCTGTCCCTCATAAATATGCATGAGCTACATCTGCATACCATGGGGGTGGTGCATAGCTATGCAGCACAAGCATCTTTATTAGAGGCAGCATGAAACCGGAATGGTGTGGGGCCCTCCAGGACTGCATTTGCGGGACTCTGCTTTAGGTAATGTGCCTGTTTCTGGTGTCTGTGTTTGGTGTGGTAAAATATAGGCCATGCGTATGTTCTCAGCAATAAAGGAGTGTCTTTACTATCACTGTTTAGTGGTGGGTAAAACTATGGGGACTGGGTTGGCAGGAGCCCCAGCTGGGATTTGAACCTGTGACCCTCTGGTCTTACAGGCACTGGCTGTGTCTGTTGCACCACATTGTGGCCACAGAGACAGTGCAGTCCCTGGAGTTAGTTAAACCGGCCTGACGAGTCAGAAACCCTGCTCTGCAACAGGTTTACTGTGGCCTCATTTACCTTGTATGCAGACAAAGGTGCACATAAACCTCAGAAAAGACCTCACAAAAGGGGCACACACCCATAACCAAGCTGGCAACAATGATATCATTGGGAAACATTACACAACACTCCCAGGACAGCTCCATTACAATGAAATGATCTTTAAAAGGGTCTGCGGAGCGTAGACCCTTCCACACCATTTCTTTTTTTTTTGGTGCTTTCCAAGGAGTGTCTTTACTATCACTGTTTAGTGGTGGGTAAAACTATGGGGACTGGGTTGGCAGGAGCCCTAGCTGGGATTTGAACCTGTGACTCTCTGGTCTTACAGGCACTGGCTGTGTCTGTTGCACCACATTGTGGCCACAGAGACAGTGCAGTCCCTGGAGTTAGTTAAACCGGCCTGACGAGTCAGAAACCCTGCTCTGCAACAGGTTTACTGTGGCCTCATTTACCTTGTATGCAGACAAAGGTGCACATAAACCTCAGAAAAGACCTCACAAAAGGGGCACACACCCATAACCAAGCTGGGCAACAATGATATCATTGGGAAACATTACACAACACTCCCAGGACAGCTCCATTACAATGAAATGCTCTTTAAAAGGGTCTGCGGAGCGTAGACCCTTCCACACATCATTTCTTTTTATTTTGGTGCTTTCCAGGGAGTGTTGTTCCTTGTTGCCCATTGCTATCACTGTTGCCCAGCTGAATTATGTTTTTTAAAATGTTTCTTGTGGTCATTTTTAACGTTTTATGTGACATTTTGTTCTGTGCACATGTATCACACTGCTCACGTTTTGTGGGTTTCCCCGGTTTTTCTGTACATTGCTGACGGAAATGGTTTCTCTTCCCTTTAAATGCCTTTTAACGACAGGTTTTCATTCGCGTTGGAATTGTGCTCAGAAATTCAGCGCGTTAGTATGAGGGGAGCCTCTCCCCGCCCACTCTCCGCCCACTCTCCGCCCATTGACCCCTTCTCTCCGACCACTCTCCACCTTCTGCGCTGTTTTAACGCGCCGCGGAGCTTTACGATTGTTAACTACGGTTAATGCACGTAGTATGACGTTAACGGTCGTTAGCGCATCGGTACGTGCGTTATATGGCACTTACGATCGTTAACGTCGTATGACGCGCGTTAGTCACGTTTACCGCACTTTAGTAAACATCCCCCCATGTGTCTATTCCACAATAACTAGATTCATTCTACCTTACAGCATGCTTTGTACAATTAACTTGTAGTACACTATGCAATTTCAGTAGTGCTACTCCACATGTAATAAAGTAAACAACAGTTTTCTTTTCCTTTAGAACAGGTTACTTTACACTTATCCTCACTTCAGAGTCATTCCAATACTCTGGTCACCTTTAGACCATTCAAAACAGGAAACCTATTTTTAGGGAGCTCTTTTACTAGCATCACCTTAAAAAAAAAAGAAAAGTTTTCAGCCGAGTCAAGTATACAGTAAATAAGTATATACACAGCTCTTTGTAATTAAATGTGCAATTCCTAAGCACATTCAAACCGGTCACTCTGTCACAAAACTCAGTCAGGAGCTCTGTTTAACACATTTCTGCTCTCACTTCCACAAGCAGCTTTCCTTCTTTTTAAAATACCTGACCAATTTCAGTAGTACTCAACCATATTTTCCTACTTTGAAAGCAAATCTTCAACCTTCATAAGAAGTCCTATAATAACCAACTGCTCACTCTCACAAACAGTTCTTCACTTCTCCATCTTCTCAGCCGTAACCCCAGGCAATACTAACTCAAAAAATGACATCATCAGAAAACCTACAGCCAATAAAAAGCATGCTTGCACCAGTATTCTAATAACAACAGTTGCCATGAATTCTATTTTGCAGCTACAATCTCCATTTTTATCTTTTAAAACTCCCATAAGAAATAATGGTATCAAAATTCTATGTTGAATTTAAACAGGAAAAATAACATAAATTCCAAAAGAAATTATCCCTTTCCCAACAATCACCGACTGACTATTAAACCCTGTTTTCTCAGGTTTCTAACTCAAAACAGCACTCCACTATGACATTTCACCAGTTTAACCTTACCCAAAAAAACCCTCTGAAATCCAACCTCCCTTTCTAAAATCAAATTGGAGTCTCAGCTTTCACCTCCACCTGCAATAACTCTCAAGTGCTACTTCACAGCGTGGGATACCAGTCTCTTGATCCGAGAGACCCGGATCCGCCTGATCCGCTCCGGATCTTTTCTCATGCATTTACTTTTCGTCCCGGACCAACTCCTCTCCCATCACAGATCCAATCCGGATCAAAACATACTCCAGGTCCCCTCAAATGAGACACTCAACAACTGCCAATGCTGCAAAAACACCCTCTCAGGTAAAAAAAAATTAACCCCTTGTGGGGGTTACACTGCTTTATTAGCGCTAGTCACCACCAATGAATCTCCCCCCCCCCCCCGACACTTTTTTGTCACTAATTCCTCCAATGGGGGATTTTCCCACAGTTTTGCCACTTTTCTTCAAAAAATATTTCCTCATGTTGCTCCTGAGTCTTTTCCTGATCACCTTATCCCTGACTTTTCATTCTCAAGCTTCCTTTCTTTTGAAATAGGCCTGTTTCCTGTGGATTTATTCTTTCAGATGTCTGAACACTTTGATCTTTTATGTATTAATTTATTTTAATATGTATTACTTGTCTTATTACTGAATTGTGCTCAAGGAAAGGTACAACCAAATGTCAAATCAATACATTTTAACAATACAGCAACTCCTCACCTCCAGGGTATACATGTTTAGGGTCTCAAATCTCTTTCATTATGTTTTAAGGTAAAAACCATAGATCATTTTAATAACTGTTCTCTGTACTCCATCTTTTGCAGGTACAGTCTCCAAAACTGGATACACTAGTCTAAGGGGCATGTTTACTAAAATCCGCAAAATAGCGCGCCGCAAAATAGCGCACGGCAACGCGGCACTGAAACGCGCAGAAACGCGTTTAAACGCCCCGCACACGTGCGTGTCACCCCCGCACAGGTACGCGGCTCACTAACGGGCCCCGTACAAGTGCGGGCCCGCAAATGTCCGATAGAGGCGTGGAACGGCGAAAGGAGGGCGGAGGAAGGCTCCGGAGGGGCGGGGTCAATGGGTGGAGAGTGGGAGGGGAGAGGCTCCCCGCACAGTATCGGGGAAAGCATTTAAAGGGAAGAGAAACCATTTCCGTCAGCAATGTACAGGAAAACCGGGGAAACCAGCAAAACGTGAGCAGTGTGATATATGTGCACAGCACAAAAGTGAAAATAAAAATAGAAAATGACCACAACAGAACTATTAAAAATAGTAATTCAGCTGGGGAACAGTTATAGTGATGGGCAAATACAGAAATCACACCCAGCAAAGCTCCAGAAAAAAGAAATGAATTTTGGAAGGGTCTACTGAGAGGAGACTCTTCCAAAACACATTTCCACGTTTTGGAGCTTTCCTGGGAGTGTTTGCTATGGTTGCCCATTAATATCACTGTTGCCCAGCGTGGTGATATTTTGTCCCACATTTCCCGTGGTCATTTCCGGGGTTTATGTGCACGTTTGTCACCAGACAGGGTGCATATGCCCACAGTAGAATTGCGTAGAGCAGGGTTTGTGACTCCATCCTGCCAGGCTTACTGCCTCCAGGGGCTGCACTGTCTCTATGGCCAAAGTGTGGTACAGCGGACAGAGTCATTACCTCTAGGACCAGAGGGCAGAGGTTCAAAACCTAGCTGGGGCACCTGCCAGCCCAGTCCCTATATTTTACCCACCACTAAATAAAGATAGCGCAGACACCCCTGTATGCATGGGGAAAACACCCATATTTTACCCAACACCGCACACACACCACAACAATGGGCATTACCTACAGCCAAGTCCCCCAAATGCAGTCCCATACTGCCACATTGCAATCAGGTCAACTGCTTTTTCTGAGAGAAGTTCATGCCAGCATGTTGGCGGACAAGTACATGTGGTGCAGGGGGCAGTGGCTGCTAACCACAGAAGACAGAGGCCTAGCCATGTGCAGGCTGGCACAGTCCACTGCAACAGACAGGTCCTGCCGGATCCACAGTCATGGACAGTCCAGGGAATCCAACCAATCTGTGGCTACACAGTGGTGCAGTGCACACAGACAGTGCATACAAGAACAGAAGGTCACAGGTTCAAAGCCCAGCTGGGGCTACTGCCAATCCTGCCCACATTTTTTTCCCACAACTAAACAGTGATAGTAAGGACACACCTTTCATGGCGGGGACATATGCAATGGTAAGACATCTATCTTTTACCCCACTGAGCACAGACACCATGAACAGGGGCAGTACCTAGAGCAGAATCACCCAAATGCAGTCCTGGTGGGCCACACACCAGTCAGGTTCCATGCTGACACTCATACAAATGCCTGTGCTGTATATCTATGCACCACCCCCATGGCATGTAGATGTAGCCCATGCATATTCATGAGGGATAGCAGGAAAACCCGAACAGTGTGATGCAAACCTGGACTGGAGTTGGGAATCTGTGCCGTAAAGCAGCAGCCATCAAGGGCAGACACACCCACACCCACAGGCCCCATTGGCCAATGTCTCCTGGAAAGGCAGAACATTGGACCGTGCATGCAGCACCCAAAACGAGCACTTGCATAACTTACCAATGTCACCCTACACCTGAGGTATACGGTACACAGCTCGGAGACGTTTGCTAGGAGCACAGGCAGGCAGTTATCCATACGTTACGTACATACTGCTAGTTGACCCCATCCAAACAATCTGTTAGGTGTTTGCGGGGCATGCTCCAGGCCTGGCCTCTGACGGTGCTTACCACCCTGGGGAGTGACCACCAGCTGTAATGCGTACCATATCCATGCCTTGCCGTGCTCAGGACCGGTTTGGTGGGCAAGGCTACTTACCCCCTCAATCGTAGCACCATGATGGCAGAGGTGTGGAAGTGTGTGTCTGTCTATACAGTGGGTGTTGGCTGCAAGCCCCTTCAACAGCCCGCACTGCCAGCACTGTTGCCAGTATTGGCCAGTCAATGTGCATAATGAGGTGCAAGGTACCATGGGTATAGCCAGGGCAGGGTGGCGTGGCCAGGATGCATCTGCACTGGGCATAGGGCCCTGGCAGGGACATTGGCTGGGATATTGTAGTGTCCGGCCACCACCTACACAGACAGGGTGGCCAAAGCATGCCCTTCTGGGGGATCACGCTCACCCTGACTGTGCAGTGACCACAGCATGGCTAGGCCTCCCCATAGTGCTGTATAGTAGTTCTCTCATGTGATAGATATGGGTTTCTCTTTGGGGCCCAGTCACTGATCTATCTGCTTGCTGTGTATGCATCTCCATTGGGAACATGCACTATGGACTAACCAGCAGACTGTTTGTAGCTGGTAAATGTCTTGCTATAATGGCTTGCAGGGTGCAGTGGCTGTTGGCTTGCTGCAGGGGAATATCTGGTGGTGGAGTGCAGCTTACCATACCCTGGGCTTATGTCTGTCTGCTATTGTGTTATGACTGTGTATGGAGCTAGCTGCCTGCCTGCCTGGGGGGGGGGGTGGTGGTGGTGGTGTTCCTCAGCAGGACTGGGGTTGATGTTGTCCTCTACTGCCACCTTGGCAGGGAGGTAGAGTGTGGATCCCTTGATGGGGGCCATGTTTGCCGGGGGGGGGGTGCCTGATGGCAGCAGACAGGGATATCCATGGTGTTTGTGCAGAAACTAGCTATCTTACACATTAACACTGCTTTGGAACGCCCGCTTGGCCTCCATCAGCCATGGCAGGTGTTGTTGACCTGGTCCTGGCCACCTCATTGCACACTCAGGGTGAGCACAGTACCCGCACGATGTAACGGTGTGTGGCTACTCTGTGCCAGTAAAACACCCGGTCAGTGCCCCCTACTAGGCCAAGGTGCTGTGTGGGTGCACCCGGTCACTTCCCCCAACAGGGCCGAGGTGCTGTGGGGGTGCATTCCCCATCTTGTGTCCATCTGCGGACAGCTAATTTGCATGTGCAGTGCATCATGGGTACGGGTGGCCTAACCCTATCCTGTTGACACCAGCAGACTGTCTGTGAGGTGACGTGTAGGCTATCTGCAGCCAGCCAGGGGCCTGCTTACAGCTATGGAGCTGTAGCGCAATGATTACATCACTGCCTGTGCAGCCAGAGGTCATGGGTTCAAACCCACAGTGGGGCCCTTTGGTAGGGCTGTCCACAGCTTTATTTTTATTTACTGTACATATGTCTATGCCGGCAAGACCACCCTCAGCTTACTATACCCATTAGGTGCCTCTGAGGGTGCTTCATAGGGCGCCCTGTAGGCCACCTTATGGTTGCCATCCCTATAGGGTGCACTATACATTATCCTGTGTCGCAACATACATGCTGCCCTATAGGGGTCATTCAAGGGTGCCTTGGCGAACAGTGCACCGTAACATGTGCCTTATGGGCCACCGTATGTTAACATGCTGGGAGAGTGCGTCTGCTAGTAGTGATAACAAAATAAAATTATACAGCCTCCTACAGCACTCCACAACATAATACATACTGCCTCAGCAGGCATTTTTCACTGGGCATTGTGAGGAGTTGAACCCCTGATCCCTGCACCATTGGTCAGTGTTTTAACCATTGTGCTGTGGCTCTGTTCCTGTGCTTGTGCATCAGCGCGCCGCCTTGTGCCTATCAGCGCGCCGCCTTCTGCCGCCCAAGGGGACCAGTGCGCCGCCTTCTGCTGCCCAAAAATAACTGTGCGCCGCCTTATGCCGTTCCAAATTAATTTGCCTCCTAAAACAATGTTAATCATTACAGTTACTGCCTCAGCTGATCTTTGTCGTTGCGCACACTGGGGGATTGAACCCATGGCCCCTGCACCATTGGTCAGTGTCTTCACCGTTGTACCACGGCTCTGTTGTTTTGTATACTCAGCAGCGCGCCACTTTGCCTTTCCACGCGCTAATGTCGACCCCCGCACATTAGCGCGACGCACACACGTCCGGTTGCTTACTACCGTTTTTTTTCTATTTTCTGCCTGAACCGCCCACTCCTTATATGGCACAGGCACACTAGCACGGCCCCGCACGTTAGGAATGTTTAGTAAACATGCCCCTAAGTTGGATAGTGACTAATGTGTGTTAGGGGAATAATGCATGATGTTTGCCTCCTATTGCATATTAAAATCTTGTGTTATTTTACCATAATACACATCGGTTTATGGCAACACATGTTACACAATGCAATGCAAGCTGTCAAGTCAACACTGACTCCTGGCAACCCATTGGGTTTTCTTAGCAACATATGACTGGAAGTAGATTGCCAGACCTTTCTTCTGAGGCAATGGAGGACTAAGTGACATGCCCAAGCCCACAAGGAGTGCCAGTGGGAATCAAACCCTGATCTTTTGGTCATTAGGGAGCTGCTCTAACTAGTAGGTCACTCCTCCACTGCATGTTATGAGATGGAAAATCAAAAAACAAAATAAACACCACTAGTAACAATTTATTCTGGAACACTATAATATAATATCAATTGCATTAAGGAGACCTCAGCATGGGCCGCACCATGTTATATAACAATTGTGTGAGATATCAATCAAAGTCTTTCGTTGGTATCCTTGTAAAGTCATGTTAAATGTTCATTTTTTATCATTTTATAACTATGCACATAAAACACATAAAGCACCTTCCACCTGCCCCAGAACAGATTGTAGGACTTCAAAAAACCCCTCCACCCCCCACCGAAAAGACCCCTACCCTCTCTAGAAGGATCCCCCTGGACACACACACACACACACACACCCCCGAAGACCCCCCAGGACCTATCCTGGTGACTAGTAGCTGAGGAGGGAGTGATATCCAGTTGCTCCTGCCTTCTTTAGCTCCATGTTCAAAATAATGCCTAGCAGTAGTCTCACGGTACTACCACTAGGAATTAAACTACCACATAAAGGCAATTGGCCATTATATGGAAGCATGAGTGCTAGAGCTAGTCAAGAATTTCTTCTATTTTGTATTGTTCCTTTGGGTTTCTGCTATCCAAATCCCCGACCTTGAATTTTTTTAGTATCAAATCTCATTTGTCATACTCTAGACCATTCTCTTAGCCTCCTTAAATCACTTCCAGTGTTTTAAATTAAATCAGAGTATAGCTTAGCATAGAAGGTAGAATAAAGTAAATGGGTAGAAAGAAATAAATTGTTTCTAGAGAGTTTTCATTTAAATTTAAAATCAGTCAGGGCTTAGTACCGCCAGAGTATAGCTTAGCACAGAAAATAGAATAGGGTAAATATTCTTTGAGTAGAAAGAAATAAACTGTTTCTAGAGGCGTTTACAAAGAGGCCTTCCAGTTAGGAAGCAAGGGACCTGTGAAGTTGTCTGAAATAGGTGTTAAAGCCAAGTGACAGATTAAAGGTACAATTTGAAAGGCTCCCTCTATCAAACCAAAGGTTCTGTGAATCACCCAGGAAATTTTAGCAAGTCAGATTTACTAAGGGGTGTGTTTACTAAACTGCTAATGTAACGTTAACGTGCGGTAACATTACCGGCAGTGGTAAATGTCCCAGAGGGTGGGGAGAAGACGGAGAGTAGGGGGTCAATGGGTATGGAATGGGCAGGGAGAAGCCCCCGCTACACTAACACTGAAACAATAACGCCAGGACTTTACTGCCAGTGAAAACCTGTCAGCAAATGCACTTTTGTAGGAGAGAGAGACCATTTCAGTTTCAGCAATGTACTGCACAGACAGGGAGTCCAAGAAAAGTGAGAGTAGTGTTCCAATTGCAGCAACAGCATAGAGCCCAAGTATGAAAGGGCACTATGGTGATGGTGCAAATGGGGCAAGGGGGTTGCAGGTAGGATATGCAGTTGGGGCAGCTGGGGCACAGGGCGGACTAGGCCGTCACCTAGGTGGCACATAGGAACACAGAAACTGGAAAACAGCAAGACAGCGTCTGACCATGGTCAAACATGCCCATTAGTCTGTGTTCCACAGTGTCCCATCCAGGGGACATGTACCCAGAAGGTACCCCAAAGGTCACACAGGTACCACTATGCCTGTAATGGGGCAAGCAGTGCACATCTGGGGACCACTCTAACAAGGGTCTACGGACCTTCCAAAGATGCGTCCCAAACTGTTTGTAAACCCAGCTAAATGAACACTCTTTACTACAGTCCCTCGTAAGGCAGTGTAGGGTGTGACCACGCATCATCTGAAACATGGATACACCCAGTAGTCCAAACTGGGTACTCAGTACCCTGATTGAATGCTCTTGCCTGTCCACAGTCTGCTGGCATAACACAATCTGCCTATGTTTACCTGGTCCACCCTAGCCAATAGTTGCTAGAGCACCAACTTGACACCCCCCACCCCCCAGCCCAGGTGGAAGGGACATAACATTGGCAGGCGGTGAGGGGGGGATGTGGGGATGTCCATGTATGCCTTCCCACCCCAGACCCCACACCCTAGGCACCCGCCTACCTGCACTTTGGATGGCCTGGGACTGCACACTACCAGCACTGACAGCATATGGGCATGTCAGCATGGCGGGGGGGGGGGGAGTTGGTGGCAGAAGGGGTAGTGACACCCACCTGCAGTGAACCAAGGCCACGCCCTGTTCCAGTGCGTGGGGTGCAGTGCTCCAGGCAAGGTCTGTCTGATGGGCAGCAAGGTAGGCCCAGGGACTACTGTGCCTATGTGGCAACAGAGTGATGCAGTACACACAACCAGTGTGTCTTGAAGCAGATCACAGGTTCAGGTCCCAGCTGTAAATCTTGTAGAATATGTCTCTACATTTTACCCTACATTGCAGATACAACACCAACATGTGCAATCCCCAAAGCATCGGCTAACAGGGGTACAAACACCCACACACACAGGCTCCACTATCCAAAGCTGCATGGACAGTCAGGCTGTTGGCTCCAGCGCACGAAGCAGCAGTTACCACCAGAGCACTACTACTAGCTCCTGAACAATTATCACACCTTAGCAATGCCTGCATTGTGATTGGGACCAGTGTGGTGGGCAGGGTTGCCAACCATCCCTATCTTTGCACAGTGCTGCAATATGAGTGTGTGTGTGTGTGTGTGTGTGTGTGTGTGTTTATCCATTGTTTTGTGCCTTTCTACTCCTCACTGGTCCTCACAATGCCCACACTGTTTCCAATATTAGCCTGCAAATGTGCATACTGAGGAGCAAGGTATTGTGGGTATGGGCCAGACAGGGTGGATTGGGCAGGCAGCATCTGCATCGGGGGTAGGGCAATGGCTGGGACATCATAGTGCCTGAACGCCACCTGCATGGTCCTGGTGGTTACAGCATGTCCTGAGGGGAAGACACTCTCACTTGACCAAGCAGTGACCATGGCACGGCTATGTTCCCACATAGTCTGCAGTGATATTTGCGTGCTCTCTGTTCTGGAGGTCCAATCACTGAACCAATTGTTGGGTGCACATAGTTTTTCTGCAAACATGCAATGTGCATGGCTGGAACACCTGGTGGGGAGCAGCAGGTTCTGTCTGACTGTGGTTTCTTTCTGGTGAATATTAGACTTTGGTGGGTGGCAGCTGAGGTCTTCCAGGCCTATTCCCAGAATTACTGCTGGTCTGCCAATTCCCTGGTAACAGGTACAAATGTGGTCTACTGGTTGCATACATTGTGCTGGAGGACAGCAACCTCCGACCAGAGGGACTGGAGTTTCTGCTCCCACAGCCACTCTACATGGCCATGTCACATCTCCCGCCACTGCATCAGTTACAAAACGTAGAGTGTGGGGACAAGGGGCATATACTCTACACTGCTTTGACCTGGAGAAGGCAGTATATAGGCATTGCTACATAAACCTCGTGCGAGTCTAGACACTCCCCTGCCCATAATAGGTGGCCATAGCATCTACATTGGAACACTGGGCTTGCAGTATTCAGGTGAATCATGATCCACCAGGGCTGGATGTGACTGGGGCATACAGGTATGCACAGGGTAACTTTAGGTTTCGCTAGACCATGACAAACACTGGTAAGGATGGGGACATGCAGCAGAGCCCACCTTCAGTACTGCAGACATGGTGCTGGGCACCCATCTTCACCCTCAGGGTGACCACAGAACCTGTGCAGCAGCATGGTCCATAGCTGCTCTGTGCCATAGCACACACTGTTAGTTCTTACCAAGCTGAGATGCTGGAGGAGTGCATTCTCCATTCAGTGATCAGCTGTTGACTGCTGTTCTGCATGTTGGTGGGGGCTACCCTATCCCAGCACACACAGCAGACATTTTCTGCAGTGACCTGAAGTCTATCTATATCCAGCCATTGCTACCCAGAGAGGTGTAGCCTACTGGTTAATACAATACTACCCTAGGCAGGGGTCATGGGTTCAATTCCCTTTTGTTCTCTTTTTATGCCAAATGGCCAAGGCGTCCTTTAACGCACATTAAACAGCCCATTGATCCCTTTACGCCAGAACACCCCCTACCTGCCCACTACCCTATATGGCTTCAGGTACTTTAACGCTGCACTTACCGCTGGTAACTTTACCACGGTTTAATAAACATACCCCTAAGCATGGCCGCCCAGTCCATTGAACAAGAATGTTGTTGGCACAGGGCCCCGCACTTCAGGGGGCCCCGCACCAACAACATCCTGCACGCAGTAGGCTCACCTGGGAGGGGGGGCTAGGAATGAAAATGGACTGAGTGGGGGGATGGCTAGGACTGCAAATGAGCTGATGGGAAGGACTAGTACTGGAAATGGGCTTTTGGGGAGGGTAGGATTGGAAATGGACTGATGTGGTTCTGGAATAGGATTGGAAATGTCCGATAGAGGGGGGGGGTAGTTTTAGAAATGGCTGATTGGGGCTAGGATTGCAAATGGGCTAATAGGGGCAGTTTGGACTGGAAATGAGTTGATGGGGGGGGGGCTAGGATTGCAAATGAGATGATGGGGCTGGAATAGGACTGGAAATGAGCTGATGGGGGACTCGGACTGGAAATGGACTGAGTGTGGGGAAGCTTGGACTGGAAATGGGCTGAAGCTCCCCCACACTCGGCCCAATTTCCAGTCCAAGCCCCCCCATAAGCTCACTGGAATAGGATTGGAATTGGTTTATGGGGGGGCTAATATTGGAAATGGCAGATGGGGGAGCTTGGACTGGAAATGGGCTGATGGGGGGCTGGAACGGGACTGGAAAGGAGCATATGGGGGGCTAGGACTGGAAATGGGCTGATGTGGGGGCATGGGAGAATGGGAATAGAAGGGAGCGGATGCTGGGTGGGTCTAGAACTAGAAGGGAGCTGATTTTGGGGGAGGACTAGAAGAGGATGGGGCTGGGGGAATGAGGATGGAGGGGGAAAAGATATTTTGTGTGGGAGGGAAGGAAAATCTACGAGTTGCTGGGTATTGGCAGAGTAAGTGGGGATTGAGGATGGAAGGGTGAAATTTGAGTGGATGATAGCTAAAGGGGAAAGATCAGTATGTTAAAGCAGATGTAGAAGATAGAATGGAAAAAATCTAGAAGAGAGAAGAAAAGACAAATGGACAGCAGACAATGGAGCATTAGCAGAAGACAGAAGAAACCAGAAGAAAGTGACTGGAGCAATTGCAATTGAAAAATAAAATGCCCAAACAACAAAAGGTAGAAAAATATTTTTTTAGTTTGAATTTATTAACTGGAATATGTCAGCTCTGGGAAATGTGTATCACTAACGTCTTTGCATTTTTTTTTAGTACAAAAGGAAATTAATTTATAGTGTTGTTGTACATTACAAGTTTGGCTTTATGGGTTCCCAATTTAATTATTGTCTTCCGATTTCTAAATTGTGATCCCTTGTTCTTTGTGTGGTAATGGTCTATGTTCTACATGTGTAACCAAGCTGAGGTATTCTATTTTTGTCAGGGCCGGATTTACCTATACGCCAACTATGCCGTGGCGTAGGGCCCACAGCTGACAAGGGCCCACAAAAATTGAAAAAATTGTTAGGGTTCTTAAAATTAAATTTTAAAAAAAACCGCTGGCTGCTGCCGCGGCAGCATGGACTGTCTCGCGGGGCCCCCTCTGCTGCCGCGGCAGCATGGACTGTCCCACGGGGGCCCCCTCCGCCCGGCTGAATCCCTCCCTCCGTCCCTCCCTCCGTGCCGGCTTTGAGAGGCGCGAAGGGAGAGTGTCTCCCTCGCGTCTCTGTTAAGCCCGCAGGGGCTGATGGGAAATTTCCCATCAGCCCCTGCGAGCTTAACAGAGACGCGAGGGAGACACTCTCCCTTCACGCTTCTCAAAGCCGGCAGGGAGGGAGGGAGGGACGGATTCAGTCGGGCGGAGAGGGCCCCGCGGGACAGTCCATGCTGCCACTGCCGCGACGGCAGCGGCAGCAGCCAGCGTTTAATTTTATTATTAAATTTTACTTGAGCCGATGGGGGGTAGGACTGGAAATGGGCTGATGGGGGGTTAACACTGGAGGTGGTCTGATGGGGTTAGGACTGGTAATGGGCTGTGGGCTGGGGGGGATAGAACTGGTAATGGGCTATGGGGGGGGTTAAGACTGGTAATGGGCTGTGGGCTGATGGGGGCTGTCTGGTAATAGGCTATGGGGGGGCAAGGACTGGAAATGGACTGGGGGGGTTAAGACTGGAGGTGGGCTGATGGGGTTAAGACTGGTAATGGGCTGTGGGCTGTTGGGAGGGTTTTGGACTGGTAATGGGCTATGGGGGGGCTAGGACTGGAAATGGGCTGATGGGGGGGCTAACACTGGAGGTGGGCTGTTGGGGTTAGGACTGGTAATGGGCTGTGTGCTGATGGGGGGTTAGGACTGGTAATGGGCTATGGGGGGGTTAGGACTGATAATGGGCTATGGGGGGGCTAGGACAGGAAATGGGCTGATGGGGAGGGGTTAGGACTTGAGGTGGGTTGATGGAGTTAGGACTGGTAATGGGCTGTTGGCTGATGGGGGTTAGGACTGGCAATGGGCTATGGGGGGCTGACTGGAAATGGGTTGATGGGGTTAGGACTGGAAGTGGGCTGATGGGGGGTTAGGACTGGTAATGGGTTATAGGGGGGGCTTAAACTGAAAATGGGGTGATGGGGGTTAGGACTGGAAGTGGGTTGATGGGGAGGCTAGGACTGGTATTGGGTTGGGGGGTTGCTAGGACTGGAAATGGGCTGATGCAGTGACTAGAAGGGAATGGATGCTGGGTGAGGCTGGAACTAGAAGGGAGCTGATTTTGGGGGAGGATTAGAATGGGATGGGGCTGGAAGAGTAAAATGGAGAAGGGAAAAATATTTTGTGTGGGAGGGATAAAAAATCTACAATTGGCCGGGTATTGGGAGAGTAAGTGGGGATTGAGGATGGAGGGGTAAAATTTGAGTGAATGAAATAGGAATGAGGAAAGAGCAAAAGGAGAAAGATTAGTATGTTAAAGCAGATGTAGAGAGAGAATGGAAAAAAACTAGAAGAGAGAAGAAAGGACAAATGGACAGCAGACGATGGAGAGTTAGCAGAAGACACAAAGAAACCAGAAGAAAGTGGCTGGAGCAATTGCAGCTGAAAAAAAATGCACAAAAGGTAGAAAAATCTCTCTTTATTTTGAATTTATTAATTGGAATATGTCAGCTCTGGTAAATGTGCATCATTAACATCTGCGCTTTGTTTAGTACAAGAGCAAATTAATGTATAGTTTTATTTCTACAGTGTTGTACATTCCAAGTTTGGCTTTTGGGATTCCCAGTTTAATTATGACGTCAGGGCCAACAGCGCGCAGCTGATCCGGCGTGCTCGTTTTTATCTTTTCTGGGGGCCCACAATTTTTGTTGGCGTAGGGCCTCACGCAAGGTAAATCCGGCCCTGATTCTTGTAGTTTCTGTCTTACAGTGCCACTTGTTCTCTTTCGCCAGTAGGACATGTATTGGTGTTCTCTGAGATGTATTGATTTAATAGTTGCAGTGTTGCCTTTTTAATAGGTAGGATTTGGTGCTTTGTGAATCTTGGTAGTGCTGTTATGATACGGCGGGTTTGCTATGGGTTCTAAATGGTCAATGTTTATAGTACTTCCTAATGTGCCTGGCAGTTGGCACTGGAGTATAGTAATGTAGAAATCTAGTAGTATTTCTTTATCCAGACACTCATTAAGAGGCATGTTAACATTATTTTGAGATAATAAAATCTTTATCTAAAGCCCCCATAGATAATCACCAATCAGCCTTAATTAACATACAAGATTTGGCAGACTATTTTGCTAGCAAACTTAAATCATCTATGATACCTACACCCTTCAATACTACCCCATCCTCTAAGAACCACACCTGGAATGCTTTCCAACCAATAGATAAGAAGCAGCTACTCAATATAATATCGAAAATCAACACAACCACATCCATACTTGATCCCTGCCCAGTTCTCTGGATCAAACAAACTAAGCAGGAACTAGCACCCTTTATCCTAAATATAGTGAATCAATCTCTCCTGCAAGGGGTATTACCTAAAGAGCTAAAACTATCTGCAATCCGCCCTATATTAAAAAACAAAACACTAGATATAAATGACCCATCATCCTATCGTCCAATTGCTAGCATCCCTTTCCTAACAAAAATCATAGAAAAAGCTGTACAATTACAGCTACAAGATCATATAGACACTTTTGCCCCTCTTGATGAACACCAATACGGTTTTCGCCCTTTTCATGGTGTCGAAACCCTGCTCATTGCACTTCTTGACACTCTTAACAAAGGTTTGGACAATTCAAAACAAGCATTCATTTTAGTTTTCCTTGACATATCAGCTGCATTTGACAGCATTAATCACAACATACTTATTTCAAGACTTAAACAAATAGGATTACTGAAAACTACTTTAGACTGGTTTAAATCATACATATCCGATCGTTCACAATATGTTCAACTTAACCAATCATCGTCGTCCCCTTTCCCACAAGAACAAGGTATACCCCAAGGCTCTGCATTATCTGCCTTACTATTTAACATATACCTCCAGCCAATATGTACCATATTCAAAAAATACAAGATAAACTATCATATATGCGGATGACATTATGCTATTCTCTGAGTTTAGCATAATTAACCCAAATCACAACAAGCTAATAAACTGCCTTATAGAAGCTGAAGAATGGCTTCGATCAAACAACTTATCTATTAATCTCAGAAAAACAGAGGTACTAATAGCAACAAAAAACACAAAATACACTCCCCCATCTGACATTAAAATCCTGAATACGACTCTTCCAATCAAAGAAGAAATAAAATATTTAGGAGTTATTATTGACAAAACCCTTAGGGGTATGTTTACTAAAAGCCGCACAATTGCGTGCCGCACAATAGCGCACGGAAACGCGGCACTCAAACGCTCAGAAATGCTCTTAAACGCCCCGCAAAAGTGCGCGTGGGCACCGCACAATTGCGCGCCGCACCAACGCACCCCGCACAAGTACTCGGCCCGCAAATGTCCGATAGAGGCGTGGAAAGGCATTCTGAGGGCGGAGGAAGGCTCCCGAGGGGCGGAGAGACGGGGTCAATGGGCGGGGAAGGGGAGGGGAGAGGCTCCCCGCACATGATCGGGGCCGAATTCACAGGTTAAAAATAGCGCGAGTGAAACACTCACGGTAGAGGGCATTTAAAGGGAAGAGAAACCATTTCGCGTCAGCAATGTACAGGGAAACCGGAGAAACCTGCAAAACGTGAGCAGTGTGATACATGTGCACAGAACAAAAGTGCAAATAAAGATAGAAAAAGACCCAAACAAAAATATTAAAAATAGGAAGGCAGCTGGGGAACCCCGATAATAATGGGCAAACATAAGAAACACACCCAGGAAAGCTCCAAAAAAATGAAATGAAGGTTGGAAGGGCTACGGAGGGGAGACCCTTCCAAAAACCATTTCCTTTTTTCTGAGCCTTCCTGGGAGTGTTTGCTATGGTTGCCCATTAATATCACTGTTGCCCAGCTTGGTTATATTTATCCCCAGTTGTTCGTGGTCGGTTGAGGGGTGTATTTGCACTTATGTCACCAGACAAGGTGACGGAGCCCACAGTACAAATGTGCAGAGCAGGGTTTTTGACTCTGTTGGTCAGGTTTCCCACCCCCAGGGACTGCACTATCACTGTGGCCACAATGTGGTGCAGCGGACAGAGGCAGTACCTCTAGGACCAGAGGGTCACAGGTTCAAATCCAAGCTGGGGCTCCTGCCAACCCAGTCCCCATATTTTACCCACCACTAAACAGAGATAGTACAGACACTCCTTTATTGCAGAGAACATAAGCATGGTTCACACACCCATTTTGTACCCAACACCGCACACACACCATAACAATGGGCATTACCGACAGCCGAGTCCCCCAAATGCAGTCCTGGAGTGCCACAACTCAATCAGGTCATATGCTTTTCCAAGATACGGACATGCCAGCATGTTGGCGGTAGGGTACAGGTGGTGGAGGGGGCAGTGGCTGCTAGCCACAGAAGACAGTGGCCGAGCCATGTGCAGGCTGGCACGTCCACTGCAACATAGGCCCTGTTGGATGTACAGTCATGGACTTCCCAGGGAATTCAGCACATCTGTGGCAACACAGTGGTGCAGTGCACACAGACAGTGTGTGTGCAGGAACAAAAGGTCACAGGTTCAAAGCCCAGCTGGGGCTACTACCAATCCTGTCCACATATTTTCCCCACAACTAAACCATGTTAGTAAGGGCAATCCTTTATTGCTGGGGACATACGCATTGGTCATACGCCTATCTTTTACACCACCAAGCACAGACACCATGACCAGGGGCATTACCTAGAGCAGAGTCTCACAAATGCAGTCCTGGAGGACCACACACCATTCAGGTTCCATGCTGCCACACATACAAATAACTGTGCTGTATATCTATGCACCACCCCCATGGCATGTAGATGTAGCTCATGCATATTCATGAGGGACAGCAGGAAACCCCAACCAGTGTATTGCAAACCTGGACTGGATTTGGGAACCTCTGCCGTACAGCAGCAGCCAACAGGGGCAGACACACCCACACCCACAGGCCCCATTGGCCAATGCCTCCTGGAGAGGCAGGACATTGGGCCCTGCGTGCAGCACCCAATACCAGCACTTGCATACCTTAGCAATGTCACCCTACACCTGGGTATATGGTACACAGCTCTCAAACGTTTGCTATGAGTACTGGCAGATAGATATCCCTACGTTACGCACAGTCTGCTCTTTGAGCTCCATCATAACAATCTATCTGATGTCTGCGGTGTGTGCGTCAGGTCTGGCCCCTGACAGTGTTTACCACCCTGGGGAGTGACCCCCAACCGTACTGCATACCATACCCATGCCTGTACTGTGCCCAGGACTGGTGTGGTGGGCAAGGATTCTGAACCCCTCTATAGTAGCACAATGCTGGCATACGTGTGGGAGTGTGTGTCTGTCTAAACAGTGTGTGTTGGCTGCAAACACTGTCCACAGCCCACACTGCCAGCACTGTTGCCAGTTTTGGCCTGATGATGTGCATAATGAGCAGCAAGGTACCATGGGTATAGCTCAGACAGGGTGGGCTGGCCAGGATGCATCTGCACAGGGCATAGGGCACTGGCAGGGACATTGTAGTGGCCGTCCACCACCTCCACAGACAGGGTGACCTCTGTATGTGCTGCTGGGCTTTCACTCCACCCTGACTGTGCAGTGACGGCAGCATGGCTAGGCACCCCCATAGTGCTTCATAGCATTTTCCTCATGTGATATATATGGGTCACCTGTTGGGGCCTAGTCACTGATGTATCTGCTTGTGTGTGTTGCCATCCAGTTGTGGGTGCATGCATTTCCAGCGGGACTAACCAGCAGACTGTTCACAGCTGGTATGTGCCCTGCTGGAGTGCTGTGCAGTGGCTGATGGCTTGATGCAGGGGAATATCAGATGGTGGTGGGGTGCATCTTAGCATATCCAGGCCTACTGTCTGTCTGATATTGTGGTCTGGGTGTGTGTGGGGCTGCTTGGACTGCCCTGTAGGGTGTCTGTTCCTCAACCGGACTGGGGTTGATGGTCCACTCTACTGCCAACATTGCAGGGGGGTGGGGGAAGATCTGTTGATGGGAGACCCTGTTTGCCGCCCTCGGGGGGGGTTTGGTGGTTGGTGGTACATGGCCCACCTAGGGGTCCGTGGGGGTTCCCCTGACTGAGACAGACAGAGATATCCAGGGTGTTCCTGCAGAAACTACCTATCTGACAGACTACGACTGTTTTGGAGCTCTGCCATGGAGGGTGCTGTGGACCTGGTCCAGGGCGCCTCATCGCACACTCAGGGTGAGCACAGTTCCCGCACAATGTGACTGTGTGTAGCTACTCTGTGCCAGTTAAACACCCGGTCAGTACCTCCTACCTGGCCAAGGTGCTGTGTGGGTGCACACGGACACGTCCCCCTACCAGGCCGGGGAGCTGTTGGGGTGCATTCCCCATCTTGTGTTCATCTGTGGACAGCTGATTTGCATGTGCAGTGCATCATGGGTATGGGTGGCCTAACCCTATCCTGGTTACCACAGCAGACTGTCTGTGTGGTGACATGCAGGCTCTCTGGAGCCAGCCAGGGGCTTGCTGGCAGCTATATAGCTGTAGCCCAATGGTTACTTCACTTCCTGTGGAGCCAGAGGTAATGGGTTCAAGCCCACAGTGGGGTTATTTGATAGGGTTGTCCAAAGCTTTTTTTAGATTTAATGTACATATGTTGCTGCCATCAAACACACCCTCAGTGTACTGTACCCATAAGGTGCCTCTGAGGGTGCTTTATAGGGCGCCCTATAGGGCACCTTATGGTTGCTGTCCATATAAGGTGCACTATACATTATCCTGTGATGCAACATATATGGTGCCCTATAGGGGACATTCTAGGGTGCCTTGGCGGACAGTGAACTTTAACATGTGCCTTATGGGCCGCCTTATGTTAACACGCTTTGTGAGTGCGTTTGCTAGTAGTGATAACTGAAATAAAAATAAATTGCCCCCTACAGCACTCATCCCCATAATATGCACTGCCTCAGTGAGCCTTCTTCATTGGGCACTGTGGGGGATTGAACCCCTGATCCCTGCACCATTGGTCAGTGTCTTAATCATTGTGCTGTGGCTCTGGTCCTGTGCTTGGGCATCAGCGCACTGCCTTATGCCGCCCAAACTTAACAGTGCACCGCCTTATGCCGCCCAAGATTAACAGTGCACCTCCTTATGCCGCCCAAAATTAATATGCCTCCAAAAGCACCTTTACCAATTAAAATTAATGCCTCAGCCAGCCCTTTTTGTTGCACACAATGGGGAATTGAACCCATGGCAGCTGCACCAGCTGTCAGTGTCTTAACCATTGTACTATGACTCTGTTCCTTTGCGTGTGCATATCAGGGCGCCACTTAGCCTTCCCACACACTATTTTGCACGGCGCACAATAGCGCGCCGCGCAAATGTGCGATCGCTTACTCCCGTTTTTTTTCTTTTTTCTGCCTGACCCGCCCACTCCTTATATGGCACAGGCACACTAACGGGGCCCCGCACAATTTCGGAGTTTAGTAAACATACCCCTTAGTTTTACAACACACATCAGAAAACTAACAAAAACAATCTACTACAAACTGCGCTCTATACAACAATTAAGACCACTATTACAAGATGAAGACTTTAGAACCGTTACACAAGCTTTGGTCATACCACATTTTGATTTTTGTAATAGCATACTTCATGGTATAACTAAGAAGAACATCAAAATCATGCAAATGGCCCAAAATGTAACAGCAAGAGTTATATTCAAAGCCAAACTATCTGATCATATTACTCCTATTCTATACACACTACACTGGTTACCCATTTTCAGTAGGATCCAATACAAAATACTATTAACCACTTTTAAATTAATTAATAATATTGCCCCATCATACTTAACTACTCTTCTTAACAGCCCAATCGAAAATAGGATGAGACGGAGAAAAAACCTTAACACACTAGCAGTCCCACATCTAATAAAGAAAACAAAACACTCAACTAGTAACAGTGCCTTTTCGTTTGTTGCTCCAATATTGTGGAACAACCTTCCAGACCAATTAAGAGAAACTAAAGATCTACTAACGTTCAGAAAAGATCTAAAAACCCATCTATTCAGCCAACACTACAACAATGAAGAAACATTTGTAGTTTCCCAACCACCATAATCAATTTTATTTACCCTTTCCAAATGTATATCTACAACATGAACAACGTCATCCTCAAACGATAATTAACTTAATAATGTTTCTTCCCACCTATAAACAAAAATCAAAGCAACCCTTGATACCTGTTATACAGTTTAAATGTATTATACAGTTTAATTGTATTATAGTTCAATAATTGTTCCTGTTATATTGTAATACATTTTTGTTGCACAATTTTAATGTAATATAGTTTAATAGTTTAATAATGTTTCTGTTATATTGTAATTCACTAATCTGTTCCATACAATTCATGTTATAATGTAATATAGTTTATAATGTTCTATGTATCTGTTTTGACTTTTTGTTATAATGTAAACCACTGCTGATCCTTGGAAGCAGCGGTATATAAAAGCTGTTCAAATAAAAAATAAAATAAAATTATGCTGATATTTATGCAAATGAGGCTTTTTATTCATATGAGGCCCTGCAATGAGCTTTGCACATGGCCCCGCACCCCCCTTGGGCCGCCCCTGCTCCTAAGTGTTATTTCCCTCTCATCCATTCCAGGCATAATCTTAGCTTTACAGGCTCTTAAACCTATTAAAGAGAAAGAGGTGGTCAAATTCACTTTCAGGTTCATTTGGTTATCCTGAAATTAATTAATTAATACTGAGGTGAACAAAGTCCCTTAAACTTATTGGGTCCGATATTCATCTGGGCAGGCTATGCACCACTATAGTGCATAGCCCTGCCCGCTGACCCCTAACCCCATATATTCATGCCACAGCGACGGCATTGAATATCCGGGTTTAGCGCACAGAGGAAACAGCTGCAGAGCCTAACCGGGTAGTAGCGATATTACACTGCTACCTGGTTAGCAATCTGCAACTGGCCAAAAGCTGGCCTAGTTTTAGCCACAGATCGCTAATCGGGTAGTGTGCAATATCGCCACTACCCAGTAAGAGGCAGTCTCCACCACTGCTCCACTATGGAAAGCCCCCAACACACCCTGATGCTAACTGGATATCATCGGGCACGTAGGGGAGTTAGAAGGGGATATTCAATGGCATTAACCATGTAAATCCCATTGAATATCTCCATTTAAGGCATTTACATGGTTTACTGGGCTGTAAACCGTGTAAATGCCTTCAAAACTTGGGCTCATTAGGTATAGTTGTATTAGTACAAGGATCCCCAAGTAAACAATTTAAATAGCTAAATAAAACATTAAAACCAAGATGCAGACAACAGTCCAGCAGTGAGTTGGAGACTATCCAGTCTTTTGCATTGAGTGTCACATGTATGATTTTCTCCCAGTTGGTGAGGAGTCTTAAGTGTTCATTAGGTACAAGGAGCTTTTTTCTGTTAGGGAATGAGTCCGATCTCTGGATGCTAGAGTAGCAGACTTGGAGGAGCTAAGGAAGACAGAAATGTATATAGACGAGATCTACAGGGACATAGTACTGGAAGTCCCAACCTCCAGTGTGGAAGCCTATCTCCAGGAACAAGCAGGAATGTAGTCTTCATATATGGGTGGCGTCAGTACTGACGGAGCCCACGTGGGAATGCTCTCCAGCAGTGCTTTTTTGGAAAAATATATTTGCCGGTACACGGCTCAGGAGTCAGTTGTCCACCCAGGCAACCCCAAGAAAAAACACTAACACAACACTTATTTCGAGCAATAGCCTATTTAATTAAACATACCTAAGGAAACTCTAAAAACTGATCAATTAGTGTTACAGAAAACGGCAAATTTCAACAAAATTTTCATCAGACGCGACGTCCCGATTTCGTTATTTACTGTTCATGCAAATGGCTGATCGCTGACCTTGAAGTAACCAAGAATCAATGTACTTTGTTGGATCAAAAAGCCTCAGAAGTGGCCCAACTAGCTTGACAAAAAGCAGTGAAGAAATAGTCTTTGTCAGCAACGATGCCCGGGATGGTGTCACGATCAGATTCATTTGCTAAAATCCACGCTCGCATTCGCTGGAGGAAATAGGAATGATACTCAGTGCGTGTTGCAGCGGCATCAATTTCTCAGAGCACTTCCTCTCGATCAAATATTCACGAAATTCACGAATGACATCTCTTTCTGCAAGCTGAAGTTTTCTGCACAAGTTTCTAATCTCCTGCTCACCGAATGTCAATTGTTCCTGGACATCATCTGGCCACTGTGTCTGGCCACTGTGTGAAAAGTTAGCATCTTCACAATCAAGCAGATGGTTTTCGATCGACTGCTGCAGTTTTGTGTAAAACGCTGCTGGGTCAATTGGAGGATCATTTTTTGAGTCTTTCCTATGGAGTACAGCATTCCCAAACTGCAAAGTTTCAACAGCTTTTGCAGCAATTTCATAATATGGGCCTGCTCTGATTTGCCTTTCCTTAAACACTTGAACAACTGTTTTAATCTTTTGGTTGGCAACGTACAAGTCCAGCTTACGATCTTGAAGATCAAGACTTAACTCTGCCAGTTCCTGCAGTGTATCACACATCAAAGCAAGATCTAGCATGAATTTTATGGACGTTATCTTATGCAACAAGCCCTCATATGTGCATTTTTCCTTTTGATCCCTTGATGGACACTGTTTCGCTTGATCAAAATGTTCAATCAAAGAGTCGTAATTTTCCCACACTGCAGAAAAAGAACGGAAACTGGATGCAATCCATCTTGTGCTAAGTATTCAACCAATCTTTAGCAGTTGAACGTCCAACAATTTTGCATACACTTGTAATTCTCTGCTATTTTTTGGCAACCCATGATACAGTACATATAACTTATCAAGGAAAGCCTTAAATCTGTTGATTCCGGATACTTATGTCGCCACGCCGCAGGGCAGGGTCCCGAGGCCGGTAGTAACCGGGTTCCCGGGGCCCCAGCCTTTCGGCGGTGGAATCGCGGCGGTTGGCAGGTGGGGGGGGGGAAGAGCATGGGAGAAGTGCGGCCGGCACCAGCAAGTGACGTGCACACGTAGTGCTTCACGATTGGTGCTGGTGCCGGACGGGGGGCGGAGCGGCGGCACGCGAGGGAGATCGCTGGCTTGCGCTCTCCCTCTTTGCAGCGTGGCCAGCCGCTCGAAAGGTTTGTCGGGGGAGTTCGGTGGTTTTTTGGGCCGAGGGGGAGGCATTGGATTTCGGACCGGCTGCCCGTCGCCGGGTTTGCAAAATTTTCGGCGGTAGGGGCCCTTGGGTCGTCGGAGGGGTTTCTTTGTGGGGCATCGATTGCCCTGTTGGCTGGCTCGGAAAAGGGCCTGTGCCTCACATTGGGTGCGGTATTTTTAAAAAAAAAAAAAAAAAAAAAGAAAATCTCTGCTCCGGGTTTAAGCGGCTATCAGTGCAGAGTTATATATATATATATATATATATATGTATATATATATTATATCTATATCGATATATTCATACTTACTGGGCAGTGCCTGAAGTGCCTACAGTGGTGCAGCGGACACAGCCAGCACCTGTTGGACCAGAGGGTCACAGGTTCAACTCCCAGCTGGGGCCCCTGCCAACCCAGTCCCCATAAGTTCAATTGCAATCCCTGGCACTACTCTGCGCCTAGGGCTGAGTTGCCAGTATGGCCCGCCGGTCTGGCAAGGCCGCTCCCAAGAGGGTGGGGGCTCGGGGGGCGGCAGTTAAGGGGAAGGGGCGTGGGAAGCCTGGGTCTGTGCCTGCTCTTGGGGGGGAGGCGGAGGTGGCGGTGGCTCGGGACCCGCAGGGGGGGGCGGGGAAGAGGGAGGGCACCGAGGACGCGCTCTGGTACAGCGGGCCGGCCCGCGCGGGCTCGTGCTCCGGCTGCTTCAGCTGTGCCTCGGGGGAGCGGGATGCCTGGGCCTTCTGGCTCGGAGAGCGGGGAAGGAGTCTCGGGTGATGTAGCAAATGCCGCGGTGGAGCGCTCCAGGGCTGGGTCTGCATTGGAGGCCCGGCCCCCGGAGGTTGGGGCTTCTCCTGTAGAGGGCGGCGGGTTAGTGGGTACGTATCCTTTTCCTCCTTCCTCCGGTTGGGCTAGTCCTGGGTGTATGAGCGGGCATGCTCCACCTGCTGGGTTTGTTGGAGCGCCGGGGGCTTAGCCGTTTGGGGGGGGCGCATGGTGTGGACCGGTGCAGTGGGGTGGTGACTGGGAGGGGTGGCGGGGGGGCGGGGGCGGCGGGACCTCCGTTCCGGGGGGAGGGGGATGGCGGTGTGGGAGGCGGGGGGCCTCGGGTCCTCAGCCTGGGGCTGGGGAGTGGGACCCAACGTTGCTTCCAACACTTTGCGGGCAGAGCCTGCCGCTTTTTCTCCTCTTTTGCCTCAGGTTCCTCGGCGGGATTTGCCCGGAATGGACAGCGCTGACCCTGGTCGAGTGGGCTCCGCGAGTGCGGTGGAGGAGCGGGGCGGTCCGGCTGCTGCGGGTCCGAACCTGCTGGTGTCTGCGCCTCTTCCCAATACGGCTGGTGAGTATACTGCGGGCGCAGGCAGTTCGGTGGGGGGAGGGCAAGGTCCTGAGGTGGTTTGGGTGGCCGGGGAAAAGGAGACCGTTAAGCGCAAACACGGGCGTCGCTGCCGGAGGGCTTCTTCGTCCTCCTCATCCTCTTCCACGATTTCCTCTGACGATTCGGTGGTTGCGGGGGGGGGGGAAAGGAGGTGGGTGGTGGGTCGGCAGTGGTTCGTTGCGGGGAACAGTGGGAGGGTGTCCCTCGGAAGTTGCAGCACTGGATCAAGCGTCGGAAATATATTGATATCTTCCGCCTGCTCGAGGGCCGGAGGCGCTTCGGCGAGAGTAAGAAAAAGCGCAAGGAGGATGAGAAGGCAGGTCGGGTGCGTAAGCCTTCTCGCAACACCTTGAATTGGACTCGGGCGTTTTTACGGTTGGCTAGCGTTTGGGGTCATTACTACCCGGAACAGTATGGAGTGCTCTTGGCTTACGGCGATACGATTTTGGCGGCGGCACAGGCGCAGGACGGGTGGGCTTGGCTGAACTACGACGAGGAGTTCAGGGACATGATGGAAGAGAGTAAGCAGCTATCGTGGGGCACGAAGGACATCAATCTGTGGTTGACGCAGATGTCCACGCGGGGCCGGGCTGCTGGGGCCACCGGGGGAGGTGGGAAGGCCGGAGCCGCGACGTCACCGGGGGGCGTGCGGCCCTTTCGGTCGGCCGCCACCCCGGCGCCTCAACCCAGGGGTGGGGTGGCGGGCGCAGACGTCTGTTGGCGTTTTAACAAATCCTCGTGCCCGTTCCCAGACTGCAAATTTAAACATGCTTGTTCCTTGTGTGGCAGCGGCCATGCGGCCCTTAAATGCAGTAGGAGAGGCGTGGCAGGTGCCCCTGCGGGGGGCAAGTGAGGGTGGTCTCGTGTCTTTGGCTCCCACGCCCGTGCGAGTCGAAGTCATGCGCCCATGGCTGATGGAGTATGGCAGGGCGAACCACGGGGGGGCGTGGAGTGTATTACTGGAGGGTTTTTCGGAGGGTTTTCGGATCCCGTGTCAGGGTTCCCCTGCAGGGGGTGGGTCGCGTAACGCTAGTTCTGTGCGCTCTCTGGGGGAGGTGGTGCGGAGGGGGATCGCGGAGGAGTGTGCGCTGGGCAGAGTGGCCGGGCCCTTTCGCGAGCCTCCCTTCTCCCCGTTCGCGGTGTCCCCGCTGGGGGTGGTGCCCAAGAAGGAACCGGGCAAGTTCCGGTTAATTCACAACTTATCCTCTCCTGTCGGGGATTCCGTGAATGACCATATCCCTCGAGAGCAATGTATGGTGCGCTACGCTTCTTTTGACGCCGCTGTTGCGTTAGTGCAGCAATGCGGGGCCGGGGGCGTCCTTGGCGAAGGTAGATATAGAATCGGCGTTCCGACTGCTGCCTGTGCATCCTGCGTCCTTCCCTTTGTTGGGTTTTACCTTCGAGTCGCAGTATTATTTTGATAAATGCATGCCTATGGGCTGTGCCATAGCCTGCGCTTACTTCGAAGCGTTTAGCACCTTTTTTTGCATTGGGTGTTGGGGAAGTTGACGGGGTTGCGTGCTATAGTACATTATCTGGACGATTTCTTGTTCGTCGGGCCGGATCGGGAAACGACTTGTGACACATTGCTGGAGACCTTTTTTGCGCTTGGCGGGGGACTTCGGTATTCCAGTAGCAGCTAATAAAACGGTGGGGCCTGTGACTTGCCTGACGTTCCTGGGAATTTAGATTGATACCGTGGAAATGGTGGTCCACTTGCCGGAGCAGAAGGTGGCCTGTCTTCGGCGGCTGGTAGCTATGGTGGGATCTGCGCGCAAGACTACTCTGCGTGTTCTGTTATCTTTAGTTGGGCATCTCACGTTCGCGTGCAGAGTGCTGCCCATGGGGCGCCCCTTCACTCGGCAGTTGTCGCTCGCTATGGCAGGTGTTCAGCTCCCACATCACCGTATTCGGGTGACGGCGGGAATGCGCGAGGATTTACGGGTCTGGGATTCCTTTCTAGCTGATTTCAACGGTCGCTCGGTCATTCAGTTCCCTGAAATGTCGAATGCAGATCTCCATTTATTTACGGATGCGGCCGGCAGTTTTGGTTTCGGGGCTTATTGTCAAGGGGCGTGGTGTGCGGAGCCGTGGCCTTCCGAGTGGGTGCAGTCCGGCTTGACGCGGAACATCGCTTTTCTGGAGCTTTTTCCCATAGTGGTTGCCTTCTGGGTCTGGCCTGAGTGCTTACGAGATCGGCGGGTCGTATGTTGGTGCGATAACACGGCAGTGGGGGAGGTTATTAATCGCCATGCGCCTCACTGCCCAAAGGTGGCTGCTTTAATAAGGATTTTTGTGTTAGCCTGCTTACGTATGAATGTCACGTGGCTACTCCCAGGTGAGTGCTTTCCTGAGATCTTGGGGCTGGGGCGGGGGGAAGGTGCCTGAGGGGCTGATAGGTCAATTCGTGCTCTGGGCGAAGAAGGCGGATTGGACTCGTACGGCTGTTACGTCCGCAGTTGCTGGCTTTTCCTTTTTCTGCAAGGCGGCGGGGTGGGGGAACCCGAGGGTTTCATTTCTAGTTCGGTATCTGTTGGCGGGTTGGGGTAGGGCTCACCCCAGGCCCCAGGACTGGCGACGTCCGGTTTCTCACGAACTATTGCTGCGCGTTTGCGAGGTCTTACCTCGTGTTGCGGCTTTTCCTTTCGAGGCTCTCTTGTTCCATGCATTGTTCGTGACTGCCTTTTTTGGGGCCTTTCGCGTGTGCGAACTGGTGCCACGCTCCGCCAGGAAGGGTGCGCCTGGGGGTCTCGAGCCCTCCCACGTCACCATCCAGGGGTCTCAAGTTCGTATTTTCCTCCCGCGGTCCAAGACCGATCAGACGGGAAAAGGGAGTTGGGTGGTATTGGGCGCCATCTACCCCTTGCCCTCGTGCCCCGTGCGAGCTTTGAGCCATTACTCTCTGAAGCGCTCGGGTTTGCATGGTTCCTACTTCTTTTACATGAGGACGGTAGGCCGGTAACACAGTTTCAGCTTACGGTGGTGCTGCGCCTGGCACTGCGGTCCTTAGGTTACGACGAACGGAGCTTTGCGTCACATTCTTTCCGGATCGGCACGGCCACCAGTGCGGCGGCGGCGGGGCTGGGGGGGTCGGTGATTCAACGGATTGGGAGGTGGCGCTCTGGAGCGTATGAAGGGTATGTGCGACCTTAAGGGGTCGATCGCTGCATCCGGGTGGTGCGGCGATGCCGTCTCGCGGTTGCACTGGTGGCACGGGGTTGCCGGGTTGTGGGGGGGGGTCTGCTAACAAATTTTTTCCTATTTCAGAGTTGCCTGCTGGTGGCAGTCCGCTTTGTCCTTTCCGATGGTGTCGGTTCCAGCGAATGGTGGGTCATCGGCCATTCATTCGTCTACTGGGCCGAGCGGAGGGCGGTGTCGAGGCCATTGGGACTACATCTTGGTCTAGCGGCTTCTGGAGTTCGCCTATGCTGGATGGGACAACGTGGAATGCGGTGGTGGCAGCTCGTGGACTTCGTCCAGGCACAGATGGCGCAGCGCCGGCGGCCAGTCGGGCTCTTGATTCACTTGGGAGGCAACGACTTGGCGAGTTGGTCCTGCAGGCAGCTCATCCGAGTTGTTCAGAGGGACCTTGGTCTGCTGCAGGAACTTTTTTCCGGATGTGGCCATTTTGTGGTCGGATATAATCCCTCGCCCCGCTTGTTGGACACAGCGGCGGTGGTCGAGGGGCCTGATCAAAATCAATAGGCAGATCGGGCGGTGGGTTCAGCAAACAGGTGGACAGCAGGTGTTGCATCCCTGGGCGGAAGTCTGGTGCAGTGGCCTGTACCGCCTGGACGGTGTGCACCTTGCTCCTGTTGGCCAGGATTTGTTGCTGAATGACTGGCAGGAGGCTATTGAATATTGGTGTTGGTCGCAGCTTTCTTTGGGGGGGCGGCACAAGGATAGCTGAGCTACCTTGTGCCGGTGGCGGGGTAGCGAGCCGGCCCTCGCCGACCCGGTGGGGCATTGGAGGTGAATGCCGCTTGTCAGAGGAGCGGCATTGCTCCAGGTTGGGAGAGACATCACGGTTGTGGTCTCTGCCCGGTGGGAAAATGCCGGCCTTTGCTAATAACATGGCAAGGCGGGCGGAGGGGAAATGGGGGGGTGGATGATGCACCGCTTTGCTAGAAATGGCTGGTGGGGTATCATCCGGAATTCGGGAGGTGGAGGGGGGGGGGGAACGTTTTGATTAAGAACGTTTGTTGGCCTATGTTCGGCTGGTTTTCCAATGTTATAAATAAAGCTGCGACCAACTAATTGTTCACCAATCTTATGGTCTGTGTGTCTTTGTTGGGGGGAGGGGGAAATGTGAAAGCAAAGGGGTTTGGCGGGAGTGGTGGCAAAGTGTTATGGCTGCCACCAGCAAAAGGATGGGCATCAGGATACCTCGGTTAATGTCGCCGCGCCGCAGGGCAGGGTCCCGAGGCCGGTAGTATCCGGGTTCCCGGGGCCCCAGCCTTTCGGTGGTGGAATCGCGGCGGTTGGCAGGTGGGGGGGCGAAGAGCGTGGGAGAAGTGCGGCCGGCACCAGCAAGTGACGTGCACACGTAGTGCTTCACGATTGGTGCTGGTGCCGGACGGGGGGCGGAGCGGCGGCACGCGAGGGAGATCGCTGGCATGCGCTCTCCCTCTTTGCAGCGTGGCCAGCCGCTCGAAAGGTTTCCCTCCCACCCTCCCTTTGCTCGTGGTTGCAGGATGGGTGGTGTTGTCGCAGCTGGGTATGGGGGGGGGGTCATGGTTGCAGGAATGGCGGGGTAGCGAGCCGGCGCTCGCCGACCCGGTGGGGCATTGGAGGTGAATGCCGCTTGGCAGAGGAGCGGCATTGCTCCAGGTTGGGAGAGACATCACAGTTGTGGTCTCTGCCCGGTGGGAAAATGCCGGCCTTTGCTAATAACCTGGCAAGGCGGGCGGAGGGGAAATGGGGGGTGGATGCTGCACCGCGTTGCTAGAAATGGCTGGTGGGGTATCATCCGGAATTCGGGAGGTGGAGGGGGGGGGGAACGTTTTGATTAAGAACGTTTGTTGGCCTATGTTCGGCCGGTTTTCCAATGTTATAAATAAAGCTGCGACCAACTAATTGTTCACCAATCTTATGGTCTGTGTGTCTTTGTTGGGGGGAGGGGGAAATGTGAAAGCAAAGGGGTTTGGCGGGAGTGGTGGCAAAGTGTTATGGCTGCCGCCAGCAAAAGGATGGGCATCCGGATACCTCGGTTACTTTGATCTTGTCACCAACAGCAAGTTCAAGTCGGTGGTTAGCACAGTGCCAGAAAATTACAGATGGAAACTTTTCTGTTAGTAGCTTTTTCAAACCGCTCTTGCACCCTAACATGACAGCAGTACCATCACACGCAACAGAAACTAGTTTACTCCTCAAGTATTCCTCAGTCATGCCATAAGAACAAAGACAACCCAACAAAGATTCCAGAATTCCTGTTGCACCAACTGTTGAAAGTTCAATCAAGTCCAAAAACAAGTTAACTGTAGAGTTCATCCCAGTATCAGTGGCACAAGTACGAACATAAACAATCAGCGCAGAAACATTACTTACTGTAGTCAACTCGTCAATTATTAAGGAAATTTTACGGTTTGAGTGTACGATTTCCTTAACCAAATTCTTTCTCATTTCGTAACTGATATGATTCACAATGTTGATGCATGCATTGGTTGAATGAAGAATGCGACCCATGTCGACACCGTTCAGTTCTTGCAAATCTACTTCAGCTTCGAAATTATGAAAACTTTGATTTTCTTTTGCAACCTTGTACACAGTACGGAAAACTTTAGCTGTTGTAACTTTTTCTTGAGATAGTGCCTGCAAAATCGCTGTCTCAAGTGCCCCTCTGTCAGCTTCAGCAAGCAGATTAACTGCAGCTCTGTGGCTGGCGGTGTCTTTGTGGTCAAAAATTTTCTTTCGTAGAGATGTTAGCTGCTGTTGACGACTTTCACCAAAGAAGATAATATTACAATTGGCCCACGCCTTTGAAATTTTCATTCCAATTTTTGATTCCACACCCAGGAATCCAACTTTCTGGCAAGACGAACACCCAAGCTTCTTTTTGCAAACGTACAACCAATCATACTTACTACAATATTCATTCTTCTGGTTTACAGTCCAGCACGTAGGCCAGTCAAGAGCCTCTGATTCCCCAGATGCCGACTGCGTCATATCGTCAGTATTATTAATACTGGTTGAGGTTGGTTTGATTAGTGAAGAACCTGTGGCTACTGTCTGCTCTGTCAATTGACTTGTTTCTGTCTCTTCATCTGTGCGAGATCTTTTTCTTGCTGGAGGTGCACCACTTGAAAAATAATGCATTATTTTTTCCATGTTTTCATAAACTAAGAGAGTAGACTCTTGACCAATCACAACGTTGTGTGGCGACTCTAACTGGCCACACTGAGGTCACGGCAAGCCTTCTCCGGACTCACCTTCCCTCGGGCTCGCGTCAGAATGGTTCTTGTCGGGGCGGATCCAACCTTTGCCCTTCGCCGTCACTCCACCTTTTTGGCTCAAGATTTTCCAGTACACCGTACCGCCGCGTACCGTCATAAAAAAAGCTCTGCTCCCCAGTGTCCAATAGGAAAGCTTTTGGAAGCATCCCACTGCTCCTGCACTACTGCTTTCCTGCCTTTCTGCCTTTGTGACTCTCCCTCCTCAGTTCTTCGTTTTCCATGGAGCCAGCAGGAAGCAAATCCTGTCACCACAGAAAATCTCTTCTTCTTTATTATTTTTTATGATTGTGTCTGCCTTCCTGTCGACGCTGGAACTGATATCTTCAATTGTATTTCTTTCTTTCTAGACAAAAAAAAGAACTTTAGATCTTTTATGTGCATTAACACCATCTTAAGCCTAGGCCTTCTATACTGACACGATGGAAAAAACAACCAGTGGTTTTAAGAAGTGTTCCAAATGTGGTAGCACTATCTCTGCTACTGATACCTATGACTGGTGTCTTAAATGCCTCAGCACAGATCACCAGCCATCTGAATGTCTCGTATGCAAGAAGATGACAAAGAGAGGCCTACAGAATTTTGCCGCAAAACTCGGCTCCCTTTTTGCCTCAGATGCAGTTTCACTTGCTTCAGCGTCATTGGGTGCATCGTCTTCCTCACATGGATCTCAGGTATCGAAACACAAGACAGGCCGTCCTCCCAAGGGTGGATCTCTATCTAAACATAGAGATGCCTCGAGCATTGCCCTGGAGGTGGATCGACCAGTCAAACTACCCCGGCGAGAGGACCTCCCCTCCAAAGCCACAAAAGGGGTCCAGAATGCTCCCAAGACCTCCACCTCAGGAGAGCGCTTGGTACCATGCTCTGGAACGGTAGCCCATGCTTCTGGTACCGATACCCAGGCATCTGCAAGCTCTATGGATCAGCATATGCTGGTCATTGAGTGGAGTCTAGCGGCTCTGTTAGCGTCGTCAATACAAGTCAAGTCATTACCAGCGATATCGTCGGTACTGGTGCCATCCACAATGCCCATGCAGTCTGCATCGGGTTTCATTCTACTCGGCACACTTCCACCCATACTAGCTCTTGAGTACATTCCCGGTCCCAAAGTACCGGTGCGGCAAGTCTCTCGAGCCGATAATGATCTCGATTGGTACCGGACCTTGCAAGAACAGGAGCATCGCTCCCATCGATGCTTTGATTCTACCAATTTCAATTCTTCGGACGATGAATCAATCGGTAAACGAGAGATGCGGAGTCGCTGCAATGGCGAATATCTCCTCCTGAAGATATGTCTTTCCAAGAGTTTATCAAAGATATGGCAAGTGGGCTATCCATTACTCCTACATCGGAGAAAGAACCCAGAGGAGAGGAATTGGACATTCTCCAATATCCTACAGCACCTAAAGAGGCTACTACTTTGCCTATTCACTGTATACTACAGGATCTTATGCTCCAGATGTGGGAAACGCCCCTCACCATTTCTCCCCATACTCGACGACTCGATACCATGTATCGAATACCAGAAAGCTCCGGATTCCAGAAAACACAACTTCCACATCACTCAACGGTAGTAGAATTTGCTCTGCATTGAAATAAAAATTCTAAGACGCACTCCTCTAATCCCCAGGGCAGGGAATCAGGGGCGGCCCAAGGGGGGTGCGGGGCCATGTGCGGAGACTCGGTGCGGGGCCTCATTTGCATAAGTGGTCTTATTTGCATAAATATTTGCATAATGTTACCATTCACTAACTTTTAGTAAACATGTCTCTTAATGAGTGTATGGATAAAGAAAGACTAAAAGATTTCTACATTACTATAATCCAGTGCCAACCGCCAGGCACATTAGGAACTACTACAAACGCTGCCCATTTAGAACCTATAGCAAACCCGCTGTATCCTGACAGCATTACCAGGACTCACAAAGCACCAGACCCTACCTATCAAAAGGAAACACTGCAAATATTAAACCAGTACATTTCAGAGAATACTGGGGAAAGAGAACAAGTGGCAATGTCAAATAGGAATTACATAAACAGAATACCTCAGCTCAGTTACACATGCAGAACATAGACCATCACCAAACAAGGAATCGCAATTTAGAAACAGGAAGGCAATAATTAAACTGGGAACCCCAAAAGCCAAACTTGGAATGTACAACAACACTGTAGAAATAAAACTATAAATCAATTTCCTCTTGTACCAAACAAAGCGCAGACGTTAATGATGCACATTTCCCAGAGCTTTCATATTCCAGTTAATAAATTCAAAATAAAGAGATATCTTTCTACCTTTTGTGCATTTTTTTTCAGTTGCAATTGGTCCAGCCACTTTCTTCTGGTTTCTTCATGTTTTCTGCTAACTCTCCATCGTCTGCTGTCCATTTGTCCTTTCTTCTCTCTTCTAGTTTTCTTTCCATCCTCTCTCTCTACATCTGCTTTAACATACTAATCTTTCTCCTTTTGCTCTTTCCTCATTCTTATTTCATCCACACAAATTTTACCCCTCCATCCTCAATCCCCACTTACTCTCCCAATACCCGGCCAATTGTAGATTTTTCATCCCTCCCACACAAAATATTTTTCCCCTCTCCATTTTACTCTCCCAGCCCCATCCCATTCTAATCCTCCCCCAACATCAGCTCCCTTCTAGTTCCAGTCTCACCCAGCATCCATTCCCTTCTAGTCCCTGCATCAGCCCATTTCCAGTCCTAGCCCCCCATCAACCCATTTCCAGTCCTAGCTCCCCCATCCATTTTCAGTCTGAGTCCCTTCATCAGCTCATTTCCAATCCTAGCCCCCCATCAGCCCATTTCTAGTCATTTCCTAGCCCCACCATCAGCCCATGTCAAATCCTAGCTCCCCTCCCCTCCACTCAGCCCAATTCCAGTCCAAGCCCCCCCATGAGCCTACTTCCAGTTCTAGCCCCTCCATGAGTCCATTTCAATTCAAGCCCCCACCACAGCCCATTTCCAATCTTAGCTCCCCCCCACAACCCATTTCCAGTCCTATCCTAGCTGCTCCAGCAGCCCATTTTCAGTCCTAGCTCCCTTCCCTCACAGCCCATTTCCATTCCAAGCTCCCTCCCCATCAGCTATTTGCAGTTCAAGCCTCCCCGTCCACTCAGTCCATTTCCAGTCATAGCAATCCCCCAACCCATTACCAGTCCTAGCCCCCCATCAACCCATTTTCAGTTTAAACCCCCCCTATAACCCATTACCAGTCCTAACCCCCCCATCAGCCCACTTCCAGTCTTAACCCCATCAGCCCATTTCCAGTCAGCCCCCCATAGCCCATTGCCAGTCCTAACCCCCCATCAGCCCACAGCCCATTACCAGTCCTAACCACTTCAGCCCACCTCAAGTCCTAACCCCTCCCCATCAGCCCATTTCCTGTCCTAGCGCCCCCATAGCCCATTAGCAGTCCTAACCCCCCCATAGCCCATTAGCAATCCTAACCCCCCCATCACCCTATTTCCAGACAGCCCCCATCAGCCCACAGCCCATTACCAGTCTTAACCACCCCCCAGCCCATTGCCAGTCCTAACCCCCCATCACCCCATTTCCAGTCAGCCTCCATCAACCCTCAGCCCACTTCCAGTCTTAACCCCATCAGCCCATTTCCAGTCAGCCTCCATCAGCCCCAGCCCATTAGCAGTCTTAACCCCCCCAGCCCATTTCCAGTCCTAACCCCCCCACCCCATTTCCAGTCAGCCTCCATCAGCCCCAGCCCATTAGCAGTCCTAACCCCCCCCTAGCACATTTCCAGTCCTAACCCCCCCCAGCACATTTCCAGTCCTAACCCCCCCCCCAAGCACATTTCCAGTCCTAACCCCCCCCCAAGCACATTTCCAGTCCTAACCCCCCCCGCACCCCATTTCCAGACAGCCTCCATCAGCCCCCCAGCCCATTACCAGTCTTAAACCCCCCCCCCCTTCCCTTCCCTTCTGGCACATTTAAAAAAAAAAAAAAAACCTGGCTCTAGCTGCTGCCGCTGCCGCTGCCGCGTCCGTCGCAGCAGCGGCAGAATGGAGTGTCCCGCGGGGCCCCCTCTCCTCGTTGAGCCCTCTGCAAGGGCTTTCAGATTCGCGAAGGGAGAGTGCTCCCTCACGTCTCTGTAAAGCCCGCAGGGGCTAATGGGAAATTTCCCATCTGCCCCTTTGGACGCGAGGGGCTGATGGGAAATTTCCCATTAGCCCCTGCGGGCTTTACAGAGACGCGAGGGAGCACTCTCCCTTCGCGAATCTGAAAGCCCTTGCAGAGGGCTCAACGAGGAGAAGGGGCCCCGTGGGACATTCCATTCTGCCGCTGCTGCGACGGACGCGGCAGCGGCAGCAGCCAGCAGCCAGAGACAGGTTTTTTTTTAAAATGTAATTTAAAAAAAAAAAAAGCAGAATGTTCTTTGCGCGGGGCCCCCTGAAACGCGGGGCCCTGTGCAAAAAACATTCTTGCTCAATGGACGGGCCGGCCCTGCAGGGAATCGAGAACCCTTGATGCCTTTGGGCGTCAATGTTTTCAGGCATCCATGCTCTCAGCCCAGATAAGTTCATACATATTCTATATAGGTATGTTCCTTAGGGAAGTAACTAGGGATCTGAAATCGATATCTTCCCTTCTCCCAGTTGATAAGAGGGCAGACTACCTTACATTAGTTAAACATGCCCAAAATGTTTCCAAATTTGTCAACAGGTAGCCTGACCTGGACCGGATGGTATACATCCAAGGGTGTTGAAAGAACTGAAATATGTTATTGCAGACCTGCTATTAGTAATCGGTGAACTATTATTAAAATCATCTGTAATACCTGAAGATTAGAGGATGGCCAACGTAATGGCAATTTTTAAAAAGGGTTCCAGGGGTGATCCGGGAAACTACAGACTGGTGAGCCTGATGTCAGCACCAGGAAAAAAGGTAGAAACCATCATAAAGAACAAAATTACTGAACATGTAGATAGTCATGGCTTAATGGAAGACAGTCAACACAGCTTTACACAAGGAAGATCTTCTCTTACTAATCTGTTATGTTTTTTTGAAGGAGTGAATAATTAGGTAGACAAAGGTAAGTCAGTTGATATAGTGTATTTGGACTTTCAGAAAGTCTTTGACATGGTCCCTCATCAGACACTTTTGGCAAAACTAAAGAGTCATGGGATAGAAGGCAATGTACTATTGTGGATCAGGAACTGGTTAAAATATAGAAAGCATAGGGTAGGGCTAAATGGCCAATTTTCCCAATGGAGAAAGGTGAATAGTGGTGTACCCCAGGGATCTGTGCTGGGTCCGCTGCTTTTTAACATATTCGTAAATGACCTGGGAAAGGGAATAACAAGTGAGGTTATCAAATTTGCAGATGACATAAAACCATTTTTAGTTGTTAAAACCCTTGAGGATTGTAGAAAATTGCAAGAGGATCTTGATCAATTGGAAGTCTGAGCATCAAAATGGCAGATAAAATTTAATGTGGACAAGTGCAAAGTTATGCACCTAGGGAAGAACAACCCAAACTATGGTTACACGAAGCAAGGTTCTGCATTAGGAACCACTACCCAGGAAAAAGATTTAGGCGTCTTTGTGGATAACATGTTAAAACCCTCCGCCCAGTGTGCAGCGGCGGCCAAGAGAGCAAATAGAATGCCAGGTATCATTAGGAAAGGAATGGAAAATAAAACAAAGGCTATTATAATGCCTCTGAATCGTTCCAAGTTGCGACCGCACCTTGAATATTGTGTGCAATTCTGGTCGCCGTATCTTAAAAAGGATATAGCGTTATTAGAAAAGGTTCAGAGAAGAGCCACCAAAATGGTAAAGGGGATGATTGGCTTATAAGGGCACCCACTTCACAGGTGGTTCATCTATCCCTCCTTCGTACAAAGCAGGTACTGCAGAATCTGGGATTTGTGATAAATCTTCCAAAATCCCAACTAGCACCCACTCAGACACTAGAATTCATAGGAGTTTTTCTAGACACTCGATGGTCAAGAGCATTTCTGCCACAGAACCGTTGTACTCGACTAGTGCAGCTAGCATCTCAAGCAAGGCTCAGAGACAATCTCTTAAGAACATAAGAACATAATATATGCCATACTGGGTCAGACCAAGGTCCATCAAGCCCAATATCCTGTTTCCAAAAATGACCAATCTAGGTCATACGTACCTAGCAGTATCCCCAAGAGACACAGGTTCCACAATGCTTGTATTGGGTCAAGCATTGATATCCTGGGTCCCTTTTTAATAATGGTTTATGGACCTTTCCTCCAGGAACTTGTCCAAACCTTTTTTAAACCTAGCTACACTAACAGCCTTTACTACATCCTCCGGTAACAAATTCCAGAGTTTGATTACACGTTGAGTGAAAAAATATTTTCTCTTATTTGTCTTAAATAGTTTACCCTGTAGCTTTATTACATGTCCCCTAGTCTTTCTATATTCTGATAGCGTAAACAATCGATCTATGTTTTTTTTCAAAACTCTGTTTATTGAATACAACAAGGCACCAATAACACACAGCCAACAACATGTATCTTTCTTAGTTTCACAAAAATAAACGTATCCCAGGTAGGGCTGAATCTTGTCCACCACCCGGGAACCCAACAGAAACAGAGCACACAGAATCCCAAGGTCAACCAGTACAAACATCCCCCTCCCCCCCACCCCCCACCCCCCCTCCGCGGAGAGCACAGCAACACCAGCAGCTCCAACTGCGTATATCGCATGGGGGACGCAAGTCCCCAACCCCCTAACCCAGCTTAAGTACTTCACTACGCGCCCTGGGGCCCAAGCGTTGAACATAAGGCATCCAGATCAATAAAAAGGTGGTCCAGGCCCGGGGGTGCCGCAATGCCACTCTCCGCTCCAAAAGCAGGAGTTGATGCAAGCTGTTCCGCCATTCGCAGAAAGTGGGGGCCGCAGATTCTCTCCAATGACTGAGGATAGGGCCCTTACCCACCAGACAAGCTTTTCGCACCAATACCCTATCCCATCTACCTTTCGGGTGGAGTGGTCCCAGCTGATCCAATACTACCATAGTCCCTGACCAACACAGCTGCTGACCCAACAACCCACTCATATAGGTTTCAATGGAGTGCCAATACCTCCGAATAGCAGGGCAACCCCACCACATATGTCCCAGGTCCGCCAAGGCACATGGGCATTTTGGGCAACCGCCATGAAGAGCAAGATGGCTCCGAAAGGCCCGCCGCGGGGAAAAATGGGCCCGGAGTATACACTTAAATTGGACCTCACGCCAACGAGCCCCGACCACGAGCTGCGCGATCCTACCCAAGGCCATCCGGACAGACCCGGGGGCAACCCCTCCACCCAACTCTTCCGCCCAAAGGCTTTCCACCCTAGTGTAATCAGGGGGCAAATCCAGCCGATCCAGTCGCTTTTTCAAATCGGCAATCGTCGGTGGGGAGTCCGCCCCCAGCGCAAGAAACTCCAGAATACGGCTCGAATGTTCCACCGTAAGCTCTTGCCGCGGCAAAGAGCCAATATAGTGAGAAATTTGTGCATACGCAAACGTCAAAGACCCCGCAGGCCACCCGTATTCTTTACATAATACTCCCAACGCCTTACAGCAGCCAGCAGTGTCCACAACCTGCCCCAACCTGCGGACTCCCGCACGCCACCACGCCCGAAAGGGAGCCGTATCCGAACCGGGCAAGAAACAAGCATTACCCTGTATGGGCAGCCAGCAGGAGACCCCAGCATCACTGCCCCAGCACTTATTCAACTGCTGCCAAGTTCGGCGGGACGTCCGCAGTAGCAGACTGTTTAAGAGGCGCGGCGGCAAGTCCGCACTGGGCAAGTGCAAGACCGCTTCCAAAGAATGGGGTGCTGCGAAAGCCGCCTCGAGACCCCGCGGGGTATAGGTCTCTGTGTCCCCCAACCAGTCACTTAAATGGCGGGCCTGACAGGCCAGCGCATATTTCCATATGTCGGGGACCCCCACTCCGCCGGACCGCCAACCCCCCCGCAAGCGCGCCATCGGAATGCGGGCCTTATAGCCTTTCCAGAGAAATCCCCGAATCTCCCGCTCTAGGCGCGCCAAATCGCGCTTCAGAAGCCACACCGGTAGCGTCTGCAACCAATAAAGCACACGCGGAAAGATCACCATTCCTAAGGCGGCCACTCTACCAAGCAAAGACAACGGGAGGTGGACCCAAGCCCGCAACTGCAATCGAACCTTAGCTAAGATCCGTTCAAAATTAGTCACATATAACAATGTCGGTTTTCGGGTCAACACGATACCTAAATAAATAATCGAGTCCTCGGCCCAACGAAGCGGAAAGGGCCCCGACCAGTATTCCCGTAACGTCCCCCCTACATCTAAGGCTTCCGATTTGGCCATGTTTATACGCAAGCCCGCGAATTGTCCATAAAGCGAGAGCTCCGCAAGTAATCGCGGAAGGGACTGCTGAGGAGAAGAGAGGTGAACCAGGAGATCATCGGCAAAGGCAGCCACCTTGAAGCCATGGGAGCCGATACGAATCCCACCAATGGTGGGAGAAGCCTCAATCTTCCGTATCAGCGGGTCCAAAGATAATACGAAGAGCAAGGGAGAGAGCGGGCAGCCCTGCCGCGTACCACGCTCCAACCTAAAGGAATCTGACATAACCCCATTACATAGGACCCCCGCGGTCGGGTCAGCATAAAGCAGGTCCACCATCTGGCAAAAAGGGGCCCCAAGCCCATAATAAGGCAACAGAGCCCTTAGGTAGTCCCAGGGAACCTGGTCAAAGGCCTTCTCAGCATCGAAACTAATGATCAAGGACTGAAGATCGTGTTCCCGAGCCCATTCTAAGGATGCGAGCAGCTTTCGGAGATTCCGTACAGCATAGCGCCCTTTGACGAACCCAACCTGAGACTCATGTATCAAGTCCCCTAACACGGACGCCAGCCGATCGGCCAACACCTTCGCTAAAATTTTCAAATCAAAATTCAATAAGGAGATTGGCCGGTACGAAGCTGCCTGGGTATGGTCCTTCCCAGGTTTGGGGATTACGGAGATATACGCGTGATTAGTGCCCCATGTAAAACGCCCCTGAGCTACCCGCCGGTGGTATACCGCCACTAAGGTTGGGGGTGTGCATTCACTCAATAGCTTATAGAACTCAGCCCCGAAGCCATCCGGACCCGGAGCCTTGCAGCAAGCGGCCCGTTGAATAACACGCTGGACTTCCTCAACTGACACCGGCTCGTCCAAACAGGTCTTCTGCGCTTCAGTCAGCTGCGGCAAAGACAACTCCCGCAAATACTGCTGCATAGCCTCCGGAGCCCCCCCCCTCTGGGCATATAATTTCTGGAAAAAGGAGCGGAACACTCGGGCGATACCTGCGTTATCTCTATGTAGGTTTCCCTGGTCATCGCGCAACGCCGCCACTAAACGATAGCCTTGGTGTCCCCGCACGCAACGCGCTAAAAGTTTCCCAGGCCTATCACCAAAGCGAAAAAGCTGGTAACGGTAATACATATGCGATTTCTTGGCTCGTTGGTGGAGTAGCTCATTAAGGGACACCTGCAACTCCCAGAGTCGCCGTCGGTGCGCTACACTAGGAGCACCTGCACATCGCCGCCGTGCCCGCACCACCTGCTTTTCCAATTGTACAATTTGCCACGCCATTAACCGCCGTTTCCTGGCCACATACGCAATGATATCCCCCCTCAACACAACTTTAGCCGTCTCCCAAAACAACTCCGGGTCTGCCTGATGCTGCTCATTATGACGGAAAAATTCTTGCCAGCACTTAACAAGGTAAGGCCGAAATTCCGCATCCTGATACAAGCCCAAGGGAAACCGCCAGATCCTAGTCGACGCGGCGGGACCCCCCACACCAAGGTCAATCCAAACCGGTGCATGATCAGACACCATCGAAGGGCCAATGCACGCCTCCTCCACCTGTGCAAACAGCCACTCTGATACTAAAACATAATCCAATCGAGCACTGGTACCATGGGCTCTCGACTGGTGGGTAAAATCCCGGTCCGCAGGGTGGAGCAATCGCCACGGGTCCACCAGGCCCAATCGTCGGCAGAAGCCGCGTAAGACCTTCATCGTTTGGACACGCGAGTGGACCCCACCCACACCCGACACATCGAGTCCGGCATCCAGGACCCCATTTAAGTCTCCAGCGAGGACTAGGGGGACATCTGACATTTGTTCTACTCGAGACGCCAGACGATCATAGAACGCCCGATTCAGGACATTAGGACTGTACACGCATCCCAATATCACCGGCCGTCCTTCCAGGTGGCCGTGGACCAAAATATAACGGCCCTCGGGGTCAGAATACTCCTGCAACAGCTCAAACCGGGTGTGTTTACTGATCAGTATGACCACTCCACCTTTTTTCCCCACAGCCGGTGCTCCCCAACACTGCCCCACCCACATCTTCTGCAATTTAGCGTGCTCTTCCGCTGTCTGGTGGGTTTCTTGTAACATGGCTATATCACATTTCATCCGGGCCAAGGTCTGCAACACCTTATATCGCTTAATAGGGCTACCTATGCCACAGATATTCCAAGAGATAACCTTCAGGGCGGGTCATAAAAGAGCAAGTAAAGAATCTCGGCTACCAAAGAAAGGCGAAAGGGTGGGTCCCCCCCAGCCTGGAGCCCCCCCCATTACCATTAAAGCGCCCCTATACAGGTCTTCATCAGTCCCACCGTAGTGCTGCTGTGCTCTCCACGGAGTACACCCCCCCTCCCCCCAAAACCACCCCTCCCCAACCCCTACCCCTACCCTCCCATACCTCACCTCCCCCCCGCCCTCCACCCCAAACCTCATCCCCAGTCTCCACCACACTCCCATCGCGATCACATACGATGTGAACGGGTCCCCCTTCCTCCCTGAATCTGATTTAATGTCCCTAGCCCCGGCCAGTGGCCTAAAGCAGCCCCCCCCCCCCGCCGAAGTGGGGCGCCCCCGCCCGCTTCCCCTCCCCCCCACCACCCCCAACCCCCCCAGCCCAGCATAGTAAGGCAGAGAACCAGAAAAGGCTAATGGCCCCTATATAGAGACATCAGGAGACGAAAGCCGCTCCTCGCCCCGGAACACTGCCACACCATCTGTCAATACTGATAACCCCACTACTGGACCTCTGCAATCCAATATACCGTAGCCTACCTAAACAAGCCCTCAAACCGCTACAACTGGCACAAAACCCTGTTACACGAAGCATAACAGGAACTGCAAGACAGGAGCACATCACACCCATCCTAAAGGACTTACACTGGTTCCCCAAGCGGTGCACGCATCAAACACAAAACCATCATAAACACACTCAAGATAAAACACCACACATCAGCCAACAGCCTACACACCCCCATACAATCAAACACCATCACGCGTCCCAAAAAAAAACAAACCCACAACCGAGTCAGCACCCTAAGTGAGCACAAGCACACTCGCAAAGACACAACAGACGGAACACTCTCAATGGCCACTCCAACAATATAGAACAAACCCCGGGGCGAACTGAGGACCACTATCGACCTAAAAGATTTTAGAAGACAGCTGAAAACCATGCTATACATAGTACACTATGGACACAGCATACAACTTCAGTGAATGGATCACAGCCCATGGTCCCGCCCAACCAATGTAAGCATGGAACATGATTTTGCACCACGGTATATAGCCCACTCTGTACAGAGATCATCCCCATCCAGCACACAACACAACACACACTCAATTTCCCCCCATTACAAGTATACCAGAATCATTGGACCTGATTGTTAGCTGTGATACCACCTTGATAGTCAAGAGAAGGCGGTTTAGAAATACTGTGAAACAAACAAGTAAAATAAATATACAAACAATAACAGGGATACAGGGAAGGGAGGCAAGGGGGGGGGGGAGGAGGAGAGGACCCACAGGAGGAAAGGGAACAAGGGGGGATAGCAACGGCAAACATGGCAGGCCTAGCTGACCGGGCCAATACCACCACCATTAGTATTGGTCAGTCCAGATCATTCCAGTCCGACCAGTCAGCAGCAAACCAGCATTGTTCACCGGCAGGACCACTCCGCTAAGGGGGGCCAATGTCCCGAGCCAAAAAGTGGAAGAAAGCCATCAGTGAGGCCACCAGCATCCAGCCACCGGGTCCCTCCATGAACGCATGTCGCCATCTTGCTGTAGCAGAAGGATTCAGGCCTGGAGGGCTCACGGCCTACGGTCTCCCTGCAAGTTTTCCGAGGATGCCAGCAGCTGTTCCACAAAAGTAGCAGCCTCCGCCGCCGATTCCAAGACCCGGTGTGTTCCCTGGTGTAGAATGTGTAATCGGGCTGGATATTGGACATAGAAGCGAATGTTCGCCGAGAGGAGGCGCTGACAGACTGGTGCGTAGGCCTTGCGGCGGTGGCTCAGCGCAGTGGAGTAGTCGGGGGTAATACGAAGCCTCATATTTTCAAATTCCAGCACTCCCTGTTGCCGCGCCGCCCGCAAAAGATCATCTTTCTGCACATAGTAGAGAAATCTGGCAAGAACCACCCTGGGCCGCGTATTCTCTCCTTGCGGCCGTGGCCCTACTCTATGGGCTCTGTCCACGATTATAGGGGTGTTCTCACTGTCCCGGCCAAGCAGAGAGGCAGCCATCCTTTCCACCAGAACTCGCAGATCCTTATCGGGCACTTTCTCGGCTATCCACAAAAAGCGCAAATTATTGCGCCGGGATCTATTTTCTAAGTCGTCAATTTTCAGGTCTTGTGCTTTAGTTAATTTTTGTACCGCACTCAGATCCCGTTGTAACTGCTCCACCGCCTCCTCGGTATGCAGAACGCGACCCTCTGCCTCGTGCATCCGGGCGCCCAGCGCCGACAAGGAACCTTGCAGCGTGTCTATTTTGCCACTAAGGGCTTCCAGCTGTGCGGTAATTGCAGCTGTGACTGCCGCGGAGATTTCCTCACTCAGGGTGAGGGAGGTCGCGACGCTCACTTTTGGGGGGGATTCCGCCATTTTCGGCAGGCCCGTAGTGCGGTCCTTCTCCCTCCTTCCCGCCTTCGCCGCCGCTGCCATTCACCAATTCGGCTCCAGAAGGGGGTAGAAACACTGTCGACCTCACCCTTGGGACTCACAGCCAATAAATTTGCCGTGGATTACGGTCCAAATCAACGGTCAGGGACGAGGGGGCCCGGAGCTAAGGTGACTCACGTCTTCCCCAGCTCACCACACCACGTGATCTACAATCGATCTATGTTTACCCGTTCCACTCCATTCATTAATTTATAGACCTCTTGGCCAGGGAGATGCTCCAACTTATAGGCTCTATGGCCTTCACAGTGCATGTAGTCCCATATGCCCATCTGCACATGAGGACAGCTCAATGGACTCTTACCTCCCAGTGTAAGCAAATCTCCGGGGCCCTCAAGGACCAGATCCAAGTCACAGACAGTCTCATTGACTCCCTTCTGTAGTGGTCTACCCCAGAAAATCTTCTCGTAGGGTCACCTTTTCAGATGCCTCCACATCAATGCATCCTGACAACGGATGCCTCCAAACTGGGCCTGGGTGCCATTTTGACTCTCTCTCCACTCAGGGCCGCTGGACAGAGCAGCAGTCGCAGTTCCAGATAAATTTACTGGAGCTTCGTGCTATCTTCAATGCCCTCAAAGTATTTCAACAACAATTACAAGGCCACAGAGTTCTCATCCAGATGGACAATCATGTAGCTATGTTCTACCTGAACAAGCAGGGGGGAACGGTCTCTTGGGGCCTTTGCAGGGAGGCTCTCCATCTTTGTTCCTTTGCTATTGCTCATCAAATACACCTCCAAGCAGTGTATCTGCTAGGATAGCAAAATGTCTTAGCAGACAGATTGAGTTGGATCCTCCTCCGTACAAATGGTCCCTCCATCAGGAAACAATTTATTACATCTTTCAGATCTCGGGAACTCCATAGATAGACCTTTTTGCCACTCTGCAAAATGCCAAACTACCTCATTTTTGCACCAGAATCCCAATGTCCAGCCTCCAACAGGTGGATGCTTTCCACCTTCACTGGGGTCAGGATTTCCTATATGCCTTTTTTCCCATACCCCTGATTCCAAAAATGCTTTTCAAGCTTCAAGTAGACAAGGGCCACATGATCCTCATAGCCCCATGCTGGCCACATCAACCGTGATTTCCTCTCCTACTACGTCTGTCCCAGACTCGCCCCCTGAGTCATGGGCCAGCTCCTGATCTCCTCCCTCAGGAGGAAGGGATGCTACTCCATCCCAATCCATAGTCTCTCCATCTCATGGCTTGGTTGCTGAGAGCGTAGTGATGCAAGATCTTAACCTACCTCAGGAAGTAAAGCAAATCTTGTCATCACAGATGATTTGCTTAAGGAAACCATCTACCAGACATTCCTATGACTTCAAGTGGCATAGATTCTCCACTTGGTGTTCCCAGATGGATCATAATCCCTTCTCAGGTCCTGTGGAAGCTCTACTTCAGTATCTTCTCCATCTTTCATCCTCTGGTCTTAAATGAACTCGGTGAGAGTTCACCTCAGTGCAATTGCTGCTTCTCACCATACCTTAGATGAGCAGCCTACCTCCTCACAACCGCTTGTGATGCATTTCATGAGAGGGCTTTTATTGACCAAGCCTCCCATCAGGCCACCACTGGTGGCATGTGAATCTTAATGTCATCTTAGGAGGGCTCCTTAAGCTGCCTTTTGAACCTTTAGCCACAACTTCACTAAAATTTCTTCCTTGTTCCTCTCACTTCAGCTAGATGCATCAGTGAACTTCAGGTGTTGGTGGCAGACCCGCCTTATAGCCGATTCCACCATGATAAGGTGGTCTTTAGGACTTACCCCCATTTTATGCCAAAGATGGTGTCTCCTTTTCATCTCAATCAATCTGTTTACCTTCCGGTCTTTTTCACTAGACTACATTCCTCTAGGGCAGAGGCAACCCTCCATACCTTTGACTGTAAATGGGCCTTAGCCTTCTATCTTCAAAGGACTACTGAGCACCGTAAAGGCTCTGTTATTCATTTCCTTTGATCCCAGTCACTTGGGGTTGCCAGTATCCAAACATACTCTTTTTAAATGGATAGCAGATTGCATTTCATTTGCTTATGATAAGACAGGACTATCCCTTGAATGTCATGTCACTGCCCATAACGTTCAGGCCATGGCTGCATCCACAGCAAACCTATGTTCTGTTGCCATTTACAAAATTTGCAAAGCAGCCATATGGTCTTCTGCACATACCTTTGTGATTCATTACTGTCTTGACAAGGACTTCCGTCAGGATGCCATGTTTGGTCAGGCAGTACTCCAGCACCTCTTTCAGACTTAGGGCAACTCCTACCCTGTATCCCAAAACCTTTCAATGCCACACATCCATGAAGGATCCATGCCCTCTTGAGACCTGCTCTGAGGCAAATCTACCGATTCTGGGGGCATTTCTCTGGAATCTGGGAGCTAGGGAGTCCCATATGTAAAGATTACATTCCTGCTTGTTCCTGGAGATAGCGTAGTTACTCACCGGTAGCAGGTGATCTCCGGGAACAGCAGGAATTTAGTCTTCACAACCCACCCTCCTCCCCTAGGAATTGTAGAGTTTCTCTCTCTCTCTCTCTCTCTATTCTCTCCTTTATCTCAGCTATAAACTCAACTGAATTGGGAGAGTCACAAAGGTGGGAAGGCAGCAGCACAGGCGCAGTGGGATTCTCCCAAAAGCTTTCCTATTGGATGCTGGGGAGCGTTCCCACGCAGGCTCTGTCAGTACCGATATCACCCATATGTGAAGACTAAATTCCTGCTGTTCCCAGAGATCACTTGTTACAGGTGAGCAACTACGCTTTCTGTTGCTATTAAGGTAAGAGATCACGTGAAAGTTGTTAAAATGCAAGAGGATTGTGAAAAATTGTAAGAGAACCTCGAAAAATTGTAAGACTGGATGTCTAAATGGCAGATGAAATTTAATGTGGACAAGTGCAAAGTTATGCATTTAGGTAAGAACAACCCAAGCTATGGTTACCCGATGCAAGGTTCCACATTAGGAATCACCACCCAGGAAAAAGATTTAGGCGTCATCGTGGATAATACGTTGAAACCCTCTGCCCAGTGTGCAGCGGCGGCCAAGAAAGCAAATAGAATGCTAGGAATTATAAGAAAAGGTATGGAGAATAAGACCAAGAATTTATAATGCCTCTGTATTGTTCCATGGTGCAACCGTACCTTGAACATTATGTGCAATTCTGGTCACCATATTTTAAAAAGGATATAGCGGAATTAGAAAAGGTACAAAGAAGAGCAACAAAAATGGTAAAGGGAATGGAAGGATACCCCTATGAGGAGAAGTTTAAAAGATTGGGGTTCTTCAACTTGGAAAAGAGACGGCTGAGGGGAGATATGATAGAGGTCTATAAATTAATAAATGGAGTGGAATGGGTAGATCAGTTGTTTATGCCATCAAATAGTAGACAGATTAAAGACACACACAATGAAGCTACAACGTAACCCATTTAAGACTAATAAGAGAAATATTTTTTTACTCTACGCTTAATCAAACTCTGGAATTTGTTATCGGAGGATGTAGTAAAAGCTGTTAGTGTAGCTGGGTTTAAAAAAGGTTTGGACAAGTTCCTAGAGGAAATGGCCATAAAGAGGACCCGGGAAATCCACTGCTTGCCCCAGGACAAGGATTATGGAACCTGTGTGCCTCTTTGGGAACCTGCCGGTTACATGTGGCCTTGGAAACAGATACTGGGCTTGAAGGGCCTTGGTCTGACCCAGTAAGGCATTCCTTGTGTTCTTATACTGCCACCACTGAGACCCAGGAATGCATTGGATCTACCACAGCACTTCTAGTGTAGGATTTAACTTTCTCTTTGCATTTAATCAGAATAACAAAAGGATAATGTTATAAGGCAAGGCATGGGGATCCAGAGCAGCTCTCAATGTAGCTGCCATCTTAGCTCCTACCCCACTATCCAAATTTATAAAAACCTTATCGAAATTCTGCCCAACACATATGCACACCTTTAAATCAATTCTGGACCCACTGGTATCCAATGTAATACCATTAATAAGAAACATAGAAACATGACAGCAGAAAAAGATCATATGGCCTTTCCAGTCTGCCCTTCCATACCACTAATGGCATGACATGGTCATACTTTCTATTCCCATAAATCAATCTTGCCGTAGCATTCTGTAGTAACTGTAATCTCCACCCAGTTCCTGGTATCCTATGATAGATGGTATTGCAATAATTATCAGTCATACTCATCACTAGTATGTGCACCAAAGTCAGCAAATCTTACCTATGTATATAAAGCTGTAAAATATAAATCCGTCTGAAATTACAAAAAGATGAATGAGCCACTGCAGGTATTAACAGCAAAAATAACACCTCACTGTCCAATTTCACCCCTACATTTTTAACAGTGCTAGCAGGCTGAATTTCTATATGGGCAAAAACTGGTTTCACTACCAAAGGCCTTTCCTTCCTACTAAGCCAGATAGCTTCTGTTTTTTGGATTCAGTTTTAAACCGTGCGTGTCCAACCATGCTGAATTTTCTTCCAGGCATGCATTGAATTGCCGAATCTCAACTCCCTGATTGTTGCCTCCATGACAAAGCAGCTGAATATCAGTACACATATGACATTTTATATCATACTTCATAATGATTTCTCCCAGTGGGGCCAGAAAAATCTTAAATATATAAAGGGATAAAAGTGAGTCTTGTGAAACTCCATATGGTTCACATTGTAGTCCAACTTGCAACCTTTATGCTTTCCTTCATAAACTAAACAGTAAACCACCTGATGGAATGCGACTTTATGGCGAGAATTGTGAATAGTCTGAATAGCTTCAAAGCGAATGTGTATTTTTAGTATTAGGGTTGAATTAGGGCATAGGCAAGCTAAACATATGCCAACATTTAGGGGGTCCCTTTCAAAACTGATAAATCATCACTAGCAGGCCAGAACCCTCACAGTTGAAGATATTTTGACGAGGAGAGACTTCTGAGAGAGAAATGAGGGAGATCCTGTGAAACTAGAAGGGTCTCACAAACTCCCAGCCAGGTCTAAACCCCAAAAGCCTTCTGGAATAGATGGGTTTTGAGCTCAGACTTAAAGGATGAATAGATGGTGTATAGACGGAGATGGCAGTGCAGGGATTCCAAAGTGTAGGGACAAAAGCTGAGCAACAGGTTGATTCAAATCTAGCTCTGGAAGGGGAAGGAATATGAAGTCTATTGTCATGCAAAGATGGTAGCGTCTGAGGAGGAGTATGGAAAGTAAGAAATGGAGAGAAGTCGGATGGTAGTCTGGTGTACAGGACCTTATAGGCAAATATTAGAAGTTTGGATTGAATTTGTAAGGCAACTAGCACCCAGTGATGGTGCTTCAGAAGTGGGGCTGCGTGAACCTCTTTCTTGGTGTGAGATAGAATGCAAAAGGCTGGATTCTCTACAGGTTATAGTCATTTCAGTTCATAAAGGAAAAGACCAACATAAATTGTGTTGTAGTAATCTAAGCGTGAAATGACATAACTGAGTAGAAAGGAAGTTAATGACCAAGAATCAAGGAAAGTGTAACATTGATGGAGAGCAAAGAAAAATGTTTTAACTACTAAGCTGACATGAGGGGAGAAAGTTTGGTATCTAAGGTTACTCCAAGATATATGAGCATGATGCTGGGTTGAATCAGAAGGCCCTCAATAGAGAGTGCTAAGAAATTGGAGGGGTGAGGGGTGTAGAGCTACCAGTGAACCAGATTGCTAAAGTATTGTTAGAATTCAATTTAAGATGATTTGTTTGAAGCCATGAAGAAACAGTACTGAGAGTATTTATTTATTTAACATTTTTTATATACTGCTTTATCTTTATCTGGAATTAACAGGGGGGAAAAGTCTGTACACATGTGTTAGTAATCCACTTGTGAAGTCAGGTACTAGACAGTATATTGGGCCCATAGTATTCAACGAAGAGGTGTGTTTTCAGTTTTTTACAGAGGTCCTGAATTGTTTATGCTGATCTTATGAGTTCAGGAAGTGCATTCCAGATTGAGGGGGCAGAGAGGGTGAAGGCTCTATTGCAGTGGGATAGATAGCAGGTTCTGGGTGTTACATCTTCTTGATCTCAGTTCTGGCGTTCTGTTTATTAGGAATTTCAGACAGGTGGCCAACTTGTTATGTAGTATCTTGTAGATTGTGGTGATAATCTTGTATTTTGTTCTCATAACTATCAGTACCAATGGAGTTCTTAAGGTTGGGTGAAATATGTTCTAATCAGGAGGTACCTGATATTATTCTAGCCGCAGAGTTTTGTGCCATTTGCAGAGGGTACAGTATGTGTTTTGGTTAGTCCAGGTGAGGGGTGATTATGGACTGAAATAGTGTTCTAAAATCACTGGGCTCAGGTAGAGGGCATAGGAGTGGAGGAGTAGCCTAATGGTTAAGAGCACTGGCTTGGGAACCCAGAGACCACAGTTTGATTCCCACTAGCACTCCTTGTGGCCTTCGGCAAGTCACCTAACCCTCCATTGCTCAGAAAAATCCAAGTTATCAATGTCCCTGATTAATCTACATTACCAAGTTTAAGTTTCAATGTAAACCACTTTGATTGAAATGATAAAGCAGTATACAAAAAAAAATCTGTTTTAAATAGGTTTTGTAATGATCTAATATTGAAGTAGTTGTGTTGACTGTTTTCTTTATACGAGATAGCATGATTAGGTTCTGGTCTAAAATTATGCCTAGATATATGACTTCATTTGCAACTGTTAATTCTGTGTGTTGGATCTTTATCTTTGGAGGAGGGGTAAACGAGGGATCCTTGGTTACTAGGAGCACTTCAGATTTATTGTGGTTTACCACCAAGTTCAGACTTGTGAGACACTGTGTGATGGCTGAGAAGCAGTTTGAGATGGATCTTATGTAGAAGGGGGTGTAGAACATAATGTCATCAGCATATACATGGAATTGGACTTTAAATTTCCTGAGGATGGCACGTAATTGTTGGATGTATATGTTGAAGAGCAGAGCAGATAGCGCTGAACCCTGCAGAATACCTTGTTGTTGTTGAAGTGTTTGATTTATGTGCACCGATTTTAACTTGCTGTTGACAATCGGTTAGGTAAGAAGTAAACTAGTCTAGTGTTGTTTTGCAAAGACCTATTTCTTGCAGTCTTGCTATCAGAGTGTGGTGGCATATGGAATCAAAAGCAGCAGTGATGTCTAAGAATATCATTATGAAGCCTTGCTGTGATTTTTCAATACCTTTGATGAGCATATCAAAGAGAGACGTGAGGAGTGAGGGTAAAAACCGTACTGTTGGTGGTCCAGAGATGCATAAGCGTCAATGGAGAGCTGGTATTGAACACTTTTTCTATTATCTTGGATAGTAAATGGATACTTGATATGGGTCTAAAAGGAGCTCAGGGAGGTTGGGTCGTGACTGCTTCTTCAAAATGGGTCTGATGCTTTTTTTAGGGCAGGCAGTATGTACTCTTGTGAGAGGGAGGTGTGACCAAGTTTCTGGATTATTGTGAAATATTTGGTTTTGAGGATCTTAATCCATTAGATTGGGCATGGGTCTAGTGGTGATGTCGTAGTGTTGATGTTGGAGATGATGTTGCCAAATTCTTCTGATGATATTATTTTGAAGGTTTCCTATCTATGGGCATGAGTTGTTAGGGTAGTGAGCTGTGAGAGGTATTGATGTTTTGTACTGTTGCAGTGTACCTGTTATAGAGGTAGTCAGCCATTTCTTCTGGATTAAGGCTTCGTTCAGTGTTGGATGTAAGCACTTGAGCAGGGTCTTTTGTAAGGGAGGATACAATTGAGAACAGTTCTCTGGGTCAACTGAGGGATTTCATTAATATGGTTGGGTAGTATTCTCTTTTGCTTTTCTTTATAATCATAGTATACTCTTTCTGTTTAGCTGAGTATTCGACTCTGAGGGTGTTATCTTTCATTCTCCTTCATCTCCTTTCAAGTTGCCTGAGTTTACGCTTGAGTTCCTTGGCTTTGTGGGAATACCAGAGTGTATGTATTCTGTTGGTGGTTATAATGTTGTTTTTTGGTGGGGAGATGGTGGTGGCAGTATGACTAATGGAGGGACGATCTGAAGCGAGGGAATCACTATGGGATAATAATAAGATATCATCAGCATAATAATATGTACTGGTATTTGAATCTTAAATGGAAGTTGCAAGGGGGCTAAGAAAAATATTAAAAAGCAAGGGTGCTACTGTAAGACTGAATCCTTTGGGATCCTGCAAAAAGAGAGACATGGAAGATGAGGAAGAATTGATAGTGACCCAGAAAAAGCAAAGGGAGGAGTAGCCTAGTGGTTGTGGCAAGTTACCTCAGGCCAGAAGTTCAGGAGTTCAAATCCCACTAGAAGACAGCAGCCTTGCACTGGAAAAACTGGGGTTTCTAGTCCCACAGGTGCTCCTTGTGGTCTTGGGCAAGCCACTTAGCCCTCCATTGCCCATGTTCCCTGTAAGTATTAGTGTATGTGTCTCATATCCCCTTGTGTTAAATGTATTCCCCAATTGTGTTGTGATCACTTTGATTGAAGGATAAGGTGGTATACAAAGCTGTCTAAATAAATTAGTGAGAAAAGAAGAAAAACAATTGTAAATCTGATCTGAGAGGCTTAAGAGCACAATATCGTGATTCACAAGATCAAAAGCAGTGATGAGATACAAAGAAACAGCCAAGGTGATTTTACCATTGTGAAAAAGAAGACTGAAGTTCATTAAGGAGGGATCTGAGAACCGTTTCCATGCTACAACTAGGGCGAAATCCAGATTGTCTAGTGTGGAGAGAGTTAGTGTGCTTAACATGATCTGAAAGTTGAGCAAAAAACAGTTTCGTGGTGAGTTTTGAGAGATGAGGTAGGTTTGAGATGGAAAAATAGATTGAGTTCTTCAGAATTGGATCGATAACTGCCTGTTTCCAACAAAGAGGTACTGTTCTTGAGGAAAGACTGGAGTTGATAATGGACAGAGCAATAGGAAAAAGACTGAGGGAATGCTTAGAAATCCAGGGGGAAGGTAAGGGGTTAAGAGAACAAGTTGTTTTGCGGAGAATGTGATGACTTTATAGAAAGAGCAGGACTCAACACTCTTCTGGCAAAAGCTGACATAGAATCAGCTCAGATTATATCCCATCCATCCTTGTTGCTTCCCCTTGCTCGGTTTCACATTTGGAGGTCAGTATTATTTTGACAAATACATGCCAATGGTCGGTTAACCTCAAGTTCAGTATTTTAGGTTTCAGCTCATTCCTAGATTGGGTCATGCACAAATGATCAGGCCTTAGATAATTTCTTGTTTGTGGGACCACAGCATGCCAACACATGTCACAAATTGCTCACTGAATTCCATTCCACTGCACATGAGTGTGGCATACCACTCACCAAATCAAAAAATGTGGGCCTCACCCAAGTGCTAGCATTCTTTGGGATCAAAATTAACATGTGCAATGGTGTAACAGGCTTCCAGCTGTGAAGGTCACTGAATTTAAGTTCAAAATACAAGCTACCCTGCAATACAAGAAAATTATATTTATGTTGGCTAATCACTGATTGAGTCTCTGAGCTTTATCTTCAGAATGATCTCCATGGGTAGGGCCTTCTTACTTCATCTCATTGATTCTATAGTTGGAGTGCCTCAGACCCAGGACTGGCGCTTCCTTGTGAGGCCTTCTACAACTCACTTGTAGGGCCATTACAGCCACACATGACATGCCTGGTAAATAGCCACTGAAACCAACCGACCCAGCTGTGTTGGTGTAAAGATTAAGGTCAAAGTTAGTTACAGGTCTTTTTTCCAGATGGCAACAGCATTGAAATTTGGCAGAAATTTGAATCACAAGTCCAAATCCTGGCGTATGTTCTGTGATACGTGTAGATACCATAAGGAGTGATCTAGTGAAGCTTGAAGAATGATCAAGAATTTTGTAGCTGAGATTTAATGCTAAAAAAAGCAGGGTCATATATTTGGGCTGTAAAATTCCAAGAGAGTGGTACAGTAAAGAGGGTGAAATATTCTATTTATGAAAGAAGAGCAGGACCTGGAGGCAATTGTTTCTGATCATCTTTAGGTGGCTAAACAGGTAGAAAGGCAATGACAAAAGGCAGAAGGATGCTTGGTTGTATAGGGAGACGAATGGCCAGCAGGAAAAAGGAGATGGCAGTGCCTCTGTGTAAGTCTTTGGTGAGAGCTTATTTGAAGGACTGTGTGCAATTCTGGAAACTGCACCTTCAAAAGGATATAAATAAGATGGAGAGAATGGCTACTAAATGGTCAGTGGTCCTCATCATAATGCCTACTCTATGGGGGCAGATTTAAAGCTCTCAATATGTATACTTTGGATTGGAAGAAATGTAGAAGAGGGGAATAAATGATAGAGATGTTTAAATATCTCTGTGGCCTCTTTGAATTTGAAGAAAGCTCTGCAACAAGGGGTCATAAGATGAAGATGAAAGAGGATAGACTCAGGAGTAATCTGAGAATTATTTCTTTATGGAAAGAACAGTAAATGCATGGAATAGTCTACCAGTGGAGGTAATAGAGATGAGAATTGTATCCAAATTCAAGAAAGCATGGCATACACAAAGGATCTCTAAGGGAAAAAGAGACTTTAACGCTTAGTAACTGGTATGGCAGGGCAGACTGGATAGGCCATATGGTCTTTATCTGCTTTCATTTATCCATTTTTCTGTGTTTCTGTAGTACTTCAATGCAGGGGTGGCTCTATAATGAGACCAAGTGAGGTGGCCACCTCAAGCGGCAACTTTTGAGGGTGGCAAAAAATGCCCTCAAAACAGCCACCTCACTCCGCCTTCAAAATTTAAACAACAAAAAAAGGGGTGGACAAGCTGCTACTGCTGCTTCTCAACAGAAGCAGAATCAACCACTCCACCCCCACCCACCCCCCCCCCCCCGCTGCCCCGGAAGAGCCCCACATTTGCCTGATTGGCACACCCAGTGTTTCCCTTCTTTCCCATGGTTCTGTTAAAGTTGAGCCCTGCTAGTACGCTGAGGGTAAATGAAGCATTTCATGTCTCGCACGAGACAGGAAATAGCCTGAATCTCAGTGCGCCGGCGGGCTCAACTTTAACATAACCATAGGAAAAAAGGGAAACACTGTTCCTTCTCGTGGACTCCAGTAAGGCAAATGTGGGGCTCTTCCCTGGGGGGGGCTTGGACTGGAAATGGGCTGATCAGGGCAGGTTAGTGCTAATAATGGAGGGTAGGACTGGTAATGGGCTGATCAGGGGAGGTTAGGACTGTTAGTGGGCTGATGGGAGGGCTTGCACTGGAAATGGACTGATTAGGGGGGCCTATGACTGGAAATAGGCTGATTTGGGGGGCTAGGACTGATAATGGGCTGATCTGGGGGCTAGTACTGGAAATGAGCTAGGACTGGTAATGGGCTGATTGTGGGGGCTAGGACTGGAAATGGACTGATCAGGGGGCTAGCACTGGGAATGGGCTGATCTGGGGATACCACTGGAAATGAGCTAGGACTGGTAAATGGGCTGATTGTGGGGGCTAGGACTGGAAATGGACTGATCGGGGGGCTAGCAATGGAGTCGGCTGATAAGGGAGATAGGACTGGAAATAGGCTGGGACTGGAAATGGGCTGATGGGAGGAGGAGAGAGCTGCCCGCACCGTAAGAACACTGGGGGCTAGAACTGGAAATGGGCTGATGGGGGGGGAGAGGAGGAGAGAGCTGCTGGCCCTTGAAGAAAACTGAGGGCTAGGGCTACAAATGGGTTTATGCGGGGAGATGGGAGGAATGGACAGGAAGGGAGCAGATGCTGAGAGGGTCTGCCAGGGGAAGGAAGGGGCAGGAAAGGAGCTGACATGGGGAGGAGGTGGGGCAGGAACGGAGTTGACATATCGGAAGGTGGAGGCTGGAAGGGAGCTGACATGGGGGAAAGGAAGGGCTGGAAGGGAGCTGACACTTGGGGAAGGTACTGAAGGGGGACTGGAAGGGAGATGACACTTGGGGATGGGACTGGTAGGTGGCTGGGTAATGGGGAGTAGGCTAGAATGGAGGGGGCACTGGGGCTGAAAGGGAGCTGACACATGGGGATGGCATTGGAGGGGGGATGGACAGAAGGTAGGGTGACTGGAAGGAAACTGACGGGGGCTGGCACTTGGAGTGGAAGTGAGTTGATTCCTGTAATGGTATTTGGACTAGAAGGGGCCGGTCAGTGGGGAAGGAGTGGGACTAGAAGCAAATGGACAACAGAGGCAGCCCTGGGAATGCAAGGTGGTTGACATTGGAAGGTACTGGGAAAGGAGGACTGGAAAGGGGGCTGATACTGGGGAAAGTTACTGGGACTGGAAATAGGCTGATGGAAGGATGTGAAGAAAACAAATTAAGAGATAAGAAATGGCAGATGGACTATAGACCATAGAAAGAGAGCTGAGAGAAGACAGGAAAGTAGAAGCCTCAGATAGGGACCAGCATGATCAGAGAATAAAATGGTCAGACAACAAAGGTAGAAAACATAATTTTTATTTTTATTTTAGTGACTGGAAAAAGTGAGAACCATAACGCAGTTTATTACGGAATAAAATGAGTTATAATTTGGTCTTATAAACTGTGCTGTGGTTCTCACTTTTTCTTTTAGTTCCTTGGTGTGCGAGCATCTTGCATTTCCTTTGTTTTTTATAGAATATATATTTACATTAACACCATGTTGGTCCAGTGCGCAGTTTCAGGAGTTATTGTGAGGTTGCCAAGCCCCTCTTGGTGTTTATGTTGGAGTGGGAGGTGTTGTGTTGGGGTCACAAAATCCCTCTTGTTTTTCATAGAGTGGGAAGTGCTGTATTGGGGTGCCAAGTCACTCTTGTTTTTGTGGAAGTGGAAGATGCTGCATTAGTGCTGTTGAGCCCCTCTTGTTTGCAGTATTTAGCAGCATGTTTCCTAGGCTCTGCACTGGTAACATATGAGCCTAAGAAATGCCATACTGGGTCAGATTAAGGTCCATCAAGCCCAGTATCCTGTTTCCAACAGTGGCCAATCCAGATCACAAGTACCTGGCATGTTCCCAAAAAGGCACACAGGTTTCACAATGCTTGTCCCGCCAAATCGGCTGCGATTTGGTTCCCTTTCAGTGCTCCCTGTCCTACGCTGGCCCTCATACTCTCTGACTGTCACATTCCGCTCACCTCCTCTCTGAAGTATCTGGGTGTAATTCTTGACCCTTTCCTTTCCCTTCATCATTACTTCCCTGGTGTGGCATTCATTCTTCACTGTTTGGCAGCTGTGCTCGGTGCACTCCTTTCTTCCCACCTCCTCTCTGACGACACTTGCTGTTTCCCTTTTCCTTTCTCGCCTTGACTACTGCAATGTTGTGCTGGCTAGGCTGCCCCAATATCAACTACATCACCTACAACTCCTCCAAAATACTGTCGCTTGTCTTCTTACCAATTCCTCTCACTATGACCATGTTACACACCTCCTTATCCATCTCCACTGACTGCCCCTCAGATTCCGCTTCCAAAACAAAATACTCAGTATTATACACAAGGTGATCCACACTGGTTTGCCCCATTATCTTGCTAATCTCCTCCATATGCATACTCCCCCCCCCCCCCCCCGGGTGCTACGCTCCATCCACAATGACCGCCTGTCCCTTCCCTCTCTGGCTTGAGCATGCCTGGAACACACCCGTCACTCTGCCTTTTTCTTTCTCAGTCCAGCTCTATGGAACTCCTTCCCTTCCTCCCCTCCTCCATGCTGAACGGTCTTTTCAGAGGTTTAAAGTGATGCTAAAGACTCACTTCTTTGGCATTGCCTTCGATCTCCCCCCCCCCCACCCCCACCCCCAAGAACTTTCTGCCTCTGCTCCATGACCTGGCTTCTCTATGTTTGTTACTGCTGTTCTCTTTTCTGAACTCTCTCATTGTGCCCTGTCCTCTCTACTGTCCTATTTGCAACTGGCGTTCCTTTCCTATCTATTGCAGTTGTTTGGTTTATTGTACACCACCCTGATGCCTTTGCCTGGGCAGTCAATCAAATGACGGAATAAAGTAAAGGAATAAAGTAAAAGCAGTGGATTTCCCAGGTCATCTTTAATAATAGTTTATGGACCTTTCCTCCAGGAACTTGTCCAAACGTTTTTTATGTTTCAAACTGTTTTATTAATTTTCATTAACCCAGACAGCTGGCATGCCAGTTATCGTACAATATAGCACATACAAAAGAAAAAACAGCCAATGGGCCCAAACCTTTTTTAAATCCAGATACACTAATAGCTTTACTGTATCCTCTCGTAACTAATTCCAGAGTTTGACTACGCAGGGCCGTAGGCTAACTGCAGGGAGGCAGTTATATCCCCCCTGCAGTTACTGCATTTCAGTGTGGCAAAACAGCTGTCAGTGCAAATAAGGCCACCCACTGGGGTGGCATTAGTTGCACTCAGGCTACTTGAGCTGAGCCATTATGTTAGTTTCTGTTGGCAATGCAGATGCCTGTGTGTGAGAGTTCTTTCTCTCACCTCACTCTGCAGTAAAGTATAATTTTAGGAAAGAAATCCCGTAAGCCTAACAATAATGGGTTAAAGCATTTTTTTACTACATATGTCTATTTTTAGTTTGTACTAATATATTCCCTACTTGGTGAAGATCTATCTCTGTTCTGCATATGTGAGACTGAAGATACATATTCTGTTAGCATGGCGTTTCTATGTAGGGAGCTGCATTAATCTGGCTTGGTTAGTTTTCTGAATAGGAATATGTATGTTCTAGGGCCCACTGCAATATTTATGGTGCTGCCCTTTTCTGGGTATGGGTATCCTGCCCAGGCCGCCCTGTCCGGGCCATACCCACAGAACCTTGCTCCTCATTATGCACATTGGCAGGCTAACACTGGAAATAGAGCAAGCATTCTGGGCTCAGTAAGGTGTAGGCAGTCACAAAACATTGGGTAGACATACACACACTCCCACACCTATTTCAGCATTGTGCAAATATAGAGGTGGTTGGCAACCCTGGCCACCACACCAGTCCTGGGCACAGTGCAGGCATTGCTATGGTACTCAATACTGTTAGGGTCACTCCCCAGAGTGGTAAACACTGTCAGAAACAAAAACTGAAACACACTCCACAGATATAGAAAGGCTGCTATGATAAATCTCTGTCAACAAATTGTGTTTAACTTAGGATTTTGTTATCTGACATTATTCATAGCAACCTTTTGATATATGTGGAATGTGTTTCCAAGTTTAAGACGGCATTGCTAAGGTATGCAGGTGCTAGTATTGGTAGATGCTGCTCCGCGCAGGGCCCAACCGCCTGACTCTCCATGAGCCATTTGATAGTGGAGCCTGTGGGTATGGGTGTTTGTGCCCCTGTTGGCCGCTGTTCTAGGGCAGAGGTTCCCAACTCCGGTCCTGGTGGGCCAAACACGGTTCAGGTTTTCATGCTGTCCCTCATGAATATGCATGGATACATTTGCATACAATGGGGGCAGTGCATATAAATGCATCACAGGCATATTTATTAGGGACAGCATGAAACCTGAATGGTGTTTGGCCCTCTAGGACTGCAGTTGGGAAACATGGCTCTAGGGATTGCACATGTTTATGGTGTATGTGCTCTGTAGTGTAAAATGTAGGCATTTATGGCGTGTTTATTTTATCTGCAATAAAGGTTCCATCTTTATTATCACGGTTTAGTACTGAGTAAAATATAGGGACATGGTCTGCAGGAGCCACAGCTGGGACTTGAACCTGTGATCTTCTGCCACCTGAATATACTGGCTGTGTGTACTTCACCAAACTGTTCTCACAGAGGCAGATCATTCCCTGGGGATACCATGACTGTTCGTCAGACAGACCTTGCAGTGCAGTGCACGGCACCCACCTTGCAGTTGCAGTGCACGGCACCCACCTAAACAGGGCTTGGCCTTGGTCTGCTCTGGGCAGATGCCACTGCCCCCTCCACCACCAGCACCCCTTCGCCACCATGCTGGCATACCCTTGTGCCAGTGGTGCTGGTGGTGTGCAGTCCCAGGCCATCCAGTGTGCCAGTAGGCGGCTGCCTATGGTGCGTGATATGGGGTAGGGGTGCCTGCATAGACATCCACGCTTTCCCCCGGCACCGCCTGCCAATGTTATGTGCTCTTTGGGGTACTTGCTGGGTACTGTCCCCTGGGACACTGTGGGACAGACACTCGTGGACATGTTTGCCCTTGGTCAGTTGCTGTCTTGCTGGTTTTCCGTTTCTACATTCCTATGTGTCACCTAGGCATCTGCCTAGTCCACCCTGTGCCCCAGCTGCCCCACTGCATGTCCCGCTTGCAGCCCCCTGTACCGCATTTGCAGCCTCACCATAGTGCCCTTTCGTACTTGGGCACTATGCTGTTGCTGCACATGTATCACTACTATCACTTTTCTTGGTCTCCCTGCCTTTGCTGTACATTGCTGACTGAAATGGTTTCTCTCTCCTGCAAATGTGCCTCTAAAGCGAGGTTTTCACTGGTGTTAATTTTCAGGTCCTGATTTCACAGCTTTAGTGTGCCTGGAGCCTCTCCCCGCCCACTCTCCACCCATTGACCCCTTATCTCCACCCTCTGGGGAGCCTTACTCCACCCTCTGTGCGCCTTAATGCCTCCGGAGACGTTATCACGCGATAAGTGACGTTATCGCCCGGTATCGCGTGATAACGTCACTTAGCGCTCTTTGGTAAACATACCCCTTAGTCGTTTATAATGCACATAAGCTTTAAATAGGCACCTTCTTGCCCTTCAGACATAATCAGATTGGTATAAAATTACCCTCTATATGGATAGTACCAGCAAAGATCATTCTAACCGCTTTGGCACTATCCATATAGGACCCACTATTTAAAGCCCTTAGCCAGCCAGCCAGCCAAAGGGAGGCCATCTGGCTAAGAGCATTGAATGGGATATTCAACGGCACTATCTGGATAGCACTGCTGAATAACTCCTCAGACTACCCTGGCACTATCTGGTTATGCAGAGCTGGTCTGCGGGGGAAAAGAAGGCCTGTTGGCACTAATTGGATAAGTGCCGGCATCTATCCGATTATGCTGCACAGTCAGTATATTCAGCAGCAGTTCCTATCCAAATACTGCCAATATTCACACACCTGGCTAATCACTATGGTAGTTAAATATCATCCGCTCTGAATATCAGCCCACAAGTTTCTTGATTTTGTCTTCAGTAGAGGTCTATATCATTAGGTCTCTGAGTTTTGCCCACTGCTAGTTTGATCCCAAATTCACTAGTTATCCATCTAAATTCATCAAATATTTTTGGTAGTCAACTGATTCCCCCAGTCCCACAAATAAAAAGAAGCATGTAATTAATGAATAATTGACTTTTGCTATTTTTGAGCAGTGAATGAATATGTTAAATTTCTCAAAATGTGCACATGATATTCAACAAACCATTAGCCTACATATCAACATTACTGTCTGTTGAATTTAGAACTGAACATCCTAAGTAAGTCAGGATTTAGAGAAAGCAGTCTACAGTATATGCTGATTCTTTTTCTGCTTTAGGCACTAGCACCCCTTAAAAGTCTTAGGGTACTGCACACATATATGATAACAGGATTCATAAATCACAACACATTTGAAAATGTAAAACAGACCTGTATATTCTTGCATCTCAACACTGATTGTGTCTCATCGGCTCACAACTTTGGGGTCATCTTTGACTCTTCTCTCTCTTCCAAAAAATAACTAAAACCTGATGTGTCTTCCTTTACAACAGCAAGATTCATCCTTTCCTTTCTGAACACACTGCCAAGACCCCTATCCATTCTCTTGTCACCTCTCGCTTAGACTATTGCAATTTGCTCCTCTCTGGCCTCCCATTGAATCATCTCTCTCCCCTTCAATCTGTTCAAAACTTAGCTGCATGGCTAATCTTCCAACGGTGTCACTATGCTCAGGTAACCCCTCTTCTCAAATCATTTCATTGGCTCCCTATTTATTTCTGCATGCAGTTCAAACTTCTCCTACTTAGCTACAAGTGCATTCATTCTCTAGCTGTTCATCTCTTATCTCTCCCTACACCCTTTCTCAGCAGCTCTGCTAATCAAGCAAACCACTTTTAACCATGCCCTTGTCTTGTACTGCCAACTCCAGACTCTGTTCGTTCCACCGTGCTGCACCTTATGCCTCAAATAGGCTTCTTGAGTTGGTGCATCAGGCTCTATCTCTGGTCCAGTTCAAATTCAAAATAAAAACTCATCTCTTTGAGGCTGCTTTTGGATCCTGACCCTCTTATTCTCTCGTCCCCACACTTATGCCTTTCAATCATTTCCTTATCCTAGTTTCCCGTTTATTCTGTTTCTCTTGAGCAGACTGTAAGCTCTCTGAGTCAGGGACTGTTTTCTATCTGTATGTGCACAGTGCTGCCTATGCCTAGTAGCACTAGCAATAATAGTGAGTTTGGTAAAGTCTGATCTTCTCTTTAAGAGACACTGAAATATGAGAATACAACAAACTGTCTTTTACTACTGCACGAAAGCTATGGGACTCTTCTCTAAAGCGCACTAAGCCGTTAACAGGCATTTTAGCATACAGTTACTGGGAGCATGTGGCCGCAGTAACTGCAGTTACCACCCACTGATTCCCGTGTTCATTGATCATCATGTGACAGAGCTGGGAATAGGCAGGATATAGGCAGAGAATGAGCATAGAGAGTTGAGCACAGGGGTACATATCGTGCACTGTCAATGTTGCAGCTAGCACAGATGCACTTAACGATACTTCAGTGGGTCGTGTTAAGTGCATCTGCATTAATAGCAAATGCTGCTGTCATATGCTAGGGTGCGTTTCAGTGAGGTAACTGCTGGGAACATGCTGGGCACGCCTCCACATAACTAGTGCTCTTACCACGCATTCAAACAAGCAGGACGTGTAAAATCTCACCACACTTCAGTAACAGGGCCCCAAAGTTTCTCCAAGAATGTCTTTTTTCTAATGAGATGCCTAAACTAGTCAACTTTTAGGCAGAAGAATCTTGCAAAAATTTCATGATGGTCTTGAGAAACACAAAAATACAGAAAATGACTGCAGATAAAGACTATACGGCCCATCTGTACTAACTACTAATCTGTGCAAACAATATCCTGGATTTTTAAAAATAGAGAATTTTGCAAATGAACTTGCAATTTGGAGGCTTTCTCTGCAATAAATGCCATGCTCTAGAAAATTACAGAAGTCTCCTTAAGTCATTATGGATAAATGAGTAAACTGGGATAACCTAAGCTATTTGAAGCATGCTGCTTGCACAATCATTTCTGGTTAGACAACTGCCTCAATTATGCATGCACTCTTATTAAGATAATAAACAGGTCTTCAGTACAGGAGTCGAAATAGTTTTTGCTAAGTACTCTGCAGGGTGCAGTAGCACTTATGAGTGCACAAAATAATCGAGCTATTCTTAGCCATTAAAAACTTAGGGCCTGATTTATCTAGGGTTTTCTCCCATTTCATGCCCATGACAGAAACCATTTTTTTAATAAAGCGGGACTTTATTTTTACTCTTCAATTATTAAATTGATTTGTGTACAATAAATCAAGGCAAGTATAATGGAGGGAATTCTAGGAAAATCGTGGATGAAATCCGGAACTGAAAGGCATCGGTATTCCTGTCCATCAGTCTCATTCATTTAAATGAAATCTGCACACTGCACTCAGCCTGAATCATACCCAGAAATGGCCCATGCTTTCATTTACTCCCCTGGATATTTATTAGTATTATTTGTAGCTATACTACAGGCGCATGCAATTCGGCGCACGTATACAGGGGCATCTTCAGCAGTGGTGGCCGGACTACTCGTAAAGCGCCAAGCCACTGCTGCTTTAGTTAAACCCGAATGTTCAACGCCAAAAGATATCCGGCTTCCGACACTGAAAATCCAGGCTCACCAAATAGCGTCACCAAACTAGCAAAAATTAGTTACACTTACAGTAGGACAGCTATTCAGATGACCTAACTTTAACCGGTTCAGCTATCAGGTTAGCGGCTGAATATCACCATTAACTGGATAGCAACTGTCGCTGTCCCCAATCCACCCACAGACTGCTCTGCTTCTAACCAGGTACTTTTTACGTTATCTGTGAGGATATTCAGAGGCACTAACTGGCTAAAACTGCAATTTTGTTTTATATATATAAATATATATATATATATATAGACATTGGGGTATGTTTATTAAACCATCTTAATGTTACCGGCGCTAGTTGCAGCGTTAATGTTAAGAATGCCATATAAGGTAGTGGGCGTTCCGGAGGGAAGGTTGCAAGGAATCGGTATCGTGAGATAGTGGGCGCCGTGGCATGTTAGTGCGCGTTAACCCTAAGTTCATGCCAGCGCAGTGTTAAAAGCTATAAATGTGCAGCCCACTGGTTACTGCCATGATTGTGGAGGCAGAGGTCATGGGTTTGAGCCTGCAGTGGTGTTATGTAAGAAGGAGGCTGTCTGAGGCATTTCCTTTTAATTTAAATCAGTGCTGCCAGCAAAAACACTCTCACAGTGCCGTAACCTAAGGTGCCGCATAAGGCACTCCATAGAGCACATTATAAAGTGCCCTGTCCACCAAGGCACCTTATAATGTGCCTTATAGGGCGCCTTATGAGGCACCTTAGGCTACGGCACTGTGAGGGTGTTTTTGCTGGTAGTACTGATTTAAATTAAAAGGAAAAGCCTCAGACAGCCTTATTGAACAACACCCCTGCAGGCTTAACAGAGACGCAAGGGAGACACTCTCCCTTCGCGAATCTGAAAGCCGGCACAGAGGGGTTCAGCTGTCGCAGAGGGAGGGAGGGAGGGACTCAGCCGGGCAGAGGGGGCCCCACGGGAAACTCCATTCTGCCGCTGCCGCGGCGGCATCGACAGTGGTAGCAGCCAGCTTTTTTTTTTTTTTTTTTAATTTAATTTTGAAAAAAAGCAGAATGTTCTTTGCACGGGGCCTCCTGAAACGCGGGGCCCTGTGCAAAAAACATTCTTGCTCAATGGACGGGCCGGCCTTGCGTGTCCCCTAATCCTTGACTTTTTTAGAAGACTCACATCTACCTGTTCCATGCCACTCAGAATTTTACAGACTTCTGTCATATCTCCCCTCAGTTGCCTCTTATCCAGGCTGAAGAGCCCTAGACTCTTTAACCTTTCCTCATAAGAGAGCATTTTGGTCACCCTTTGCTGTACCGTTTTTAATGCCGCTGTATCTTTGTTCAGATGCAGAGACCAGAATTGCACACAACTGTCAAGGTACGTTTGCACCCTGCAGCGATTCAGAGGGATTATGATAGCCTTTGTTTCATTTGTTGCTCCCTTCCTAATGATTCCTAACTTTCTGTTTGCTTTTTTGGCCACAGCCGCACACTGAAGAGAAGATTTCAATGTGTTGTCTAGGATCACACCCAGAACATAAGAACATAAGATATGCCATACTGGGTCAGACCAAAGTCCATCAAGCCCAGTATCCTGTTTCCAACAGTGGCCAATCTAGGTCATACGCACCTAGCAGTTTCCCCAAAAGACACAGGTTCCACAATGCTTGTACTGGGTCAAGCATTGATATCCTGGGTCCCTTCTTAATAATGGTTTATGGACCTTTCCTCCAGGAACTTGTCCAAGCCTTTTTTAAACCCAGCTACACTAACAGCCTTTACCAAATCCTCCGGTAACAAATTCCAGAGTTTGATTACACGTTGAGTGAAAAAATATTTTCTTTTATTAGTCTTAAATAGTTTACCCTGTAGCTTCATTGCATGTCCCCTAGACTTTCTATATTCTGATAACGTGTATGACAGGTGTTCCTTGCAGTGCATCTGAAGGTAATTTGGTGTCGATCTGTATTTTACAGTCATATGTGGCCCTCTGTGACCAGACACCACCCAGATTAGTGTGTACCCAGTGTTAGGATCTGGCTGACATGGGCACCTGTTATCAGGGCAGAGGGGTTTCTAGACTTACATGAGGTTTGTGTAGCAGTGCATCTACAGGTCAAAGTGGTATGCACTATATACCCCAAAAGGCTGACAATCACCCTTTTTGTAGATAAAGGACCAGTGCCTGAGTCCTGGTGAAACAACCTCCATCCTGCTGCTATAAGGCAGCTCTCCACAGTTGGTGGGCCAGAGCCATACCTGTGATTGGGGCAGAGGCATCCCAGCAGTAATGCTGGGGTTAGGTGTGGAAAACCTCAACTGCCTCACACCACGGTCTACCATTCACCAGCAGATGGCACAATGAGACTACACCTGCAGCACCCTACAAAGTGTTCCAACCATGCACATACTAACTGCAGACAGACCACTAGTCAGTCCGTAGTGCATGATCACAGAAGACCTATGTGCACCAAGCAGGTATCTCAGTGATTGGGGCCCAGTACTGGGAACACACAAACATCACTAGAGACAGATAGTGTAGAGTGCTATGTGGGAACCTAGACATACCATGGTCACTGTCGGTCAGAGTGAGAGTGTCCTCCCAGCATGACATGCTGTGGCCACCCTGTCTATGCAGGTGGTGGTCGGGCACTATTGGTAACCCTGGCCGCCACACTGGTCCTGATCACAGTGTCGACATTGATAAACTGTGCAGGAGGTAGTAGTAGTGCTCTGGTGATAACTGCAGTTCCATGCTGGGGTCAACAGCCTGACTCTCCATGCAGCTTTGGATTGTGGAGCCTGTGTGAGTGGGTGTTTGTGCCCCTGTTTGCCGCTGCTTTGGGCTTTGCACATGTTGCTGTTGTATCTGCATTGTAGGGTAAAATGTTGGGACATGCTCTGCAGGATCCACAGCTGGGACTTGAACCTGTGACCCTCTGCTTCTGGACACACTGGCTGTGTGTACTGCACCACACTATTGCCATGGATGCACAGTAGTCCCTGGAGCTTCCTGTACTTTTCCTCAACCAGACCTTTTATGTTGCACTGAACACCATGTACTGGTACAGGGCATGGCCTAGGTCCACTGCAGGCAGGTGCCACTGCCCCCTCCAGCACGGGCACACCCCCCCTACCATGCTGATATGACCATATGCTGTCAGTGCTGGTAGTGCACAGTTCCAGGCCATCCACTGAGTGGGTAGGCGGCCGCCTAGGTAGTGTGGTCTGGGGTGGGGAGGCATACATGGGCATCCTCACATCTGCCCCATCACCGCCTACCAATACTATGTCCCTTCCACTTGGGGGAGGGTTGGCTGGGGGATGTCAGGTCAGTGCCCTGGCAACTGTTAGCTAGGATGGACCAGGTAGATGTAGGTGGATTGGTTTTGGCCTTTGTCAGCTGCTGTCTTGCTGATGTCTGATTTCTATGTTCCTATGTGCCTTCTAGGGGACTGCCTAGTCCACCCTGTGCCCCAGCTGCCCCCACTACATGTCCCGCCTGCAGCTCCCTATGCCCCATTTGCACCATCGCCATTGTGGCCTTTCATACTTGGGCACTATGCTGTTGCTGCAAAGGGAGCACTACTATCACTTTACTTGGGCTCCCTGCCTATGTTGTACATTGCTGATGCTAAAATGGTTTCACCCTCCTGCAAATGTGCATCTAACGACAGGTTTTCAGTCCCGGTAATGTTCAGCCCTTCATTTCCCCGCGTTAGTGTATAAGGAGCATCTCCCCGCCCACACCCCGTCCATTGACCCCTTCTCTCCGCCCTCTCTCCACCCTCTGAGGGACTTACAGCGGCCGGTGACGTTAACGTGCATTAAGTAACGTTAATGCGTGTTCTTAACGTGCATTAACGTTACTTAACGCGCGTTAATGTAGCCGCTGCTACGTTACCGCAGTTTAGTAAACATACCCCTTAGTATTGTTATCTACATATAACCTCTGAAGCCACTTTATAGTGAGGTGAATTTATTGACTCCCTTACACCAACATTATAAGGTAGTCTATACTTGCTCTTTTAACCAATTTAGTACATACATGTGATGTTTTAAAAGTGCGTGCATTTACGTACTTAGTTCACTGAAACGACCTGCCTAGCAGAAATGCCAAAAGAACTGCTAGCCACACCCTTACCTATCAATTGGACCTGTAGCCATGTCTCATCAGGCCACTGAATTTTACTTCAAAATTTGAAAATCTGATCACTGCAGTTTGGGCAGGATTTGCATTTTAATAGCACTGTAGGAATACAGTATGCAAGCCATCGTCAGCTGAAATCAGGCAGCGTTCCCATTCAAACACAATATACATTTTTAAACTTCTTTGTTTCAAAACTGATCATAAAATAGGTCAACTGACCCACCATGGTAAGATAAATACATAATGTTACTGGTTTGCCATTACAGAAATGCTCAGTTGCTTATTGGTCATATGAGTCATGTATAATAACCAGTATAACGATAATTATTAATTATTTACAGCGTCTCGTAATATCAAATGATGCCATAAGTGTACCAGAGTGAACACTTCTAAATGCTTTATTTATTTATGGAAAGCAAATATTTTATTATGTAATGGATTTGTTAATAGAATTGAAATAAAGCATGTCACTTGTAATCACATTTTAATGTAAAATAATCTTAAAAATGTCAAACCAGTTATAGTTAATTTCTATGGGATAATAACCTGCCCATTTCTAAAAATGCCCAATGCTTTTACATCTTATGCGTGCTTTCAAGTCATGTGAAAGTACCGCTCCAATAAGCTAACTTATTGCTCTCTCTCTTTCAGGCTTAACCCACAGCAATTATGAACTATTCTAGAGCAGAGCACGAAAAGTAAGAAGAACACCCCCTGACTGATCAATGTAGTGTACTTCAGTCCACACCTGGAACTGACATCTAGGCTACAGCATAGAGGGGGCACGTCTAGCACATCTACTTCTCACAGATTTTCTAAAAGGAAATGGATTAGTGTTTATTGAAAATTAGCACATGTGACGTATGTGTGCTCAACGAAAGTAATCTTCTGAAGGATTTTTCACTGGCATTTGACAGTTTGCACGCATAAGCACACATGGTACAATTAGGCGACTTTAGAGTAGGCCTGTTCATTAGAGGAGGTTAGGTGGAGCAAGAGCAAAGTCTAATCCATATTTCTGACAGATTTGAACAGAGGTACTCTATAAAGGGTATGCAGTGTGTGTTTATTGTGCTATGTTGGCGCTGCATCTGTGTCTTCTGCTTACATTGTGTTGAGCGGGCTATGTTGTGCTGGTGCTAGTATTGTCTGTGTTGTGTTGTGTGTGTATGCATAGTGTTGTGTTATGTGTGTTGTGGTGTGGTGTGTGTTTGTTGTATAGTATGTGTGTTGTATCTCTGTATAGTGTATATGCTGTATAGTCGATGGTGTTGTATTGGTGTTGCGTGTTGTGTGTGTATTGTGTATGTGCATGGTTTTTGTGTAATGTGTGTGTTGTGTTGTATGTCAGGATGTTGTATGTGTGTGTGTGTATGCGCATATGCCCAGATGCATACAGACAGACAGACAGACAGACAGACAGATGGATTGAGCCTTGCAATAGGCACTATCACTTAAGTGAATTGCACCTTAAAAAGCCCCCCATAAGCCCATTTCCAATCTTAGCCCCCCCCCCACTCAGTCCATTTCCAATCTTAGCCTCCCCCAGCCCGTTTCAAGTCCTAGCCCCCCCCCTCCCCAAAGAGCCCCAAGGCAGGCTTTAGAGGCCCTGGCTCACCTCCCTACAGCGGCTCCCAGCAGGCTCAGAAACACCTCCCTACAGCCGCCAAAGTGAAGAACATTGTTTTTCTTCACTTCAGCAGCTGTGTTATAATGTAGATCATTGGCGTGCTGAGTGCCTGGACTCAGGAAATGTCCTTTGACCTCCAGTGCCAGCGATCTACATTACAACACAGCTGCCAAGTGAAGAAAAACAACGCTCTTCACTTCGGCGGTTGTAGGAAGGTGTTTCTGAGCCTGCCGGGAACCGCTAAAGAGAGGTGAGACAGGAGTCGCTGTAGAGAGGTGAGTCAGGAGCTGAACATGTGCAGGAGGTTGTTGGCGTGGGGCCCTGTGAGCAGGGCCGGATTTGCCTATACGCCACGTACGCCGTGGTGTAGGGCCCACAGCTGGCAAGGGCCCACCGGAGGGCTTTAGAGGGAGCCGGGGAAGCCCGCGCGAGGCCCCGGCTCCCTCTGTACAGCCGCCAGCGTGAAGAGCCTTTTCCTTCACGCTGGCGGCTGTTTCTGTGAAGCCGCGAATGCTGGGAAAGGTTAAAGGGCAACCTTTAACCTTTCCCAGCATTCGCGGCTTCACAGAAACAGCCGCCAGCGTGAAGGAAAAGGCTCTTCACGCTGTCGGCTGTACAGAGGGAACCGGGGCCTCGCGCGGGCTTCCCCGGCTCCCTCTGAAGCCCCTCAGACAGCCGCGATGCTGTCCGGGGGGGCCAGGACTGCACGGGGGGGCCCAGGACAGCACGGTGGCATGGGGGGGCCCCAGGACTGCACGGGGGCACGGGGGGGCCCCAGGACTGCACGGGGGCATGGGGGGGGCCCAGGACTGCACGGGGGGGCCCAGGACTGCACGGGGGCACAGGGGGGGCCCAGGACTGCACGGGGGCACGGGGGGGACACGGGGGGCCCAGGACTGCACGGGGGGCCCAGGACTGCACGGGGACACGGGGGGGCCCACAATTTTTCTTGGCGTAGGGCCTCACTCTAGCTAAATCCGGCCCTGCCTGTGAGAACAACATTCTCGCACAATGGACAGGCCAGCCCTGACTCATGCTCTTCATGGAGCTTCAAAGTCAGACCACATCACACCAATGTTAATGCACTTGCATTGACTACCTATAGAGTGTCTCACGAAAGTATTTATCCCCTTAGTTTTTGTCCTGTTTTATCGCATTAGGTACAACCTGGAATGAAAATGGAGGTTCATTTGGATGTTAGGTAATGGACCTAACAATATAGTCCAAATTGGTGAAGTGAAATGACAATAAAATACCTTGTATAAATAAAAAAGAAAGTAAAAACTGAAAAGTTGTGAGTGCATATGTATTCATCCCTTTTGCTATGAAACCCTTAAATAAGATCTGGTCCAACCAATTAACCTCAGAAGTCACATAATTAGTTGATTAGGGTCCACCGGTGTACAATCAGGGTCACATGATCATTCACATGATGCCTGTATAAATATACCTGTTCTGAAAGGCCCCTGACTCTGCAACACCACTAAGCAAGCAACATGAAGACTAAGGAGCACTCCAAACAGATCAGAGAAAAAGTTGTGGAGAAGTATAGATCAGGGTGGGATTATAAAAAAATATCTCAAATTCTGAATATCCCACGGAGCACCATTAAATCCATTATAACAAAATGGAAAGAATATGGCACCACTACAAACTTGACAAGAGAAGGCCGCCCACCAAAACTCACACACTGGGCAAGGAGGGCATTAATCAGAGATGCCACAAAGACACTGAAGGTGCTGCAAAGATCCACAGCGGAGATAGGAGTATTTGTCCACTTTAAGCCATACACTCCACAGAATGGGGCATTATGGAAGATTGGCCAGAAAAAAAAGCCATTGCTTAAAGAAACAAATAAGAAAACATGTTTGGAGTTTGCACAACAGCATGTGGCGGACCCCCTAAAACACACGGAAGAAGGTTCTCTGATCAGAAGAGATGAAAATTGAACTTTTTGACCATCGTGGGAAATGCCATGTGTGGCACAAACCAAACACTTCCCATCATCCCGAGAACACCATTCCCACAGTGAAACATGGTGGTGGCAGCATCATGCTGCGGGGATGTTTTTCATTGGCAGGGACAGGAAAATTGGTCAAGATTGAAGGAACGATGAATGGCACTAAATACAGGGCAATTCTTGAGGAAAACCTGTTTCATTCTGCCAGAGATTTGAGACTGGGGCAAAGATTCACCTTCCAACAGGACAATGACCCTAACCATACTGCTAAAGCTGGTTTAAAGGGAAACATTTAAATGTCTTGGAATGGCCTAGTCAAAGCTCAGACCTCAATCCAATTGAGAATCTGTGGCATTACTTGAAGATTACTGTACACCAACATAACCCATCTAACTTGAAAGAGTTGGAGCAGTTTTGCCTTAAGGAATGGGTGAAACTTCCAGTGGCTAGATGTGCTAAGCTAATAGAGACATACCCCAAGAGACTTGGCAGCTGTAATTGCAGCAAAAGGTGGCTCTACAACGTATTGATCTTTGGGAGGTGAATACATATGAACATTCCTGGGGGTGTTTTTGTTTTAATTATTGTTTGTGCATCTTCAAAGTCGTAGGCATGTTGTGTATATAACATGGTGCTAACCCCCAAGACTCCATTTTAATTCCAGTTTGTAATGAGACAAAACAGGAAAAACACAGAGGGGATGAATACTTTTGCAATGCACCGTAATTCTCTGCATAAAATATAAAGCACTACTAGCGATATTTAAAATCATACACAACCTATCCGCAGACTCTTTCATCACTCATTCACAAGACACCCTACAAAAGAAGTAGAAGGCAAAACATGCAAAACACCTTTGAGATCCTCATCACAAAATTAAAAAGCAGCCAAGCAACATGCAATCAAGCACTTTCCTTATATGCGCCAACCCTCTGGAACATGCTCCCGGAACCAATTCGAATTAACCCATAAGCTTCCGTCGAGCACTAAAGACCCACTTATTCAAACACCATTATGAAAACATATCATAGTAGCCAGAAGGAACCTCCAACAGCCAACCTCAGCAACTTCCTGCCCAGCACCTCATTGAACTTACCCCCTACCACCCTTCCAACCATAAGGAATGTTACTTGCCACTAGTCATAACATATTATACTAGAAGTTACTCAACTTCTGTTATAAATCATCCAATTTTAACTTTCCTGTTTAATTTATAAGCTGTTCTGTTATGTAATGTTTTCTGTAAACCGTTCTGCCTACAAAATAGAGTGATATATAAACCTAGTTAAATAAATACCTCCCCTACCCAGTCACCATGTCCCTATTCTTCTTTATAGAGTGCCCAAAGTCCTGTCCTTCTGCTCTGTCTCACCCAAGTCCATGGTCTTTTTCTGCTCCCTCTTCCCCATCTCTCTCTCTTGACCCAGGAGTGCACCTATAAGCTGCTGAGGCTGGGGCTGTAGTTCTGTCCAGTCATGAGTGCCTTCCGTCACCCTCCCATTGCTGCTAGTGCTGGGCACCACATGACTGAAGCCTGTGCTGTCTGAATCACATAGCTCCATACCTATAGTGACTTGCATGGTTCAAACCTTTTCAGTCTGAACCATGCAGGCCCTGTGGTTGAAAACACTTTTGAATCACACAAGACTCAATAGTCACAGAGCCCCGGGGTTCAGACAGTGCAGATTTCAATCATGCAGCTCAGAACTAACTGCAGTGAGATTGATCTAGTCTGCTCTTCCATATCAACTACAATAGCTCCTTTTTACCTTTAGAGATCCTCTGTGTTTGTCCCATGCTTTTTTGAATTCAGATACTGTCCTCGTGTCCACCACCTCCACTGGGAGATTATTCCACACATCTACCACGCTTTTCATAAAGAAATATCTCCATATATTACTCCTGAGTCTATCCCCTTTCACTCTCATACTATGTCCCCTCGTAGAAGAGCTTGCCTTCAATTGAAAGAGACCCTCCTGTGCATTTATGCCATGGGGTATTTAAAGGTCTCTATCATATCTCCCTTATCCCGCCTTTCCTCTAAAGTATACATATTAAGATCTTTAAGGGGGATGTTTACTAAAACATGGTAAAGGAGCAAGTGTGCCATTAACACGCGCTACCGGCACACTTGCACCCTTAGCGCATCCTAAATGTCACCTTAGTGTGCATTAATGGTACCGGCAGCGTACTCATAAAGCACCCTATGGGCAGAGAGTAGGCGGAGAGTAGGGGTCAATGGTTGGGGAGTGGACAGGAACAAGGAGTGCTACCTTAACGCTGGCACCTTAATTTCAGGAACCTTAATGCATAACAGGGTGCATTTTGAGGGGAAAGAGCCTATTTAAATGTCTGCAATGTGCTGCACAGACAGGTGAGCCCAAGAAAGTGATAGTAGTGCTCCATTAGCAGCAACATCATAGTGCCCAAGTATGAAAGGGAACTATGTTGATCATGTAAATAGGGCAAAGAAGGATGAATGTGGGTCATGCAGTGGGGGCCTCTGGTGCACAGGGCAGACCAGGTAGTTGCCTAGGTCGCAAAGATTTGCAAATATGCCAGACTATGTCAGACCAAGGTCCATCGTGCCCAGTATCCTGTGTCCAACAGTGGCCATTCTAGGTCAGAGGTACCTAGCATTTTCCACGAAAGACACACAGGATCCACAGTGCATGTATTGGCAAGCAGGGGATATTCTGGGCCCCTCATTAATAATGGTTTATAAATGGTTCCCCAGGAACCTGTCCAAACATTTCTGAAACCCAGCTACACTAACAGCCTTTACAACATCCTCTGGAAATGAATTACAGAGTTTGCATATGCATTGACTGAGAAACCGTTCACTCCTAGTAGTCCTCAATGGCTTAAATGTGGTCGCATTGCATGTCTCCTAGTCCTACTACAGTTTGATGTCGTAAAAAATCGATCCACATTTACCCAATCCTCTCCAGGCAATATTGTATAGACCTCTAACATAACACCCCTCAGCTGTCTCTTCCACAGGTTGAAGAGACATAACATTGGCAGGCGGTGATGGGATCTCTGCAGAGGCAGATGGTTGTGGGGGGATGTGTAACCATCCATGTATGCCTCTGCCCCCCCCTCCCCATCTGGACCTTGTGCCCTAGGCACCTGCCAACCCGCATATTGGATGGGCTGGGACTGCACACCACCAACATGGACAGCACACGGGCATGTCAGCATGGTATGAGGTGTTGGTGGAGGAGGCAGCAGCACCTGTCTGCAGCAGACCAAAGCCATGCCCTGGTCCTGTGCACAGTGCAGAATGCAACATGTGCCAAGGTCTGTCTGATGTGAAATATGTCAGCCCCAGGGAGTGTTGTAACCATATGGCAGCACTGTGGCTCCATGCACACAATTGGTGTATATATGAGTGGAGGGTTACAGGGTTGGGTCTGGGCTGTGGATTATGCATTGAATGTCCCTGTGGCTAAATTTTAGCCCACAGTGCAGGTACAACACCAACATGTGCAACCCCCAATGAATCGGCCAGCAAGGGTACAAACACCCATCAGCCACACAGACAGGCTCCACTATCCTCAGCTGGATGGAGAGTCAGGCTGACAACACTGGTATACTGAGCGGGTGTTAACATCAGAGCATGCTACTAGCTCCTGCACAAGGAGCACACATTAACATTGCTTGAGCTGATATTGGGACCAAGATGGCAGGCAGGAATGCCAACCATGCCCATTTTTGCACAACATGGCAATATGAGGGTGTGTGTGTATGACTATTCATTGTTTATGACTTTCTCCCCCTCACTAAGCCTTGCAGTGCCTAAGCTGTTTCCAGTGTTAATCTACAAATGTGCATGATGAGGAGCAAAGTATTGTGGGTATGGCCTGAAACAGGGTGGATTGGCCAGGATGGATCTGCATCGGAGGTAAGGTCAATGTCTGAGACATCATAGTGCCCACTGCTACATGCATGGCCTGGGTGGCCACAGCATGTCCTGCTGAGAGGGCACTCTCACCCTGACCATGGCATGGCTATGTATCCACATAGTGCTTTATAGTGTCTGTTTCTAGTGAGGTGGATGCATCTCTTGTCCTGAGTGTCTGATCACTTAACCAGCTTCTAGGTGCACATGCAATGTGTACTGACCAGTAACCTGTCTGTAGTTGGTATCTGCATAGCTGGAAAGCCCAGTGATGGGCAGCAGGTGTAGTCTGACAGGGCTTGCTGTGGATAATTGTTATACCTAAGTGGTTGAGGGGATGAGGTGTTCTAGTCCTACTCCCTGTGGTAATGGTAGGCCCAACAGGCCTCTAGTGCCAACCTCCTGCATGCCTAAATACACTAGCTGTTCAACACTGGGTGTTAACATACACTTTTTTAGAAGGGTCACTCTCCAACAGGGTCAGGTGTGACTGATGCAGTAATATTGATTAGCTGATCACACTGCAGACAATAGCTACCATACACTGGTAGTGATGAGGATTTGCAGCACAAACAACAAAGACCAACTCTAGCATTGCAAGTCCTGGGGACCAGGTGCTGGGTGGCCATCATCACCCTCAGGGTAACCGCTGAAACTGCGCAGTAGCACAGTCTGTAGCTATGTGATTGCAGTACACACTATCAGTGCATTGTACTGAGCTGATGTAATGTATCTGTCCATTCTCTGTTTGGTGATCAGCTGCAGACTGCTCCTCTGTGTGTGCAGTGCATCATGGGTATTGGAGGGGTTAACTTATACCAGCACACACAGCAGACAGTTTAGGCAGAGACCTGCAGGCTCTTTATTTCCAGATATTGCAGGCTCAAGAGGTGTAGCATACTGGTTTGTGCAATGTCCCCAGGAGACAGGGGCTTGATTCCTACTTGCTCTTTTTGTGAATGTATGCTACTCAGGTCATTTTCATGCCTGTGATAGTCGGGGCTCTCCTGTGCCTGATCTTCATGTCATAACTCCCACTCTATGCTCCTGTGGCTGCAAATATCCTACCATTTCTGTCTCAGCTGGGAGACACATCTTCTCTATCCTATGCCACACGCTGACATTGCAGCACTTTACATTGGCACCACTCTGTGCATCGGTACAGCTTCTTCCCACATGCTCGTCCACCTAACTGGACACCACATAGGGTGCCCACCAATATGGCAGGTCCATCAGCTCCCACCTGTCCTTCCTTCCATCACCTTTATATTGACTTTCCATGGTGCACTATCCAGTGTTAGGGTTACAGCCGTTTTCCTGCCTTTAGATGCATGCTTGTCAAGTTGAAGCATCTTAAAATCCTTGGCCATCTTATGTTCGGGCACCTAAACCCCTTAGAGCACCTTAACTTCATGCGTCTTAACCCCTCAGGGCACCTTAACTTCAGGCGCCTTATCCCCTCAGGGTGCCTTAAACTCAGGCGCCTTAGGTTGAAGTGCCTTAAACCCCTTGGGCACCTTAACGCTTGTCACCTTAACGCGAAATGTGCCGTTACCATGAGTTAAATGGTCAGGGCGTCCTGTTCCGTGCATTACATGGCCCATAGCTCCCTTTATGCCAGACCGCCCCCACCTGCCCATAGCCTTATATGGCTTCGGGAACCTTAGCGCTGCCCTTATTGCTGGTGACGTTACCATGGTTTAGTAAACATACCCCTAAATCTGTCCTTATATGCCTCGTTTTAGTAGCCACCCTCTGCACTGACTCCAATCTGCTTATATCCTTTTGAAGATGTGGTCTCCAGAATTGCACACAATACTCCAAATGAGGTTGCACCAGAGACTTAAAAGAGGTATTATCACCTCCTTTTTTCTGCTGCCCATTCCTCTCCCTATATACTTAAGTATCCTTCTGGCTTTCGCAGTCACCTTTTCTATCTGTTTAGCTACTTTAAGATTGTCAGACACAATTACGCCAAGGTCCTGCTCTTCTTTTGGGACAGAAGTACTTCACTCCCTACACTGTACTGCTTCTTTGGAGTTTTGCATCCTAAATGCATGACCCTGCATTTTTTAGCATTAAATTTCAGTTGTCAAATTCTAGACCATTCTTCAAACTTAGCTAGATCTCTCCTCATATTATCGACTCCTTCCTGTGTGTCTACCCTATTGCAGATTTTGGTATCATCTGCAAACAAGCAAACTTTACCTGACAGTCCTTCCACAATATCACTAACAAAAATGTTAAACAGAATCAGACCAAGGACAGATCCCTGCGGCACACCACTGGTAACCTCCTTCTCCTCAGAGTGAGCTCCATTTACCTGCACCCTTTTTCGCCTCCACTCTACCAATTTCTAACCCAATCAGGAACTTTAGAGTCCATCCCTAGGGTGCTCAGTTTGTTTATAAATTGCCTGTGCGGAATGGTGCCAAAGGCTTTACTGAAAAATAAATAAACTACATCTAGGGCACTCCCTTGCTCCAACTCCCTGGCCACCCAGTCAAAGAAATCAATCAGGTTTGTCTGACCAGACCTGCCTCTGGTGAATCCCTGCTGCCTCGCATCCTGCAATGCATTGGACTCCAGAAACCTCACTATTCTCTCCTTTAGTAGCCTTTCCAATAATTTACTAACCACAGAGGTTAGACTAAGCGGCCTGTAGTTCTCAATGTCATCCTTATGTCCGCTTTTGTGTAAAGGGACTTTGTGTAAAGAGATGTAGCCAGAAGGTGCCCATGGGTGGAACAGTAGCCCCAGTCCCATGAGCTTTGGCAGGATGTCATTACAGTGTCCAGTTATACTTTGCACTTGGACACTGTACAAAAAGCTTTAAAACCAAGGGGTTTTGAGTTGAGAGGAGTAGCAGTGAATTCAGGGCTTCTGGCCTGCTCCAAGGAAGGATGCAGCAGTCAGTCATGCACTATAGAGTCTAGGATGGGGTAGGGGAGCGGTCAAAATGCATCATGGTTTGAGCTACCAGCTCCCAATTCACGAAGGCAACCTTCAGGTGAGGTGCAGCTAAGGAGTGTCAGCCAAGGGTGCCTGCTTCCCAGCTTTTAATCATTGGCAGTAGAGCACTAGAAATAAATCAAATCAGGCAGAGCCATGCACTCGCTGCTAGAGTCTCTGCCCATTCTGCCCCTCCCCTCAAACCTGGGTAGAGCCAGCACGAAAAATAAAGCAAACCACGGCCAAGCCTCATGTTCAAATGCACTGCTAGAGTCTCTGCAGGTTCCATCCTTCTCCCTCAAACCTGGGTAGAGTCAGCACTAAAAATAAAACAAATTGTTGTGGAGCCTCACACTCAAACTTGCTGCTAGAGTCTCTGCCGGTTCCGCCTCCAAGGCAACAGGATGGGGTGGAACCAGCAGAGACTCTAACAGTGAGTTTGAGAGCAAAGCTCTGCGGTAGTTTGCTTTATTTTTAGTGCTGGCTTTGTGGGGAGGGGGCAGCAGCTTCTGAAACTTGTCAGAGAGAGAGAGTGGAGTCATGTGTGGGCAACATGCCTGCACATACCTAGGGCCGGCCCTGCTCCCTTCCAGTCCTTCCACCCACATCTTCTGCAGTTCCAGCCTACCCTTCCCCAGCACTGGTCACCACTCACCTCCTACTTTTACAGCTGGGGGAGCATGCTCCTTTGCTTCTGTGACTGCATCACCTTAAAAGCTGCTGGACAGTGGCGTTTCTAAAGTTCATACCAGCATTTCCTGTTGCGAGAAACAGGAAATGCTTTCTACTACCTTTAGAAACACTGTGGTCCAGCAGCTCTTAAAGCAGCCCAGCAGCGGGAGCAAAGGAGAATACTCCCCTGGATGTGCTTAGCTGCTTTAAAGGGTGAATCAATGAAGAAGGCTTTGGGTGCCCTTAAAGGTTGTGCGTCCTGAGCCAGTCCCTCACTGGCTGGCCCATTAAAGCAGCAGCAAAGGCAAAGTGAGGCTCATACCCTGCATAGGCACAGCATGAGTGCTCCTGTCAAGCGGGACCCTGTGCCAATAACATGCTCACCCATGCGTAAGACCAGCCCTGACTGGTGGCCGTGATCTTCGACCCGAAGGATAGGCTGCTCCCACGGGCACATGCACTACTGCTAGACGCAATTTCAGTGTCCCTTATCACTGGCGCCCCCTTCCCTGCTTACCCGGCTTACTGGGTGGCACCAACCCTTTCATGAACTGCAGCAGCCCAAGAGGGGGAGGGGCTCAAATAGCCCTCATACTGTGGAGTAACTTTATGCAAAAGAAAATGTCAAATAACTGAGTTCAACCTTCTCCAAATGACTCTACTCGAGTTCATTTTTTAAACAAATGCTCAGAATGTTGAAGGATAGGAAAAGGCAGTGTCAAGCCGGAGATGTGACACATTCTTCATTAGCTTTGCCACTATAAACCTTTAAAGCATGTTTTTATGTTAGGAGATGTGACATTTAAATACTGAATTGCATTAGGCAATTTGGATTAATTGAGACACAGGAAGTTTGTGCACTCACTGAATGCTATGTAGAAAGAATGTTAAAAATGCCCAGCCAGATTTTGATGGCTATTAACAGATCATTAATTAACTAAAGCATTCACAGGACTACCCACATGCTATAGACATCGGCATCATTAGAGTCCTTTGGAAACTTGCTCTATTATCTGGTAGAACAATATGGCATCTAAATATTACACAGGTTCTGCCAAACATAGAAATATGATGGCAGACAAAGACCATGTGGCCTATCCTAAGAGAGATCAAGGACCTCCAAACCTTCAGAAAAGAACAGTCTGCCTTTCCATATCAACTACTAAGCTCTACAGTTCCTTTTTTTCCTTTAGAGATCCTCTGTGTCTTTCCCATGTCTTCTTGAATTCTGATACCGTCCTTGTCTCTACTACCTGCACTGTGAGACCTTTCCACCCATCACCACTCTTTCCGTAAAGAAATAGTTCTGCATATTACTCCTGAACCTATCCCTTTTCACCTTCATCCTATGTCCCCTCGTTGCAGAGTTTTCTGGCTCTAGTCATATGGGTACGCTTCCTGTCCTGGGGTCCTGATCACTGAACCAACTGCTGGGTGTCCATGCTGTATATCCTGAGTCTGGGTGCACATGGCTGTGCTGTGCGGTGCATATATAATGCATAGTGGCCAGCGGACTGTCTGCAGTTGGTATGTGCAAGGCTGGAGCACCCAGTGGTGGGCAGCAGGTACTTCCTGCAGGTGAATGTTAGACCTAGGTGGTTGGAAAGTGAGGTGTTCCAGCCTACTCCCAGTATTGCTGGTAGGGCCTGCAGGACGCTAGTAACAACCCCATGCACATCTAGAGGCCCCTTTTGCCTCATAGTTGGCATCAGCATTGTAACACTGGGTACTACAATGCACTGTTCTAGGTGGGTGAGGGTCCAACAGGGCCAGATGTGACTGGCATATACAGCATGACACAAGGTGACTAGCATTTATTTATTTATTTATTTGCAAGCTTTTTTTTTATACCGCCCCTTCCAGAGATCAGGGGCGGTTTACATGGAATTGGAAACAATAATAATGATGACATTAAACATAAGAAACATATGAATAACATAAGAAAAACCTAGTAACTATTTACAAAGAACAATAACTTAGGGGTATGTTTACTAAACCGCGCACACATGCGCGGCACACAAGAGCGGACGCTAATGATGCATTTAAGAGCTCTTAAGCGCCACGCACGCGTGTGCGCGTCACATTAACGGGCCGGCGCACGTGTGCGGGGCGCTCATGTGCGATAGAGGCGGGGAAACGCTTACGGAGGGCGGAGGAAGGCTCCCGAGGGGTGGGGGGACGGGGTCAATGGGTGGAGAGTGGGAGGGGAGAGGCTCCCCACACAGGAGCGGGGCTGAATTTCGGCATGAAAAACACCGCGAGTGAAACCCTCGCGTTAGAGCCGATTTAAAGGGAAGAGAAACCATTTCCGTCAGCAATGTACAGCAAAACCGGGGAAACCTGAAAAACGTGAGCAGTGTGATACATGTGCACAGAACAAAATAGCAAATATAAATTAAAAATGACCACAACAAATGTCAAATAAATTATAATCCAGCTGGGCAACAGTGATATTAATGGGCAACCATAAAAAACATTCCCAGGAAAGCTCCAAAAAAAAGAAATGATATTTGGAAGGGTCTACGTTCCGTAGACCCTTTCAAAAATCACTGCATGTCAATGGAACTTTCCTGGGAGTGTTTTTCATGTTGCCCATTGATATCACTGTTGCCCAGCTTGGCTTTGGTGTTTTCCTGTTCTTTTGGAGGCCATTTATGAGGTTTAATTGCACCCCTGTCCCCATACAAGGTAAACGAGACCACAGTAAAATTGTGCAGAGCAGGGTGTCTGACTCGTGCGGCCAGGTTTCCTATCTCCAGAGACTGCACTGTTTCTGTGGCCACAGTGTGGTGCAGCGGACACAGCCAGTGCCTGTAGGATCAGAAGGTCACAGGTTTAAACCCCAGCTGGGGCTCCTGCCAACCCATTCCCCATAGTTTTACCCACCACTAAACAGTGATAGTACAGACACTCCTGTATGGCAGAGAACATAAGCATGGTTTCAACGCCTATATTTTACCCTACACCACACACAAACCATAACAATGGGCATTACCGACAGCCGAGTCCCCCAAATTCAGTCCTGGAGTGCCACAACTCAATCAGGTCATATGCTTTTTTCCAGATAGGGACATGTCTGCATGTTGGGGGAAGGGTACAGGTGGTGGAGGGGGCAGTGGCTGCAAACCACAGCAGACAGTGGCCTAGGCCTGTGCAGGCTGGCACCGTCCACCGTAACAGACAGGCTCTGTCGGATGTACAGTCATGGACTCCCCAGGGAACACAGCACATCTGTGGCAACACAGTGGTGCAGTGCACACAGACAGTGTGTGCAGGAACAGAAGGTCACAGGTTCAAAGCCCAGCTGGGGCTACTGCCAATCCAGTCCACATATTTTTCCTGCAACTAAACCGTGATAGTAAGGAGAAACCTTTATTGCTGAGAACACACGCCTATATTTTACCACACCACACACAGACACCATAAACAGCCGCATTACCCAGAGCAGAGTCTCCCAAATGCAGTCCTGGAGGGCCCCACACCATTCAGGATCCATGCTGCCTCTACTAAAGATGCCTGTGCTGCATATCTATGCACCACCCCCATGGTATGCTGATGTAGCTCATGCATTTCATGAGGGACAGCATGAAAACCCGAACAGTGGTCGGAACACCAGGACTGGAGTTGGGACACTCTGCCGTAAAGCAGCAGCCAACAGGGCCAGACACCCCCCCCCCCCCTCCCAGGCCCCATTGGCCAATGCCTCCTAGAGAGGCAGGACATTGGGTCCTGCCTGTATCCCCCAATACTAGCAGTTGCATACCTTAGCACTGCCACCCTACACCTGGGCATATGGTACACAGCTACCAAACGTTGCCCATGATAACTGGCAGATATCAATTCCTACGTTAAGCACATGTTGCTCATTGATCTCCACCATAACAATCATTGTGATGTCTGCGGTGTGCGCTGCAGGTCTGGTCTCTGACAGTGTTTACCACCCTGGGGAGTGACCCCCAACAGTAGTGCGTACCATATCCATGCCTGTACTGTGCCCAGGACTGGTGTGGTGGGTATGGCTGCTGGACCCCTCTATAGTAGCACAATGCTGGCATAGGTGTGGGGGTGGCTGTCTGCCTATCCAGTGTGTGGTGGCTGCAAACACCTTCCACAGCCCACACTGCCAGCAATGTTGCCAGTATTGGGCTGCCAATGTGCATAATGAGGAGCAAGGTACCATGGGTATAGGCCGGACAGGGTGGCCTGGCCAGGGTGCATCTGCACAGGGCATAGGGCACTGACTGGGACATATTAGTGCCCGGCCACCACCTACACAGACAGGGTGACCTCAGTATGTCCTGCTGAGAGATCACTCTCACCCTGACTGTGCAGTGACCACAGCATGGCTAGGCACCCCCATAGTGCTATAATAGTATTTTTCTCATGTGATAGATATGGGTTTCATTTTGGGGCCCAGTCACTGATTTAACTGCTTGCTGTGTATGCTGACATCCCAGTTTTGGGTGCATGCATCTCCACTGGGAACATGCACTGTGGACTAACTAGCACACTGTTTGCAGCTGGTATGTGTCTTGATGGAGCAGCTTGTGGGGTGCAGTGGCTGATGACCTGCTGCAGGAGAATATCAGATAGTGGTGGGGTGCAGCTTAGCATATCTGGGCCTAATGTCTGCCTGCTATTGTGTTATGGATGTGTACAGAGCTGCATTGACTGCCCTGTAGGGTGTCTGTTCCCCAACAGGATTGGGGTTGGTGGTCCCCTCTACTGCCACCTTTGCAGGGAGGTGGAATGTGGATCTATTAATAGGGGGCCCTGTTTGTGGCCCTTGGCCCGGGGGGGGTGGTGCATGGGGGCTACACCTGACTGAAACAGACAGAGATATCCAAGGTGTTTGTGCAGAAACTAACTATCTCAAACATTAACACTGCTTTGGACCTCTGGCATGGCCTCTTTCAGCCATAGAAGGTGTTGTGGATCTGGTCCTGGGCGCCTCATTGTACCCTCAGGGTGAGCACAGTACCCGCACAATGTGACGGTGTGTAGCTACTCTGTGCCAGTAAAACACACGGTCAGTACCCCCTACCAGGCCGAGGTGGTGTGTGGGTGCACATGGTCACTTCCCTCTACCGGGCAGAGGTGCTGTGGGGGTGCATTGCACATCTTGTGTTAATCTGTGGACAGCTGATTTGCATGTGCAGTGCATCATGGGTATGGGTAGGCTAACCCTATCCTGGTGACCACAGCAGACTGTCTGTGTGGTGACGTGCATGCTCTCTGCAGCCAGCCAGGGGCTTAATAGCAGCTATAGAGCTGTAGCCCAATGGTTACTGCATTGCCTCTGAAGCCAGAGGTCATGGGTTTAAACCCACAGTGGGGTTATTTGATAGGGTTGTCCAATGTATAATCTTTTTTTAATGTACATATTTTGATGCCAGCAAAAACACCCTCCGCGTACTGTACCCATAAGGTGCCTCTGAGGGTGCTTTATAGGGCGCCCTATAGGGCACCTTATGGTTCCCGTCCATATAAGGTGCACTATACATTCTCCTGTGACGCAACTTATAGGGTGCCCTATAGGGGACATTTTAGGGTGCTGTGGCAGACAGTGCAATTTATAATGTGCCCTATGGAGTGCCTTATAGGGTGCCTTATACGGCACCTTCAATTACGGCACATGAGGGCGTGTTTGCTGGCAGCAATTAATAACATAAATATAAAGTGCTGCAGGCCAAAATATGTACAATGCAAAGCTGATGCCACAGCCAGCCTTACGTATTAGGCACACTGGGGAGCAAACCCATGACCCCTGTATCAGCAGTCAGTGCCTTAACCATTGTGCTCCACTGCTGCTCCTCCTTGCCTGTCAGCGCACCTACGTATGCTTTTCATTCCTTAAACTGCACAGTGCTGCCCTAAAAAACAGTACACTGACCTTGCGGTACCTCATACGGCACCCTCTAAAGCGCCCTATAAGCAACATTCTAGGGTGCCTTGGCTGACAGTGCACTTTAAAATGTGCCTTATAAGGGCACCTGATGTTAACACGCTTTGGGAGTGCGTTTGCTAGTAGTGGCAATTAAAATATGACTAAAATGCCCTCTTAAGCAATCTGCCCCATAATATGTTTTGCCTCAGCCAGCTGTCTTCATTGGGCACTTTGGGGGATTGAACCCCTAATCCCTGCACCATTGGTCAGTGTCTTAACCATTGTCCTGTGGTTCTGTTCCTGTGATTACACATCAGTGCGCCGCTTTCTGCCGCCCAATATTAACATGCCTCCTAAAACATTGGCACGCCGCCTTGTGCCCATCAGTGCGCCGCCTTATGCCGCCCATCATTTATATGCCTCCTAAAATAATGCCTCAGCCAGCTGTCTCCACTGGGCACTGTGGGGGATTGAACACCTGATCCCTGCACCCTTGGTCAGAGTCTTAACCATTGTGCTGTGGCTCTGCTTTTCTTCCTACACATCAGCGCGCCACTTATACCGTCCAGTATTATACTGCCTCCATAGACAGCGCGCCGCCTTAGGCCGCCCAGTATTAATATGCCGCCAAAAACATCAGCGCGCTGCCTTAGGCCGCCCAGTATTAATATGCCGCCAAAAACATCAGCGCGCTGCCTTAGGCCGCCCAGTATTAATATGCCGCCAAAAATATCAGCCTGCTGCACAGCATTTCTGTGGCTCATAAATTACTGCCTTGGCCAGCTGTCTTCATTGGGCACTGTGGGGAATCAAACTCTTGATCCCTGCACTGTTGGTCAGTGTCTTAACCATTGTGCTGTGGCTCTGCTCTTTTTCTTGTCCATCAGCATACCACATATGCCTCCCGCGCAGTCATCTGATGCACTAAGGTGCGGGGCATACAAGGGCGCCGCGCACCTTAGCGCATATTTAAATTCCGGCTTTTCTTTTTCAGGACGGAACGCCCACTCCTTATATGGCACCCGCACACTACCGGGGCCCGCACCTTACCGGGGTTTTAGTAAACATACCCCTTAGAGCTTTTGAACTAGCTGTTGAAAAGAGAAATTATTTACAGCCAACATATATACAGAGAATTGGTACATAGATTTCAAATACATTGCATTACTTCAGTGGTTTGGGTTAAAGCAAAACTAGGCAAAGGGCAGTGGATAATGAGCTTGTGTGTGAAACGTGTTAAGTAGGATCAACTTGTGTTTGATAGTTTGTATGATCTAGTGGGGTCTGATCAGAGGTGTGCAGCAGATTTTGGAAATGCTGGGTGAAGAGGTATGTTTTTAGTTCTTTTCTGAAGGTTTGGAAGTCCTTGATCTCTCTTAGGGTCATTGGAAGATTGTTCCATAGAACAGGTGCAAAGTATGAAAATGCAGAATTGCTCATTATCTGTTTTGTTCTTCGAATAGAGTCAGGAATTAGCAGCATGTTAAGGTTCGTCCTTCTTCTTGACCTGTTTACTGGGGGGTTTGGATTAAGGTTGAGAGGTGAGAGGGAGCTATTTTGTTAATGAGCTTGAAGGTGATCACTATGACTTTATATTGAATCCTATTCGCAACAGGGAGCCAGTGAAGGGATTATAGAATGGGGGAAGTGTGGTCTGATAGCTTGGCTTTAAAAATAATCCGGGCGGTGACATTTTGAGCCATTTGTAGTATATTTAGGTTTTTCTTAGTTGTGCCTTGCAGAATGCCATTGCAGTAGTCTAGCTGCGGTGTTATAAGTGCTTGGACAGCTGTCCTGAAATCATCTGTCGTCCAACGAAGAGCAAAAAGCCACATCAAACCAAGCACACAGTCAGAGAACATGGTACAAAACCAAGGACAGGATATATATATATATATATATATATATATATATATATATAATATCTTTATTAACAATGCCAACAATTATTGCCAACCCGACACAGGCCGTGTTTCGTTAATAGTTCATCAGGGGTGAAGGCAACTAAAAACAGAAAACTTAAAATAAATAAAAGATACATTCATATTCAAATAATCAACCTAAAAAATATACAAATAATTATATTGTTAAAAACATACAGAAGATATAAAGCCAAATAAATAAATAAAATGAAATGTTGGAACGCTACATAAGAACATTGTTTTTCAAAGAGCCACAAGAAATCAACTGCCTCTTGCATGAAACCTAGCCTTCATTCCTGCTGCCTGAAGATCAAAATCCGGCCTTGAAAAGGAATCTCCCCGTAGGTCAGTTCCTTAGGGCCAGGAGGACTTGTACGAAGGATCAGGATTGTGATCTTCAGGCAGCAGGAATGAAGGCTAGGTTTCGTGCAAGAGGCTATCCTTCTAAACATATCTCCAAAGCATACATAAGGGCTCATACATCGGATCGTGAGTCTCTCCTTGCACCTAGACAGAAGGATTCCGATGTTGGGTTGGTTTGTCCCCTCTTGTATACCACTATTTCTTGTGATATCGTCAAGATATTGAAGAAGAAATGGCATCTTATCCAATCTCTTGAAGGGTTTCAGGATATTCCCCTCACTATAGTACATAAGCGGAATGTTAACTTAAAGAATTTGCCAAAATTATGGGGCATTTTCAGTGTGGCCGCTGCTCAGTGTGTGTACATGCTTTACCAGTGCGTGACTTTTTTCTCCATCCCATCACAAATAGGAAGTTTGTTCTTAATGACTTTTCTAATTGCGAAACATCTCACGTATATACATCATTCAATGTCCATGTAAGAAACTTTATGTAGGGAAGACTATACGTAGCGTTCGAGTTAGAATTATAGAACACAGGAGTGCCATCAAAAGAAGTATTACTGAAAAACCCCTTGTGGAACATTGGATCAAACAGGCACACAAGGTCTCGGACATAAAATTTTTCGTCATCAAAAGGGTTAAAATGAATTGGAGGGGCGGTAATATTGATAGAACCATAATGCAGTTGGAACAGAAGTACATTTTTATGTTGGATTCCATGACCCCTAGAGCAGTGGTGCCCAACGAAGTCCTATGGGGCCCACCAGCCAGTCAGGTTTTCGGGATATCCCTAATGACTATGCATGAGATATATATGCATTAGAGATATCCTGCCAACCTGACTGGTTTGTGGCCCTCCAGGGCTGGATTTGGAGACCCCTGCCTTACACCTCCGTCATTTAAGATTGTGAGTGGGCAAGGTGCAGATGTCCAAGACATCAAAAAGGTTAGATAGAATTTGTCACAGTCCTCCTCACTTCTCACCATCACCAAAAAATTGTCTATTAGACAACTTTTTGGTGGTGGTGAGAATCGAGGAGGAATGTGACACATTCTATATACCCTTTCGATGTCTAGGACATCTGTACCTTGCCCATTGATTGATGTTTAATATTGTAAAAATGCATAAACAGAAAATAAAAAAAACAAAAAACAAAGTACATCATTTTATTATATTGTTTTACATGTGATAGGTTATATATATTTTGTTTGATTCTCCTTTTACTTTTATTTTTGTGATTAGGCTTTATGCTACTAGTGGCAGTATAGGAATTGGTTGTTGTTTTTTGCTTTTTACTTTCTCTTTTCATTTTTTGACTATAGTGTTTTATTGGTGGACTTTGGGATGACGTCTTTTACTCTTTTTACCCAATTAGTATTGTTCAGCACTTGTGTTCAGAACGCTATTTATTTATTGCACATGCGCTGGCGTATTTTAGAGCAGTTGATCCTCTGTGGCATGTCTGACAGATTTGCAGAGCTCTGCAGTGTTTTTTCTTTGTTCCAAGTTGGTTTTAGTGGCGATATTTTTGGATTCCTCATTACGGTTAGCTTGGCCCAATTGCTACTTCATTCATGTGTTTTTTTAATTTGTCGGCTTTAATGTAAAGATCGTTTTTTTCTGTTTTTATCCCTTCTAGCAGACTGCATGCCGACGTGAGTATCGCTGGCAGTAGGTTCCTCCTGCCGGCGGTTTAAAGCAGCTGATTTCTTGTGGCTCTTTGAAAAACTTGCTGAGCTCAGCAGCGTTCTTTATTCTGTTGGAAAGGTGATTTCAGTGGCGATATTTGGACTCTTCACCAAAGTGAGTTTGGCATATCTGATATTCCATTTGGGTGCTGTTCATGATTGCTTTTTGAAACTATTGTTTTTGATGTAAGCCTTCCCGTTCCGTTTTTTCAGCACGCTGCATGCTGACAACAAACTTCGCCGGTAGTAAATAAATGCTTTTTATGATCCGGCTTCTCTTTTGTTCCTGACGGTGTTGATAGCACATTGATATGGTTGATAGCCACACACGGTGTAGGACATTTCTTTATTCCGCTGTTGATCAGTTCAAAAATTTTTCCTTTTTCCCAATATAGAAGATATAGTACAATACATTACATACAAGAATATTTTTTCCCTTTTTCTCTCTCATGTGGATACACATCCATGTGACACCCTGTGGCAAATAAGGCACACTATTCACATCAATAATGGGTCTCATTGTACGAGTAAATATTGGTCCTTTCCAGACTCACTCCTTCTTTCTCCCCCTCTCCCTTTTCATTGATATACTTTTTTTATTTATAGATTTTAGAGAGAGGTGCTCTTTGTTTATTGATAAGGTACTTTTATGTTTATGATTTAACTGGTTTTTGTGATTATTGCCCTGTATCTTTATGTTTTGCACATTTGTTTATTATGTTTTTATGTCTTTTTTAATATTTTTATGCATATTATGAGTTTGTATGGTAATTTTTAAACAATGTTCTTATGTAGCGTTCCAACATTTCGTTTTATTTATTTATTTGGCTTTATAACTTCTGTATGTTTTTAACAATATAATTATTTGTATATTTTTTAGGCTGATTATTTGAATATGAATGTATCTTTTATTTAGTTTATGTCAATTTTCTTTTATTAGGCAGACTCCGTATCCAAATAACATTGTCATTATATTATATCAGAATGTAGATGGTAAACCATTCATCAAAAACATATACAGACCATTCTCTTGCCGATATCATTTATTTTATCCCTCCACCCTTTTGTCCCCCCCCCCTTATTCCCCCCAATACCTACCTAACGGTGTACCTCTACCCTCCTCCCCTACCCCATACCCACCCCCCCCCCCGGGTGGGTGATGACTCTTACACTCCGCCCAGGGGTCCATTCACTTCCTCTATTCTACTATACCTCAACTACCATCCCACAGCCCAATTGATCACTCGTTTGTCCCCCCCTCCCTCCAACCTCCCTTCTTCCCCACTCCCTACCCTCCCTGCCTCTTTCCGTCCTATCCCCCCACCCCTCTGCCATATCCCCTTTGCTAGTGTCATACATAATCGGTTCTCTACCTCAATGTATTAAGTATCCTGCTCCTCTCCCGCGCAGAGAGTGTCTGTAGAAAAGGTCCCCATTCTATCAGGAATTGTTCCCCCAATTTGTCATTCCCTGGTATGCCAGCCCTCTCTACCAACATTAAATCATATAGTTCCTGCCTCCAATCAGCCAGCCGGGGCCTGCTCCGTGACAACCATCTCTTAAGAATAAGATGTCGCGCTACCAACATCGCATGTTGCATCCACTGGGTGTATTTTCTTAGTATCTTTCCTCCAGTATCCTTCAACCCCAACACTGCTGACTGAGGCTCTGCTCCTATATCAACCGCGAACAGCCTCCCTAGAAATCCATACACTTCCATCCAAAATTGAGAGATTCAAGGACATCTCCACCACATATGTTCTTTTATTTATTTTAATTTTTCTGTTTTTAGTTGCCTTCACCCCTGATGAAGTATTAATGAAACATGGCCTGTGTCAGGTTGGCAATTATTGTTGGCATTGTTAATAAAGATATGATATATATATATATATATATATATATATATATAATTTATTTATTTATTTATTTATATTTCTTATATATATATATATATATATACCCTGTTTCCCCGAAAGTAAGACCTATCCTGAAAATAAGCCCTAGCACGTTTTCCTGTGATTACCCTAATATAAGCCCTACCCTGAAAATAAGCCCTAGTGCAGATCATGGAGGAGGGCTGCCTGTGTGTGTTCTTGAGGTAGGGGAATGCATTTTTAGATAAATAGGCATTGTTCCTTTTGGTTCCCATGCATTCATTTCAGCCCTTTGTCCAGGTTCTACCGTAGGAAGCGTGTTTCTGATACCGTAGATCAGTTTCAGCCTAAATTCACTGCACTTCACCTGCCACCCCCTGCGCGAACACAGTCTCTTTCTCTCCACTTCTCGCCGACGCGTGTCACGTTTACTAAGGTAAGAGCAGAGCCCCGGTGCTTCGCGGGGGCCTTTCAAATCCATCACGTCCACGGGAGATTGTTACCGGGTACACACGCGCCGAGAAGCACTTTTGTTGGATTTGGCTTTTCAGTTAACTTTCTAGTTATTACATTATTATCCTTCCTCTAAAAAACAGCAAATGATGTTCACTTTATTTTTTGTATGGCTCTAAAGAACACTGACTCCTGCTTTCCCTCTACAATTTCCTCCGCAGTGCTGCGATATGGCTTTTAGGCACGAGGAGCAACCACGCTGCTTGCGCTGCGCCACTAAAAGTGCAATATCGTAGCGCCACCCTGTACCGGCAGCAGCGCAGCCAGATCTCCCGCTCAGCGTCACGATAACCTTGCTCTGGAGGTTCTCACAGAGAACAGGCAGCACGATTGGCCGGCTTTGCTTCACCCCTATTCTGAAGTAGATCATAAAAAGCTAGTGGAATTCTGTACTCAAAGGCCTTAGATAGGTCCAAATCTTCAATCCTTGCATGACCTGCAGGCTGTAAATCCTGGCTGAGAGGGGCGCCAGAGCGGGCTTTGAACCCGCTTCCCAGCCTGGCTCAGCCCTGGATGCCGATGGTTGTGGGCTGACGGGGAAGAGGCTGCCTGCTGCCGGGCTGAGCTGGGACAATGGACCGTCCTCCAGAGGAGGCCTCAGCGTTACAAACAGGGCAGTTTATAAACTGTAAATTTTGACTGTTTTATCACCTACTAACGCCCATCCGTCTCTCCAATTCTTGCTTCCCCCCCCCCCCCCCCCGTTTCCTCTTGACACTATCAATGAAAATGCTTTTGCGATTCACTTATATATCCTGGGATTTTACCTTTTGATCATACTCGCCTGACCCGAGGAAGAAGATTTGAACCTTCCAAAGCTAATCAAAATGTTAGTCTAATTAAAAGGCATCACGTTATATTCTTTTTTTTATTGTATGTTTTATTTATTAACAAGTACCGGTAGGACAGGCCTGGGTTACAGTGGATTGGCTTGAATCAGACGATCTTGTACAGGCAAACAAATTGGCAAAAAATAAGCCCTACCCTGAAAATAAGCCCTAGTGCATCTTGTGGAGCAAAAATAAATATAAGACCCAGTCTTATTTTCGGGGAAACACGGGTATATATATCCTGTCCTTGGTTTTGTACCACGTTATCTGACTGTGTGCTGAAATCGTCTGTGTTTATGAGGGGTCTGAGCTGTTGAATGGTCTGGAGCTTAAAGAAGATAGCTCTAGCGGTTTGTTTTATATGGGAGGTTAATCTGAGAGTTCGGTCAATGGTCACTCCTAAGTATTTTACCTCGGATTTAACTGGGAGGATATGGTTCCCAAGGGGGAGTAAAGTTAGCGTTTCTGGATACGTAAAGTACTTCAGTCTTTTTGAAGTTAATGTTCATGTTCATTGAACGAAGCCATATTTTGGCATCAGCGAAACAGGTTGCTATGCTGTCATAGTTAGGGTTAGATATGTCAAACGGCGAGAACAACATAATGTCGTCCGCATAGATGTGGTAGTTTATATTGTGGCATTTGAATATAGAGTAGATAGGTTGGAGATAAAGATTAAAAAGCAGGGCAGAAAGGGCGGAGCCTTGAGGAATACCTTGTTCTTGTGTGAATGGCCGTGAGGAGACTTGGGGGTATGTTTACTAAACTGCGGTAATCGTACATAACGTGCGTTATGTAATGTTAACGATCGTAAGCGCAGCATAACGCGCGTTATGCTGCGCTTACGATTGTTAACATTACATAACACGTGTTATGATGCGCTAACGATTGTTAACATTACATAACGCACGTTATGATGCGCTAACGATCGTAATGCCCCGCGGCGCGGTAAAGCACCGCAGAAGGTGGAGAGAGGGCGGAAAGAAGGGGTCAATGGGCGGAGAGTGGGCGGGGAGAGGCTCCCTTCACACTAACGCGCTGATCTGAAGAGCTCAATTCCAATGCGAATGAAAACCTGCCGTTAAATGCACATTACAGGGGAGAGAAACCATTTCAGTGTCAGCAATGTACAGCCTAGGCAGGGAAACCAAAAAAAGTGATAAGTGTGATACATGTGCACAGAACAAAAGGGCACATAAACACTGAAAATGACCCCAACAAACTGGAAAAAAACCATAACCAAGCTGGCCAATAGTGGTATCAATGAGAAACATCAACCCCTCCCCCCCCCCCGAGTAAGCTCCATAGAACAGATATAAATCGTGGAAGGGTCTATACTCCGTCCCCATACAAGGTGAATGAGCCCACAGTGAAATAGCGCTGCTCAGGGTTTTCCCCACCATCGGACAGGTTTCCTATGGCATGCACATGTCCCGCAACATCAGGGCGGACATGACGGAATGGCAACTGGACAGATGCCGGAGAAGGGGATACAGAGGGCCGCAGGCGGCACATGCTGTGGTGCAGCTGGGCCACAGTGCGGAATAGGGCGATGCCTAGGTGGCCCATATGAATGCTGAAGCAGCAGAGCAGCCAGACAGCAACTGCTGAAGGCCCAACATGGGCACGACTGTGTTTCCCACAGTGTCACAGGGGATAGTACCCAGCAGCTACCCCCAAGGGCACGGAACATTGGCAGGCAGTGCTGGGGGGAAGCGTGGACACCTATGCAGGCACCCCTACCCCAGAACCCGCACCATAGGCAGCCGCCTACCTGCACACTGGATGGCCTGAGACTGCGCACCACCAGCACCACTAGCAGAAGGGCATGTCAGCATGGTGGCTGAGGGATACTGGTGGTGGAGAGGGCAGTGGCAGCTGCCCAGAGCAGACCGTGGCCTAGCCCTGTGTAGGTGGGTGCCATGTACTGCAACAGATGGGCTCTGTCTGACGAACAGTCATGGTATCACCAAGGAATGTACTGACTGTGACAACAAGGTGGTGCAGTGCACAAAACCAGTGTATTCAGAAGCAGAGGGTCACAGGTTCAAATTCCATCTGTGGTTACCGCCAACCCAGTCCCCATATTTTACCCACTACTACAACGTGCTAATATAGACAGCACCTTTATTGCAGATGACGTAAACATGCCCAAGACACCTACATTTTACCCTACAGAGCACAGACACCATAAACATGCACATTACCTAGAGCAGAGCCTCCCAAATGCAGTTCTGGAGGGCCAAACACCATTCCGGTTCCATGCTGCCTCTGATAAAGATGCCTGTGCTGCATTTCTATGCGCCACCCCCATGGTATGCAAATGTATCTCATGCATATTCATGAGGGACAGCATGAAAACCCGAACAGTGTTTTGCACAGCAGGACTGGAGTTGGGAACCTCTGCCGTAAAGCAGCAGCCAACAGGGGCAGACACACCCGCACCCACAGGCCCCATTATCCAAAGCCTCCTGGGGAGGCAGTACTTTGGGCTCTGCGTGCATCTCCCAATACTAGCACTTGCATACCTTAGTAATGCCACCCTAAACCTGGGAATATGGTACACATCTATCAAAAGGTTGCTATGAGTACTGGCAGATAGCAATTCCTAGGTTAAGTACACTTTTCTGAGTGAGCTGCATCATAGCAACCTTTCTGATGTCTGTGGAGTGTGCTACAGGTCTTGTGTCTGACAGTGTTTACCAACCTGGGGAGTGACTCCTACAGTATTGCGTACCATAGCCATGCCTGCACTGTGCCCAGGACTTGTGTGGTGGCCTGGGCTGCCCAACACCTCTATAGTTGCACAATGCTGGCGTAGGTGTGGGGAGTGTGTGTCTGTCTATCCAGTGTGTGGTGGCTGCCAACACCCTCCACAGCCCACACTGCTAGCACTGTTGCCAGTATTGGCCTGCCAATGTGCATAATGAGGAGCAAGGTACCGTGGGAATAGCCTGGATAGGGTGGCCTGGCCTGGATGCATCTGCACACGGCATAGAGCAATGGCTCGGACATTGTAGTGCCTGGCCACCCCCTGCACGGACAGGGTGGCCATAGCATGTCCTGCTGGGAGGTCACTCTCACCCTGACTGAGCAGTGACCATGGCATGGCTAGGTTCCCCCATAGTGCTATATAGTATTTCTCTCATGTGATATTTATGGGTTTCCTTTTGGGGCCCAATCACTGACTTATCTGTTTGGTGTGTATGCTGACATCCCTGTTCTGGGTACATGTATCTCCTCCAGGACCATGCACTATGGACTAGCTGGTGGACTGTCTGCAGCTAGTATGTGTCTTGCTGGAACACCTTGTAGGGTGCAGCGGATGGAGGCTTGCTGCGGGGAATGTCAGATAATGGTGGGGGACAGCTGAGCATTTCCAGGCCTGCTGTCTGTCTGCTATTGCGTTATGGATGTGTACCGCTCTGTCTGTTCCCCAGCAGGATTGGGGTTGCTGGTCCCCTCTACTGCTGCCATTGCAGGGACGTAGACTGTGGATCTATTGGTGGGTGATCCTGTTTCCCACCCTGAGCCCCAGAGGGTGGGTTGTGTGGTGGTACATAATCTGCCTATGGGTCCATACACCCATATAATAGTGCAATCTGAGCTCAGGGGTTCTTTTCTTCCTCCAACTAGATTCTACTTTCCTGAATTCCTTCTTAAAGGTGGTTAGTTCCGGAGTATACCATTTTTCGGTAGCTTTACATTGTGAAGCTTTCCTTATAGGAGAGACTTCGGCTTCTGCCAAAATAGCAGAGTTCCAGTTTGTTACCAGCTTGTTGAGGTTTTCTGAGTCGTTGTCTAACTTTGTAAAAATTGATTCCAGGAGCTTATCCTTGTTGAATTGACAGAATCTTTGCCTTTGGGGAGAGATACTGGTATGATGTGTGGCAGTATGTGGTAAATGTACAGAGAAACAAATCAAATAATGATCAGACTAGGGTACCTGAGTTATGGTGGGTGGGCTATATTGGGATAGCTCAGTATAACGTACCGGAAGGAACACCAAATCCAGGATGTTACCTTTGATGTGTGTTGGCTGGTTAACCGTTTATCTGAAACCCATTTCCTCCATTGATTCAAAGAATGATGGTTTGTGATTGTTGGATAGAGATGCAAGATTAAAGTCTCCCAGAATAATATGTGGTTTTCTTAAGGATGAGTTACAGGCAGATTCTAGGATTGTGTCTATGTTTTGTGGATTAGATGTGGGAGGTCTATATATAAGGCATATAGCTAAATTTGTATTTTCTATCTTGAGGATATCCATTCCATCTTGATTATCACAGATGGTGGGGATGAGATTGAGGTGAGAGTTAGCTATTGTGAGTACTCCACCACCTCTCTTGCAATCTCTATTGCAATTAAAAATGGTGTATCCATGTAATTTTAGTTGATTTAGTAAGACTGAGTCAGCCTCGGTTAGCCAAGATTCAGATACAAAGGAGGTCTGACTTCTCATCAGGGATGAGGTCAACTATGACTGGGATTTTATTTCTAATGGACCTGACATTGATGAGGATGAATTTTAGGTGTGCAAGGGGGTTAAAATGTTTCTTAAGGTTCTCCCTTGGCGTTGGTTTAATGTGGATTAACCTCTGATTACGTGTATGTTGATACAGGAGTATTCTATCCATGAGTGGAGGTCAGTTAAAATGCTTATGAGAGTCATGTCTGGGGCGGTAGGGGATGATATGGATAAAAGCAGAGTCAGGTAGATCCAAGGGGGGAGAGTGTGTGGGAGAGGGGGAAGGAAGTGGTTAGCAGTACAATGGTGTAGATAATTACATTCAGAGTGCCAACATTTTTCTCAGCTCCATTCCTGATAGATCATAAATAGAAAGAAACCTGCCATTGAGTAGCTGAAGTTAAAGTAAGTGAGCAAAAAGCTATACAATCAGTAGTACAAGAAATTAAGCTACAATGCACAAGGTTACTGGTTTCTTACAGAATTAACAGGGGTACTTTTCTGATTTGCAATGGCTATTTGTAGCTAGTATATATATTTGTGGCAGCTAACACAAAAGACCTATTTGTCTTACCTCTGATCCCCGCCTAAGGGCCCTCTGGCGCGGGCGTGCCTGCTGCACGCCGGCTTTAAATACTGTTTGCCGCCTCTGCTGATGATGCAGTAGCAGGAGTCGGCAAGCTGTAGCATGGAGGCAGAGGCTCTCTAATGGAGGCCGCAGAGGAGGGTCCTGCAATCGGGCTCATCTTCAGATTTTCTGCTGCTGCTGTGGAAGTGTGCACGCTGATCTTCATTGGAGGTGATGGAATCAGAGGCCCGGTCCAAGCAGAGAGCATATCATGCTGCAAACAGTACCTGCTATACACTGGCAGTGATGGGGATCTGCAACAGAGATCATCTCTAGCACTGCAGGTACAGGGGCCCTGGTGCTGGGCGCCCATCCTCACCCTCAGGATAACCACAGATCGTCATGTTTCTATGGAAAAGAGGGGACTGTTGTAGTGGTTGATATGGAAGGACAAACTAGATAGGCCATGTAGTCTTTTTCTGTCGTCATGTTTCTATGTTTCAATTGAAAGAGACTCTCCTCCTGTGCGTTTATGCCACGGAGATATTCAAATATCTCTATCATATCTTCTCTCTCCTGCCTTTCCTCTAAAGTATACATATTAAGATCTTTTAAGTCTTTCCCTGTATGCCTTATAATGAAACCCACTGACCATTTTGGTAGCCACCCTCTGGACCAACTCCAAACTGTTTATATCCTTTTGAAGGTGTGGTCTCAAGGATTGCACACAATACTCCAAATGAGGTCACACCAAAGACTTATATAGAGGCACTATCACCTCCTTTCTTCTCCTGACCATTCCTCTCACTATGCACCCAAACATCCTTCTGGCTTTCACCGTTGCCTTTTCTACCTTAAGATCATCAGAACAATCATCCCCCAGGTCACAGTCCCACATTTTAGAGATGCTTTGAAAAGGCCAAAAATTGTGTGCATGCTGTTCAAAGGACAATATTGCAAAGCCTCTGAAAATTAGTTTAACTCTGTATTTGTCTATTATTTTATCCCTTCATTAGGTTTTCTTTCTTGTATATCTTTGTGGGTCTGCAGTTACTGGTACATTTGCACAGGCTAAGACAAAACTGTCATCTGACAGCCAGCAAAGTGGTTTTCCTTGCAGTTTCTTGGCCTGAAAACATTTAGAAGTTTATGTATTTAACTGCATTGAAACCAGTATGTTTGCTATAAGAGGCTTTCTAGAAAGGACAGCCAAGTCAAATCTGGGACACCCAGGGCAGAACATACAGAAAAATGTCAGGGATGTTTATGTCTCTGACTGACTTTCGTAACATGGACATCCACGCCGGTGGCTACATAGACGTCCTCTTAGGAAAGCATGGGACAGTGGCATCCATCTCATGCAATCTAGGATAAGGGGACATCCAGCGGCGTTGCAAAATGGAGACATGAGCCCCCATTCCCCATCAGTTTTCATTGTATTGCAAAATAAAGAGGGTTTTAGTGCAGCTCCTTCTCCACATCCTCCAGACATTTGCCTGATAAAACAATCACCTTTCAGATGCCTCTTTATGCCTGGAGCAGATCTAACCTTAGACATCCAGATCTAACCTTAGACTTCCATGACGTTTCTGAGATCAAGTGGAGATGTCCAAGTTCTTGGGAACACTCCAGCCACACCTCCACCACAGCGATGTTCAGACTTGAATGTCCTCACGCTGGAGACGTCCACAGACCTTGCTTCTAAAATGGCTCTGGAGGCATCTACAGTACATGCTTTGGACATCTCTGTGCCCATTTCCAGACAGCCAAAGCACGAATGGCATTTCCAATATAACTCCTTATGCCTTCTTCACTTTGAATTGCATTGCCCCATCTTTTATTCTCCCATAGTGTGATATTCTTTAGTGTGCAAGACATTATGATGCCAATCTACTGAAGCGTAATAATGTAGCAAGAGAAGCAACAGATGAGATAAATAGCAAAGAGCAGAATCTGTATCAGTATAATTCAGGAATATCAGTAAGGTGAGAATATAGATCAAAGGCAAGGAAAATAGATGAGTTTTCACACTGGTCTCCCTGCTAACTGTAATTTACATTTAATTAGTCAAACCACTTTAATCAAAATACACTATTTATTATTTTTCCACAGAGATAGTAAATTGCAGAGACAACCCAGTATACTGAGAGCTAAGATAACAATTTAAAAATCCTGTTTATAAATCTGATGTTCCTTCTAACAAGATCTGTTTAATACACTCAGGGGCTTTGCCATATTGCCCCCAGTTTTCAAAGGTTTTATGATCGCTATTAGCTAAACTGCACCTGTATTAAAATCCCTGGTTTATAGGCAGGATTTAGAACAACATTTCTATAATATGGTTTCTGAATACACTAAGGGGTATGTTTACTAAACCGTCTTAATGTTACCTGCGCTAGTTGCAGCGATAACATGAGAAATGTCACATAAGGTAGTGGGCGTTTCTGCGGTAAGGTAGCAATGGCGGCTCATTGCGCGATAGAGGGTGCTGTGCCGTTATCATGCTATAAAGGGCGCAGTGGCGCGTTATCGCGCATTAACCTTAATTTCGCGCCGTGGCATAGGATCAAAGAAATAGAAGTGTAGCACACTGGTTAATACAATAACTGCTGATACAGCAGTCATGAGTTCAGTCCCTCAGTGGGCAAATTTCATTAGGCTGTCAGTACTGCTGTGTATATGGTGCGCCCTAAAAGGTGCATTAGATTACGGAACTGGGGTGAGGGTTTTTTTGACTGGCAGTACAGGTTGTTGAGTTGTGTCTGACCGTTACAGGCAGGAAAATTATTAATTTTCCTGCCTGTAACGGTCAGACACAACTCAACAACCTGTACTGCCAGTCAAAAAAACCCTCACCCCAGTTCCGTAATCTAATTTTGCTAATGTAGTAGAGAAAGAAGCGGCAGGTTTTAGCAACGTGTTGGATATGTGTGGAGAAGGAGAGAGAGTTGTCAAAGATGATGCCCAGATTGCAGGCCAAGGGAACAGGAAGGATCATAGATCCATCCATGGAGACTGAGAAAGGGGGAAGAGGAGGAGAAGAACTAGGGAGAAAGAGGAGGAGTTCAGTCTTGGCCATGTTCAATTTCAGGCGGCGATGAGACATCCAGACGGCAATGTCAGAAAGGCAGGCAGAGATCTTGGTTTGGATTCCTGGAGAGATATTAGGTGTAGAGAGGTAGATTTGGGAGTCGTCAGCATAGAGATGGTAATGAAAGCCATGGGAGGAGATAAGCGTGCCAAGGAATTGGGTATAGAGAGAGAAAAGGAGGGGGCCCAAGACGGATCTCTGGGGTACACCAACATGGAGAGGGGTGGGAGAGGAAGAGGAGCCGCCAGAGCATACACTAAAGGAGCGATGGGAGAGATAGGAGGAGAACCAGGATAATACGGAGCCCTTGAAACCCAGTGAGGAGAGGGTGGAGAGGAGAAGATTGTGCTCAACAGTGTCAAAGGCAGCAGAGAGGTCGAGAAGGATGAGAACAGAGTAGAGGCCCTTAGATTTAGCGAGTAACAAGTCATTGGAGACTTTTGTAAGAGCCGTTTCGGTGGAGTGTAGAGGACGGAAGCCGGATTGTAGTGGGTCCAGGAGGGCCTGGGAGGTGAGGAAGTCAAGGCAACGTTGGTGGACTGCTCGTTCTAGAAGTTTAGATATGAAGGGAAGGGGGGAGAAGGGTCGATAAGTAGAAGGATAGGTGGGATCGAGTGAGGGTTTCTTGAGGAAAGGTGTGACAATGGCATGTTTGAAGTCGATGGGGACGGTTGCAGTGGAGAGTGATAGGTTGAGAATATGAGAGATGGAGGGGATAATGGTGGGGGAGATGGGGTATAGAAGATGGGTGGGGATAGGGTCAGAGGAACAGGTGGTGGGTTTGGATGAGGAAAGAAGAAGTGCGGCTTCCTCTTCAGAGATCGTAGGGAAGGAGGAGAGGGTAGCAGAGGAAATCAGGATGGGGGGAAATACGGGAGGGGGAGGTAGATGAGGGTGTGGGGAAATGGAGGGTAATCTTTTGGATTTTGTTATGGAAATAGTCAGCAAGGGTTTGGGCAGAAAGTGAGGGCGGGACTGGGAGCGGGGGCACCTTGAGGAGAGAACTGAGGGTATTAAAGAGGCGGCGAGGATCAGAGGCTAGGGAGTTAGTCAGATGGATGAAGGAGTTTTGTTTGGCAAGTGCTATGGCTGACTGGAAGGAGTCAAGCATGAATTTGAGGTGTAGAAGGTTTTCAGGGGAGCGAGATTTGGTCCAGTCATGTTCAGCAGAATGGGTACAGATGCGTAAATAGTGAGTTGTAGATGAAAGTCAGGGCTGAGGAGTAGAACGTCTAACGGGACGAGGGGTGGGCGGGGCAAGAATGTCAAGAGCCGAGGACAGTACAGCATTATAAGAGGCTACTGCCTCGTCGACAGATGGAGAGATGGTGGAGGAGAGTGTCAAGGGATCAATATTATGAAGGTTTCAAAATAGGTCGGAGGAGAAGGGACGGGGTTGAGACAGTGGAAGCTGACGATTGAAGGTTAAAAGGTGATGGTCAGATGAGGGAAAGATTGAGTTGTGGAAGTTTAAGGGAGAAGAGTTAGAGAAGAGTATCAGGTCAAGGCAATGGCCATGCAGTTGGGTGGGGCAGTGGATCAAAGTTACATAGAAACATAGAAATATGATGACAGAAAAAGACCACATGGTCTATCTAGTCTGTCCTTCCATAACAACTACAACAGTCCCCTTTTTACCTTTAGAGATCCTCTGTGTTTGTCCCATGCTTTTTTGAATTCAGTTACTGTCCTCATCTCTACCACCTCCACTGGGAGACTATTCCACGGATCCACTACTCTTTCCGTAAAGAAATATTTCTGCATATCACTCCTGAATCTATCTCCCTTCACCCTCATCCCATGTCCCCTCGTAGCAGATCTTGCTTTCAATTGAAAGAGGTTCTCTCCCTGAACATTTATGCCACGGAGGTATTTAAACATCTCAATCATATCACCTCTATCCTGCCTTTCCTCTAAGGGTTACATATTAAGATCCTTCAGTCTGTCCTCATATGCTTTATAATGAAGACCACTAATCATTTTAGTAGCCACCCTCTGCACCGACTCCATCCTGTTCACATCCTTTTGAAGGTGCGGTCTCCAGAAATGCACACTATACTCCAAATGAGGTCGCATCAAAGACTTATACAGAGGCATTATCATCCTTTTTTCTGCTAGCCATTCCTCTCCGTATGCACCCAAGCATCCTTCTAGCTTTTGCCGTCGCCTTTTCTACCTGTTTAGCTACTTTAAGATCATCAGACACAACCACGCCTAGGCCCCGCTCTTCTTTAGTGGACAAAAGTACTTCACCCCCTATACTATATTGCTTCCTTGGATTGCTGCAGCCCAAATGCAAGACCTTACATTTTTTAACATTAAATCCCAGCTGCCAAATTCTAGACCATTCTTCAAGCTTGCAGGTTAAATAAAGAAGTGAGGGCAAGGAGCTTTAAAGCATGGGGATCGGAGGGGTTGTCGACGTGAATGTTAAAGTCGCCAAGAATAAGAGGGGAGAAGAGGGGTCTAGAAAGACGGAATGCCAGGAGTCAAAGTAGGTAAGGAAGGTTGATTATGATTTGTCGGGTGGGCGATAGATAACAGCTACACGGAGGGGGAGTGGTATGAAGAGGCACATGGAGTGGACTTCAAAGGAGAGGGAGGAGTGTGATTGAGGCAGCAGGAGGGGTTAGAATTGGCAAGAGGGAGAAAGTAGGAGCCCAACACCACCACCGCGGCCAGTGGAACGAGGTGTATGGGAGAACTGGTAGCCCCCGTGACAGAGAGCAGCAGCAGATGTGGTATCGTCTGGAAGGAGCCAGGTCTCAGTTAGGGCAAGAAGGTGTAGTGCATTAGAGATGAAGAGATAATGAGTAAAAGGAAGTTTGTTAGCGAGTGAGCATGCATTCCATAGGGTGTATGAGAACGGGAGAGCGGAGAGGGAAAGGAGAGGGATATGGATAAGGTTGGATAAGTTACGTGAAGACTTCTTTTCACAGTGAGGCAGCAGTCCAGGGGGGCTGTTACATGAGGATCTATTGCCAGAGGTCTGGAGGGACCAGGTTATGGGTGGGTGTCTCTGGATGAATGTGCCCTCCAAGAGGGACCAGAGTATGGGTGGGTGTCTCTGGATGAGTGTGCCCTCCAGGAGGGGCATGAGGGAGGGAAAGTGAAAGGGGAATGAAACAGAATGTGAGGATTTCTTTTTAGAGTGAGACAGAGCTCCAGAGGGGATAGGGTCGGGGTTGGGGTCGATATCTCTGGTTGAGAGATTGGGGCATGAGCGAGGGAGGGCAGAAAGGGGGAGGAGAGGGATATGGATGAGATTAGATAAGGTGTGTGAGGAGTGTTTTTTAGAATGAGAAAGAAATTGAGGGGGGGCCAGGGTTGGAGTTGATATTTCCTGATGAGAGAAGGAGAAGGAGTAGTAGAGGGCTAGGTAAGGTGGAGGCGGTACGGCGGAAGTGAGGGTGGGGTTACCTTAACGAGAGAGGGGCTGGTTGAATAAGGGGGGAGGGTGAGATGTAGCTCAAGAGCAGATGCTAGGTTAGGAGACAGAATGGAGGGAGAGGCGAGGAAGGTGGAGGGACAGTAGGGGGGAAAGGAGTGAGGGTGTTGGTAGGAGGGGATGCAGTGGGGGAGTATGTGGAAGAGAGCGACAATGTGATGTGGGGCCATAGCAGAGGAGGAGTGGGAGCTAAGCAGTGTGAGTTAACTTGCGGCCCTATAAGAGGAGGCACCATCGGGCACAGCGGCACTACGCCGGACGGCTCATTCTGGGTTCTACGGCCCCATAAGAGGAGGCGCCATCGGGCGCAGCGGCATCATACTGGACGGCTCATTCTGGGTCCTGCAGCCCCATAAGAGGAGGCGCCAACAGGCGCAGCGGCACCACGCCGGATGGCTCATTCTGGGTCCTGCAGCCCCATAAGAGGAGGCGCCATCGGGCGCAGCGGCACCATGCCGGATGGCTCATTCCGGGTCCTGTGGCCCCATAAGAGGAGACGCCATCAGGCGCAGCGGCACCACGCTGGACGGCTCATTCCGGGTCCTGCAGCCCCATAAAAGGAGGCGCCATCGGACGCACCTGCGCCTGGTAGGCCCACGCTGGAGGGCCTCACCAGAGGGCCCTTTGGCGTGGCCCTTCAGAGGAGACCAAGGCGCTTTAGCGTGATGCTCCTATATACCTTGCTGCCTGACCCTAACCAACTTCCTTACGAAGTAAACACCCCACTGCTACTGCTACCCGCAGCCAAATGTCTCCACTGCTACCCATTGCTCCCTCATTACCTCTACCCTTGTACCTGCAACTAATACTGCATTGGGCTGATCTGGCTACCCATTGCTTGCACTGAACTGATTACCCATTGCTTGCATTGATCTGGTTACTCATTGCTAGCTCCGAACTGGTTACCCCATTGCTTGCACTGTACTGCCTACCCATTGCTTGCACTGAACTAGTTACCCATTGCTGCACTGTACTGCCTACCCATTGCTTGCACTGAACTAGTTACCCATTGCTGCACTGTACTGCCTACCCATTGCTTGCACTGAACTAGTTACCCATTGCTGCACTGTACTGCCTACCCATTGCTTGCACTGAACTGATTACCCATTGTTTGCACTGATTTTGTTACCCATTGCTTGCACTGAACTGGTTACCCATTGCTCACTGAACTGCTTACCCATTGCTTGCACTGAACTGGTTACCCATTGCTGCACTGAACTGACTTCCCATTGCTTGCACTGAACTGGTTACCCATTGCTTGCACTGTACTGCTTACCCATTGCTTGCACTGATCTGGTTACCCATTGCTAGCTCCGAACTGGTTACCCCATTGCTGCACTGTACTGGCTATCCATTGCTACCACTAAACCTTGCTGCACTGGCCTCAGTCCCTCCACTACTCTTACCTTACCTTACCCCTACCTACCCTCCACTACCCGTACCTTACCTTACCCTTACCTACCCTCCACTACCCTTACCTTACCTTACCCCTACCTACCCTCCACTACCCTTACCTTACCTTACCCCACCTACCCTCCACTACCCTTACCTTACCTTACACTTACCGCAACCCATGTGCATAGTGCGTAATCCTCACTTGTAACCCTACATATACTGCATAGTGCTTAAAATCCTAAAATCCGAAGCCATCTCATCCCCTGCAAGTTAACTCACGCTGCTTAGCTCCCACTCCTCCTCTGCTATGGCCCCACATCACATTGTCCTTCTCTTTCTCCTACTCCTATATATTGTTGTTTAGTTTGTTTGTTCATTCATACATATGAACTTACATAAGAACATAAGAAAAGCCATACTGGGTCAGACCAAGATCCATCAAGACCAGTATCCTGTTTCCAACAGTGGCCAATCCAAGTCGCAAGTACCTGGCAGGTTCCCAAAAAGCACACAGGTTCCACATGCTTATCCTGGGGTAAGCAGTGGATTTCCCAGGTCCTTTTTAATAATAGTTTATGGACCTTTCCTCCAAGAACTTGTCCAAACCTTTTTTAAACCCAGCTACAGTAATGGCTTTTACTACATCCTCCATTAACAAATTCCAGAGTTTGATTACTCAAGTAAAAAAGATATTTTTTCTTATTAGTCTTAAATGGGTTACATTGTAATTCATTGCATGTCCTCTAGTCTTTCTAATTTTTGATGGCATATAGTAAACAACCAATCTACATTTATCTGTTTCACTCCATTCATTAATTTATAGACCTATATCATATCCCCCTCAGCCATCTCATTTCCAAGTTGATGAACCCTAACCTTTTAACCCTCTCCTCATAGGGGTATCCTTCCATACCTTTACCATTTTTATGGCTTTCCTCTGTACCTTTTCAAATTCTGCTATATCCTTTTTAAGATACGGCAACCATAATTACACACAATATTCGAGGTGTGGTCACACCATGAAACAATACAGAGGCATGATAATATCCTATGTTTTATTCTCCATTCCTTTCCTTATGATTCCTAGCATTCTATTTGCTTTCTTGGCTGCCACTGCATCCCTAGGGTGCTCAGTTTGTATATAAGTCACCTGTGCAGAACAGTGTCAAAGGCTTTACTGAAATCTAAATTCACTACATCTAGGGCTCTCCCTCAGTCCAACTCCTTGATCACCCAGTCAAAGATATCAATCAGATTTCTCTGCCAAGACCTGCCTTTGGTAATCATGCTGCCTTGGATCCTGCAATACTTTGGACTCCAGAAACCTCATTATTCTCTCTTTTAGCAGCGTTTCCAATAATTTACTCAACTTTTCTAATAACACTATATCCTTTTTAAGATACGGCGACCAGAATTGCACACAATATTCAAGGTGCGGCTGCACCATGAAACGATACAGAGGCATTATAATATCCTTTGTTTTATTTTCTATTCCTTTCCTTATGATACCTAACATTCTATTTGCTCTCTTGGCCGCCATTGCACACTGGCCGGAGGGTTTTAATGTGTTATCCACGATGACGCTTAAATATTTTTCTTGGATGGTGGTTCCTAATGTGGAACCTTGCATCATATAACCATAGTTGGGGTTGTTCTTTCCTAGGCGCATAACTTTGCACTTGTCCACATTAAATTTTATCTGCCATTTGGACGCCCAGCCTTTCAATTTATCAAGATCCTTTTGCAATTTTGAAATCCTCTTGGGTTTTAACAACTTTGAATAATTTTGTGTCTTCTGTAAATTTGATCACCTCATTCGTTATTCCCTTTTCCGGGTCATTTATGAATATGTTAAAAAGCGTAGGCCCGGCACAGATCCCTGCAGTACTCCACTATTTACCTTTAACCATTGAGAAATATGGCCATTTAGCCCTAATCTCTGCTTTCTATCTTTTAACCAGTCCCTGATCCACAATACTACAGTGCCTCAAATCCTATGGGGTATGTTTACTAAACCGTCTTAATGTTACCTGTGCTAGTTGCAGCGATAATGTGAAGAATGCCATATAAGGAGTGAGCATTACAGTCCTAAGGTAGCAAGAATCTGTATCGCGCGATAGTGGGCGCCGTGGCACGTTAACGCGCGTTAACCCTAAGTACATGCCAGCAGAATGTTAGAAGCTATAAAGATGTAGCCCACTGGTTACTGCAATGACAGTGGAAGCAGAGGTTATGGGTTTGATCCCACAGTGGTGTAATCTAAAAAGACTGTCTGAGGCATTTACTTTTAATTTAAGTCAGTGCTGCCAACAAAAACATCCTCACAGTGCCGTAACCTAAGGCGCCTCATAAGGCGCCCCATAGGTCACATTATAAAGTGCCCTGTCTGCCAAGGCACCCTATAAAGTGCCCTATAGGGCGCCTTATAGGGCACCTATGAGGCACCTTAGGCTACAGCACTCTGAGGATGTTTCTGCTGGCAGCACAGATTGAAATGAAAAGGAAAAGCCTCAGACAGCATTTTTAAATAACACTACTGTGGGACCAAACCCATGACCTCTGCCTTTACAGTCACTGAAGTAACCAGTGGGCTACATCTCTATAGTGTCTAACATACTGCTGGCTGGCTACAGAAAGACTGCAGGTCACCACACAAACTGTCTGCTGTGGTTACCAGGATAGGGTAAACCCACCTGTACCCATGATGCACTGAACATGCACATCAGCAGTCTACAGCTGATCACAAGATGGGGTATGTACCCCCACAGCACCTCGGCCTGGTAGGGGAATCTGACCGTGTGTTTACTGGCACAGAGTAGCTACAGACCGTGACATTGTGTGGGTCCTGTGCTCACCCTGAGGGTGAGGTGGGGCACCCAGCACCAGGTCCACAGCACCTGGCTTGGCTGAGATAGGCTATGCTACAGGTCTCCATCAGTGCCAGTGTGTGATAAGTAGTCCTTGCAGATGCACCTAGAATACACCTGTGTCCATTGTATTTCCCAGTCATGTCTAGCCCTTGTGGACTATGATGCACCCAGAATAGTGCATATCCTGTGTGGGTGCCATGGTCACATGTTATAAGTGAATGGGGGGTGTTTGGACTCTAAAAGTGGCTTATGTAGCACTATCCAACCCACTCTCTGTGGCTCAGGGTGGGGGACAGGATCTCCCACCAACAGGTCCACATTCTACAGTGGAGTGCAAAAGTCTGGAATCACTTGTGAGTTTTGCATTTTTCGTACTTTCTAACGGGTTTTATTTAATTTTGCATTAGCCCAGCATATTCATCTTTCTACCATGTTAAAGGGGATATATTTGGCTATTAGAGTTCACTTTTGTGCATTCCTTGCTTCCAATTTAAATACTTTACAGACACTGGGAGATAGCTACTGCGATTTTTGTGGATCCTGCGTCAAAACATTATCCAATATGCACATGTTATTTCTGACCAATCAGGAGGCTGGTTTCACTAACCAATCACAATGCAGATATCTGGCCAACAGTGCAGCTATAAAAACGCGCTGAATTTTTGAATTTCATACGCTTTCTGGATCGACCATGAAGATGACTCGGACCCTGACATTGGAGGAGCGTGTTCGTGTGTCCTTTATGAGCGAGAAAGGATTTTCAAGCCGTCAGATAGCCAGGAAAGTTGGCTGCAGTCAGAGCGCTGTTGTTAAGATGGTACAGAAGAAGAAAGAAACAGGTTCAGTGGAGGACAAGCCTCGTTCAGGTCGTCCACGTGCATCAACATCACGCCAGAACCACGCACTACGACACATTTCACTGACTAATCGCAAGTTGACCTCTCCTCAGCTACTTCGAGAGTGGTCAGACAAGAGTGAGGTCAGTGTCAGCTCATTAACAGTTCGTCGCTGGTGCCTGCAGTTTGGTCTCCGGGGCTGCAAAGCACGGAATAAGCCACTGATGACTGATATACAAAGGCGTAACCGGATCGTGTGGGCGAGAAAGCACTCAACCTGGTCGACTGAAATATGGGAAAAGGTGCTATTCAGCTATGAAAGCACCTTCTTCCTGTTTGGTAACCAGGCCCACACCAATGTGAGGAGATTTCCTGGAGAGGAATTCAAGCCTGAGTGTCTCAACCTCACTGTGAAGCATCCTTTGAAAGTCATGGTCTGGGGCTGCATGGCTGCCCATGGCGTTGGACGTCTTCACATTGTTGATGGAATGGTCAACGGGACCAAGTACATCACCATGCTGCAAAAGTGCAGGTGCCATCAGCACACCAGCTGTTTCCTGGCCAGTTCCTCTTCCAAGATGACAATGTACCCTGCCATCACTCCAGACAGGTGATCAGCTGGAAGCAGCGGACCAACATCATGTCAATGGACTGGCCTGCCTAGTCTCCAGATCTGAATCCAATTGAGAACCTGTCCAGGAGACATCTGACATCAAAGCGTGAGCTGATTGAGTCACTCATTGCAGCTTGGAACCGCATTGTCACCAACGATCACCTTGTCAGACTGGTTCATTCAATGCCGACAAGGTGCAGTCAGATGATCAAGAACAAAGGGTGGCCCATCAAATACTGAGCCATCACTGACACATAAAAATGGCCTTTTTCAAGGCCACATACATTAATTTGAAGGAAACCTGGCATGCGTCAATAATATTTTAAAGCATACTTGCAATAATATATCGTTGGCCAACGATGTACATTACGCGATTTTCACAGAAAATCTATCAACAGGACAACTATGGGCTACAAACTCAGAAAATAAGGGCCAAACCCATACTAAAAGTTGGCCCTAACAGCCAAATCTATCACTTATCAAGAGATACACAGAAAAAGCCAATGGGAGGAAAAATAAATTAAGATATAAGGTCACGAAGTTGAAAAAAACGTCAAATTTACAAGTGATTCCAGACTTTTGCACACCACTATACATCTCTGCAATGGTGGCAGTAGAGGGCACCATCAAACCGAGTCCTGCTGGGGAGCAGGCACCCTACAGGGCAATCAATGGAGATTTGTACCTATCACATAAGGCAATGGCAGACAGGCAGAATGCTAGAAAAGCTCAGCTGGCCCCCACCACTATCTGACAGTCACCAGCAGAAAGCACAGTCAATCTCCACCTACGGCACATGCAAGGTGTTCCAGCCATACACATGCTAACTACAGACAGTCTGCTAGCTAGTACATAGGGCATGTTCCTGGAGAAACTGTGCACACCCAAAAATGGGATGTGAGCACAAGCAGGTAGGTCAGTGATTGGGCTCCAGAAAAGAGAACCCCTAAACATCACGAGAGAGAAATACAGTATAACACTATGGGGGAACCTAGCCATGCTGTGGTCACTGCTCAGTCAGGGTGAGAGTGACCTCCCAGCATGACATGCTGTGGCCACCCTGTCCGTGTAGGTGGTGGTTGGGCACTACAATGTCCCAGCCATTGCCCTATGCCCTGTAGGAAAAACGTTTCACCAGTTACACCAGTCCGTAATAACTTAAGCAGGGAGGTATGTGATAAGGAAGCTTATCATAGTTCAGGAAGGAGCTATAATAGAGGTGAAGTGACTCTGAACAAGCAACCTGTCTGTTCTGGTAGAAATAATAAAACAGAATGTTTCCATAAAAGACTACCAGTCCCAGAATGCACCAGGTTTCCAACAGCCATTAGAAGAGCTGAAGTGGGGAAACGTGTGTTCAATCAGGAGGGCTATGAGGTAATCCCCAAGCACTCATCTCCAAGGGCAGGGCTTGATTCAGCACAGCTGCGCTGTGCTAGGGTGGAGCATTCATCTAAGCAGGATAAAAGAAAAGCTTATTCTACAGAGAATCATCGAGAGGATCAGAATCATCTTGATCAGAAGCATCAGAAGCACCTTGATCATCCTGATCATCATCATCAGCAGAAGCCAGAGCTGACGGACAGAGAGAGCAAGAAACACTTTGGAAGAAAGAAGAGAAAAGCATTTGGGAGGTCTAAAGGAGTCCATAGCAGTACGTATACTGGGAGGCATTCCAGAGGCAAGCATACACCATTGGACTGGGGAAAGCCGGAGGAGTGGGGTTGCAGAGCCAGGAATCCCCGGACAGCACCTGTGAGGGAGACGGCTGCACTTGGAAGGGACCCTAAGACCAGTGCCAGAAGGTATGTGAAGAGAGATCCAGTGTCCAGGGATCTTGATTGGAAGGCCGGACATAAGAACTGGACTACATACTGGCCAGGATATTTAGAGAGGAACTCTAACAGCAATGGAAGCTCAGGTATGAACACTGATTTATGCCCTAGCTCTTCACTGGGAAGACAGCAGGGAAACAAGTATTGTCCTGAGAGTGTTCCATTGAGAAATTCCTCTGTGCCAATCCATGATAGTGAACCTATGATAATTGAAGAAGGGGAAGATGTTATAAATGGGGACTTTGAATACATGGATTGCTCTCTGTCTAAACTTCTGTGGTAATATGCTGTTACAAAATACAACAACCATCACAAAGAAATATAAACTTGTTCTTTAATCTACTCAGAAAAGCTTCTGAGTAGGATTTGAGCCACGTAATAGAAAGTAAACCAGCCAAGAGGTTTTCAGCTGGTAACTGTTAGCAATTGAGCCTTGCCTAATTGCCTGTGAGCTCTGAAGGGACACTTCTGAGTGTGTGTGAAGATACAAGAAGTTATCCCTGAAAAAGAACAGGGTTTTTTTTCCTACTTTGTGGGTTTTGTTTGTTCTTTGAAGCACTGCTAAGAAGATATTAGCAGAAGCCTACAGAAAAGACTTTTCTGTTTCCATCAAGGTCTTTATGCTTTGATTTGATTGCTTAACAAGTTCAGCTGTTGTTTTCCTAATTTGTTTTTCTAAGTATAATAATGAAAGCAAGTATTCCTTTTTATGTGCTACCAAGTATATCTGTGTTGGGAGAAATAACCCCATAAATAAAATATCTTCTTGGCTTTACACTCGAGCAAGCACAACTAATTTAATGTGAACGGCTGAGTCTGGTATGAATGGACTACATTTCCCACAATCCTTTGCAAGTCATATTAATATTTGCCTTTACCAAGACTGTGGACATTCTCACCCAGAGCCCCCGTTTACAATATTCATTAGGGATATCCCGAAAACCTGACTGGTCTGCGACTCTCCAGGACCAGGGTTCCCCACCCCTGCTGTAAACAGTGCAAGCATTGTGGGCTCAGTAAGGTGTAGGCAGCCACAACACACTGGATAGACATACACCCACTCCCACACCTATGCCAGCATTGTGGTGTGCAAATATAGAGGTTTTTGGCAGCCCTGGCCGCCACACCAGTCCTGGGCACAGTACGCAATACTGTTGGGGTCACTTCTCAGGGTGGTAAACACTGTCAGAAACCAAAACTGAAACACACTCCACAGATATCAGAAAGGTTGCTATGATACAGCTCTGTCAACAAATTGTGTTTAATTTAGGATTTGTTATCTGCCATTAATCATAGCAACCTTTTGATATATGTGTAACGTGTTCCCAAGTTTAGGGCGGCATTGCTAAGGTATGCAGGTGCCAGTATTGGGAGATGCTGCTCCGCGCAGGGCCCAACAGCCTGACTCTCCATGAGGTTTTGGATAGTGCAGGGGTGGGCAACTCCGGTCCTGGAGGGCCGCAGGCCAGTCAGGTGCTCGGGATTTCCCTAATGAATATGCATGAGATATATATGCATTAGAGATATCCTGCCAACTTGACTGGTTTGTGGCCCTCAAGGTCTGGATTTGTAGACCCCTGCCTTACACCTCTGTCATTTAAGATTGTGAGTGGGCAAGATACACATGTCCTAGACATCGAAAGGGTATATAGAATGTGTCAAATTCATCTTTGATTCTCACCACCACTAAAAAGTAATCTAATAGACAATATTTTGGTGGTGGTGAGAAGCGAGGAGGAATGTGACAATTTCTATCTAACCTTTTTGATGTCTTGGACATCTGCACCTTGCCCACTCACAATCTTAAATGACAGAGGTGTAAGGCAGGGGTCTCGGAGTAGCCTAGTGGTTAGAACACTGGCTTGGTAACCAAGCTACCAAGGTTCAATTCCCATTAGCATTCCTTGTGGCCTTGGGCAAGTCACTTAAACCTCCAATGCCTTGGTAGAAAGGCCTGAATGTATTTCAGCCAGAATAGTGCAAAGTTTGACTCTTCAGTTTTTTCATTGTTTGCATGAATCAAAGAATTGAAACTATTATTTTACTGAGGAGACCATCGTAGCGGGATGGACTCTTAAGTTTCATAATGTTTGTATGAACTAAGAACGTCATGCGACATTTTTTCTGAAAAGGATTTTTTCACCTACTTACATGAAAGTAATATTGTAGAATGAATTGAACTACTTTGAAGCGGATTTTATGCTTGATAATTAACAATATAGAGTGGGGGAACGGAAAGGTCCTTGATGCTAAATACGGGGTTGGTTAACCGCAGTAAAGGTTTTACCTCCTGGGTTACGCTCCCCTAAGTCTGAGACCTGTTCCCTGATTAAGGTATTTTTTTGGATGTTTTGATTGGAGCAATTTTTGTATAAATTTGGAAGAAAGGCCTGGCAATCTACTTCCAGCAACACTGCCAAGAAAACCCAGGAGCTTCTGGGTCACCAAGAGTCAGGACAGACTCAAAGGTACACATTACATTTTTGGACATCTGCACCTTGCCCACTCACAATCTTAAATGACAGAGGTGTAAGACAGGGGTCTCGAAATCCAGCCCTGGAGGGCCACAAACCAGTCAGGTTGGCAGGCTATCTCTAATGCATATATATCTCATGCATATTTGTTAGGAATATCTCAAAAACCTGACTGGTCTGCGGCCCTCCAGGACCACAGTTGCCCACCCCTGGGATAGTGGAGCCTGTAGGTGTGGGTGTGGGTGTTTGTGCCCCTGTTGGCCGCTGCTCCAGGGCTGTTTCCCAACTCCAGTCCTGGTGGGCCGAAAACGGTTCAGGTTTTCATGCTGTCCCTAATGAATATGCATGAGATACATTTGCATACAATGAGGGTGGTGCATACAAATGCAGCACAGGCTTATTTATTAAGGACAGCATGAAACGTGAATGGTGTTTGGCCCTCCAGGACTGCAGTTGGGAAACTCTACTCTAGGGATTGCACATGTTTATGGGTTCTGTGCCCTGTAGGGTAAAATATGGGGGTTTATGGTGTGTTTATTTAATCTGCAATAATGGTTCCGTATTTATTACCATGGTATAGTACTGTGTAAAATATAGGGACATGGCTTGCAGGAGCCACAGCTGGGACATGAACCTTTGACTTTCTGCCCCTGAACACGCTGACTGTGTGTACCACACCAAACTGTTGCCACAGAGGCAGATCATTCTCTGAAGATACCATGACTGTTCGTCAGACAGACCTTGTCTGTTGTAGTGCACAGCACCCACCTAAACGGGGCTTGGCCGTGGTCTGCTGTGGGCAGATGCCACTGCCCCCTACGCCACCAGCACCCCTCCGCCACCATGCTGACATGCCCTTGTGCCGGTGGTGCTGGTGGTGCGCAGTCCCAGGCCATCCAGTGTGCCGGTAGGCAGCTGCCTATGGTGTGTAATCTGGGGTAGGGGTGCCTGCATAGACATCCATGTTTCCCCCCACGACCGCCTGCCAATGTTCTGTGCCCTTTGGGGTGTTTGCTGGGTACTGTCCCCTGGGATACTGTGGGACACACACACTCATAGGCATGTTTGACCTTGATCAGTTGCTGATATTCCGTTTCTGCTTTTCTATGTGTCACCTAGGCATCTGCCTAGCCTGCCCTCTGCCCCAGCTGCCCGAGCTGCACCACTGCATATCACACCTGCAGCCCCCTGTATCGCATGTGCAGCCTCTCCATAGTGCCCTTTTGTACTTGGGCACTATCTGCTGCTGCTGCACATGTATCACTACTATCACCGTACGACACTAGGGAGCAGTGATCACGCTGAAGCAAGAACAAACCAACCAAAGGCGTGATTGATAGGAAAGACAGAGTCCTTTATTGAAACTCAGACCGCCCGACACAGGCCGTGTTTCGCTACCCTTCGTCAGGGGCTGGCCAGGCACAAACAACTCTGTTGTGGACTTTGAAAAGTATCACACCACGCTTGTGTGGTAAAATCTAAAAGAACACTGTTACTTGAAAAGAACTGCCTTCCGACTCTTTGGACAAACAGCATAGCCACTATAGCTACTACCACACTGCTGGCTGGCTACAGAAAGACTGCAGGTCACCACACAAACTGTCTGCTGTGGTTACCAGGATAGGGTAAACCCACCCGTACCCATGATGCACTGCACATGCACATCAGCAGTCTACACCTGATCACATAATAGGGTATGCACAGCTGATCACATAATGGGGTATGTACCCCCACAGCACCTAGGCCTGATAGGGGGAACTGACCATGTGTATTACTGGCACAGAGTAGCTACAGACCGTGACATTGTGCAGGTCCTGTGCTCACCCTGAGGGTGAAGTGGGGCACCCAGTACCAGGTCCACAGCACCTGGCTTGGTTAAGATAGGCTATGCTGCAGGTCCCCATCAGTGCCAGTATGTGATAGGTAGTCCTTGCAGACACACCTGCGATACACCTGTGTTCATCTCTATTTCAAAGTCATGTCTAGCCCTTTTGAACTATGATGCATCCAGAATAGAGCATATCCTTTGTGGGTGCTATGCTCACATGTTATAGGTGAAGGGGGGTGTTTGGACCCAAAAGCAGATTATGTAGCACCACCCAACCCGCCCTCTGTGGCTCAGTGTGGGGGGACAGGATCTCCGCACCAACAGATCCACATTGTACATCTCTGCACCACTATCTGACAGCCACCAGCAGAGAGCACAGTCAGTCTTCACCCACTGCACCGTATTCCAGCCATACACATGCTAACTGCAGACAGTCTGCTAGCTAGTACATAGTGCATGTTCCTGGATGAACTGTGTGCACCCAAAAATGGGATGTGAGCACACACATACTAAACAGGTATGTGAGTGATTAGGCCCCAGAAAAAAGAACCCATAAATATCACTTGAGAGAAATGCTGAATAGCACTATGGGGGAACCTAGACATGCCGTGGTCACTGCTCAGTTAGGGTAAGAGTGACCTCCCAGCTTGACATGCTGTGGCCACCCTGTCCGTGCAGGTGGTGGTCGGGCACTACAATGTCCCAGCCATTGCTCTATACCTTGTGCAGATGCATCCTGCCCAGGCCACCCTGTCCAGGCCATACCCACAGTACCTTGCTCCTCATTATGCACATTGGCAGGCTAACACTGGAAACAGTGCAAGCAATGTGGGCTCAGTAAGGTGTAGGCAGCCACAACACACTGGATAGACAGACACACACTCCCACACCTATGCCAGCATTGTGCAAATATAGAGGTTTGTGGAAGCCCTGGCCGCCACACCAGTCCTGGGCACAGTGCAGGCATTGCTATGGTACGCAAAACTGTTGGGGTCAATCCCCAGGGTGGTAAACACTGTCAGAATCAATAACTGAAACATACTCCACAGATATCAGAAAGGTTGCTATGATGAATCTCTATCAACAAATCGTGTTTAACTTAGGATTTGCTAGCTGAGCTTAATCATAGCAACCTTTTGATATATGTGGAACATGTTCCCAAGTTTAGGATGGCATTGCTAAGGTATGCAGGTGCCAGTATTGGGAGATGCTCTTCCGCGCAGGGCCCAACAACCTGACTCTCCATGAGGCGATGGATAGGGGAGCCTGTGGGTGTGGGTGTTTGTACCCCTGTTGGCCTCTGCTCTAGGGCTGAGTTTCCCAACTCCGGTCTGGTGGGTCAAACACTGTTCAGGTTTTCATGCTGTCCCTAATAAATATGCATGAGACACATTTACATACCATGGGGGCGGCGCATACAAATGCAGCGCAGGCATATTTATTAGGGACAGCATGATACCTGAATGGTGTTTGGCCCTCCAGGACTGCAGTTGGGAAACTCTGCTCTAGGGATTGCACATGTTTATGGTGTCTGTGCTCTGTAGGGTAAAATATAGGTGTTTCAGGAATGTTTATTTTGTCTGCAATAAAGGTTCAGTCTTTATTACCACGGTTTAGTACTGGGTAAAATGTGGGGACAGGGTTGGCAGGAGCCATGGCTGGGACTTGAACTTGTGACCTTCTGTCCCTGAAAAACTGGCTGTGTGTATTGCACCAAACTGTTACCACAGGGGCAGATCATTCCCTGGGGATACCATGACAGTTCATCAGACAGACCTTGTCTGTTGCAGTGCACGGCACCCACCTAAATAGGGCTTGGCCGTGGTCTGCTGTGGGCAGATGCCACAGCCCCCTCCACCAACAGCACCCCTCCGCCACCATGCTGACATGTCCTTATGTCGGTGGTGCTGGTGATGCGCAGTCCCAGGCCATCCAGTGTGCCGGTAGGCAGCTGCCTATGGTGTGGGTTCTTGGGTAGGGGTGCCTACATGGACATGCATGCTTCCCCCCGGCACCGCCTGCCAATGTTATGTTTCCTTGGGGGTACCTGCTGGGTAATATCCCCTGTGACACTGTGGGACACACACTAGTGCCCATGTTGGACCCTCGTCAGTTGCTGTCTTGCTGCTTTACAGTTTTGGCATTCCTATGTGCCACCTAGGCATCTGCCTATTCTGCACTGTGCCCCAGCTGGACCACAGCATGTGCCGCCTACAGCCCCCTGTATCCCATTTACAGCATCTGTACAGTTGCCCTTTCCTATGTGCCCACTCTGCTGTTGCTGCACATGTGCACGCCATAACAAACCTGCCCAATATAAACGAAAAAAACCCTGATCTCCGCTATTTCAATGTGGGATCATTCACTTTGTAGGGGGACAGAGCATAGACCCTTCCAAACATGATATCTTCCTTTTTATGCTTTGTCAGTAATGCTGCTTTATGTTTATCATTAATATCACTATTGGAAAGCTTGGTTATTGGGATTTCAAATGTGGTTTTGGTCATTTTATATGTTTATTTGCCTTTTTGGTTCCTGCACATGTATCACTACTATCACTTTTCTGGGTTTCCCTGCCTTTGCTGTACATTGGTGACTGAAATGATTTCTATCTCCTGCAAATGCGCCTCTAGCGCGAAGTTTTCAATGGCGCTAATTTTCAGACCTTCATTTCACAGCGTTAGTGTGCATGGAGCCTCTCCCCGTCCACTCTCTGCCCATTGACCCCTATCTTCGCCCTCTGGGGAGCCTTACTCCACCCTTCAGACCTGGCTTTCACAGCATTAGTGTGCCTTAATGCTGCTGCCGAGGTTATCGCACGATAACGTTACGTATCACACGATAACGTCGGCGCTGCTACGTTAAGACAGTTTAGTAAACATACCCCATAGTCTCCCTTTTGAAAGTTAAATGGTAGTACTGAGGATTTCCTTGCCATTCTTCTTCCATTCACTAAATCAAATGTGATCATGCTATGATCACTATTGCCAAATGGCCCCAATATCCTTATCTTTTGCACCAGATCCTGCTTTCCACTAAGGACCAGGTTCAAAATAGCTTCCCCTCTTGTTTTTTCATGAACCAGCTACTCCAGGAAGCAATCATTTATTTCATGTAGAAACTTTATCTCCCTAGCATGTCCTGCTGTTACATTGACTCAGTCGATATCAGTTTAATTGAAATCGCCCATTATTACTGTGTTGTAACTTTTGTTAGCTTCCCTGATTTGTTTCAGCATTTTATCATCCATCTGTTCTTTTTGGCTAGGTGGTCGGTAGTACACCCCCACTGCTATTGTCTTCCCTTTGATTCTATGGTGTATTTTGTTTCCTGAAAACTTTAATCCTATGTGACTCAATGCCCTCTCTAACAAAGAGCGCAATACCTCCACTAATTTGATCTACTCTATCATTGGTGAGAATATACAAAGTAACTTTGAGAGAAGTAAAATGGAACCAAACTGACAGACTCCAAAAAATGGAACCAACACTGACAGACTCCAAAAAATTGCCGCATTTACTGCCGGGTAAATGCGGCAATAACATTTTCTGGAAGGTGCAGGAACATCAGAAGAGGGCCAATAAAGCATCCAGATTTGCTAGAAGGCTCTGAAACATTTGGAGAGTGCCAATACAATATCAAGATTGGCTGGAAGGCCATAAAACTCCAGAGGAGGCCCAACGCAGCAGCAGGTTAGACTGGAAGAACCAAGGCAGCAGGAGTGAGGTAAAGTCAGCCAAGCTGTATGCCTTAAAGTTGCAGCCCTGGCAACAAAAACTCTTGTCTCAGCATAAGAACCTGTAGCAAAGATTCCCCTGGACTGAGGAAAGAATTCATGGACTGCCTGGATAAGTTCCTAAGGGATTTGCAAAGAGAGTAGAGGATGTACTGTTATAAAAGCCTCAAAGGCAGTGGGAAAGGGTTGAAGGGGTGGCAGCAGGGCCGGCACAGGGAAATGAAGCACCCTAGCTGAATCTCAATCCTTTTGCCCCCCCCCCCCCCCCGCAGGCACCCATTGCCATGCTGCCCTCCTTCTCCGGGACATGCAGAAGTGGCAATGGCAGCAAACAGCTCCAAGGTGCTTACCTGGAAACTTCAGCAGGGCTGTTTGTTTCCACCCCCTCGGACTGTCTAATGATGACTTCCTGTTTGCAAATAATAAGCTGGCATCTGGCATCTGTAGGAGCATCACCCTAATAGTAGCACTAGCCCTGGGTGGCAATAGTGGCTGCAAGAGCCCAGAACACATAAAGCGGACCAATGCAGCACCAAGAGAGGCTGAAAGGCCTTAAAACACCCAAGGAGGACCAAAACAGCACCAAGATTGACTGGAAGGCCAAAAAGAAACAGAAGGGCCAATGCAGCACTGGTTGAAAGAGCCAAGAACACCTGTAGCAGACCAATGCAAAAGCAAGATAGGCTAGAAGGCCTTAAAACACCTGAAGTGGCCAGTATAGCAGCAAGATTGGCTGGAAGCCTGCAAATACCAGAGGAGGAACAACAGAGTGCAAACATCAACTAGAGGTTATCAAACACCTGAAGAGGATCAACATAGCACCAAGACAGGCACTTTTAAGGATCTAGAAATGTTCTAGAAGTGGGGCAAAGCAGCACCAACAGTGGTAAGGATTAAAGTAGTAAAAACAATAGAATTAAGACTTGAGGTACCACGAAAGATGCAAAACAGGAAAAGAAGGGAGACTGCATCAATCCACTAAGACTGATCACAGAGCAAACTAGCAAGAACAGTGACATCGAACCCAAAGACATAAAAAACAAAACAAAACATGGAAACAGCAGAAAAAGACCATATAACCTATCTACAGTAGCCTGCCCTTTCATGTCAGCTACTAAAGTCCCTTTTTACCTTAAGAGATCTTCTGTCTTTGTCCCATCCTTTTTTGAATTCAGATACTGCCCTCATCTGTACTACCTCCACTGGGAGACTATTCCATGTATCTACCACTCTTCCCATAAAGAAATATTTCCACATATTACTCTTATCTCCTCTCACCCTCATCCTATGTCCCCTCGCAGAGCTTACTTTCAATCACAAGAGGCGCTCCTCTTATGCATTTCTGCCACAAAAGTTTTTAAACATATCTATCATATCTCCTCTATCCCACCTTTCCTCTAAAGTATGCATATTAAGATCTTTAGGTCTGTCCTCATATGCTTTATAACAAAGACCACTAACTTTTTTAGTAGCCACCCTCTGCACTCCAAACCGTTTGCATCCTTTTGAAGGTGAGGTCTCCAGAAGTGCACACAATACTCCAAATGAGGTCGTACCAGAGACTTATACAGAGGCACTATCACCTCCTTTTTTTATGCTAGCCATTCCTCTCCGTATGCACCCAAGCATCCTTCTGGCTTTTGCCGTTACCTTTCCTACCTGTTAGCTACTTTAAGATCGTCAGATACAATCATGCACAGGTCCCGCTCTTCTTTCGTGGACAGAAGTACTTCATCCCTACACTGTACCACTCCCTTGGATTTTTGCAGCCCAAATGCATGACCCTGCATTTTTTAGCATTAAATTTCAGCTGCCAAATTCTAGACCATTCTTCAAGCGTAGATAGATCCCTCCTCATATTATCTACTCCTTCCTGAGTGTCTACTCTATTGCAGATTTTGGTATCATCCACAAAGAGGCAAACCTTACCAACAGCCCTTCCGCTATATTACTAACAAAGATGTTAAAAAGAAATGGACCAAGGACAGATCCCTGCGACACACACTGATAACCTCCTTCTCCTCAGAGTGAACTCCATTTACCTGTACCCTTTGCCACCTCCCACTCAACCAATTTCTAACCCAATCAGTAATATTAAGGTCCATCCCTAGGGTGCTCAGTTTGTACATAAGTCACCTGTGCAGAATAGTGTCAAAGGTTTTACTGAAATCTAAATACACTGCATCTAGGGCTCTCCCTCAGTCCGACTCCTTTATCACCCAGTCAAAGACATCAATCTGATTTTTCTGCCATGACCTGCCTGTGGTAAACCCATGCTGCCTCAGATCCTGCAATCCTCTGGCCTCCAGAAACCTTCATTATTCTCTCTTTTAACAACGTTTCCAAAACTTTACTCACCATAGTGACTACACTAACCGGCCTGTAGTTTTCAACCTCATCCTTACTTCTGCTTTTGTGTAAAGGGTCCAATTGTCCCTTTCTCCAGTCCCCTGGGACCACTCCCTACTCCAAAGAAGCATTGCAAAGGTCAGACAGTGGAGCTGCTAGAATGTCCCCAAGTTCCTTCAGTATTCTTGGCTGTATCCCATCTGGTCCCATCGCTTTATCTACTTTTAGTTTAGCTAGTTCCTCACAAACACAGTCTTCTGAAAATCATTCAAGCTCTCCGTCACCTCTGTTCCTATTTTTGTGTGTTTTCTGAGGTCCTACTCCTGGCCCTTCATCTGTGAACACAGAACTGAAATATTTGTTAAGCAATTCCGCTTTATCCTCATCAGCTTCTACATATTCTCCCCTTCACCCTTGAGTCTGACAATACCACTTTTTCCCTTTCTCCTCTCACTAACTTATCTGAAAAATGTCTTATCTCCCCATTTTATTGCATTGGCTATTTCTTATTTTTGTATCTTTGCTTTCCTGACTACATTGCTAGCTTCTCTAAATTTTTCCAAATATAGATGCCTGTATTTCTCTCTCTGTGATCTCTTGTATTTCATGAAGGCCTCCCTTTTTTTTTCACCTTTTCAGCTACTTCTTTTTAGAACCATAGCAGTCGTCTTTTCCTTTTACATTTATCTACCTTTCTAACAAAAAGGTTTGTTGCTCTTAAAATATCCCCTTTCAGTTTTGCCCACTGTTTTTCTGCATCCCCCAGCTGTTCCCATCCTGTTAACAACTCCTTGAGGTATTGTCCCATCTTGGCAAAGTTTGTTTTCCTAAAATCTAAGACCCTTGATTTTGAAAGGATTTTATCAGCCCTATTAGTCCTAATACTGAACGATACCATCTGGTGATCACTGGATGTGAGATGATCTCCTACTATAACATTAGAAACACTTTCCCCATTGGTAAACACAAAGGGGTATGTTTACTAAAGCACGGTAATGTAGCACTGGTAACGTTAACGAGCAGTAATGTTACCTCATGTAACGTTAACACGTGGTAATGTTACCGGCAGTGGTAAATGTCCCAGAGGGTGGAGAGAAGGCGGAGAAAAGGGGTCAATGGGTGGGGAGTGGGTGGAGAGAAGCCCCTGCTACACTAACGCTGGAACATTACCGCCAGGACATTAGCGCCAGTGAAAACCTGTCAGTAAATGACATTTGCAGGAGAGAGAGACCATTTCAGTGTCAGCAATGTACAGCACAGACAGGGAGTCCAAAAACAGTGATAGTAGTGCCCCATTTGCAGCAACAGCATAGTGCCCAAGTATGAAAGGGCACTATGGTGATGGTGCAAATGGGGCAAAGGGGACTGCAGGTGGGACATGCAGTGGGGGCAGCTGGGGCACAGGGTGGACTAGGCTGTCACCTAGGTGGCACATAGGAACACAGAAACTGGAAATCAGCAAGACAGTGTCTGAACAAGGTCAAACATGCCCAGTAGTCTGTGTTCCACAGTGTCCCATCCAGGGGACAGGTACCTAGCAGGAACCCCAAACATCACACAAGAACCATAATGCCTGTAATGTGGCAAGCAGTGCACATCTGGGGACCACTCTAACAAGGGTCTATGGACCTTCCCCTAGGATACGTCCCAAAACTATCCGCAAACCCAGTTAAACAAACACCCTTTACTACAGCCCCTCGTAAGGCAGTGCAGGGTGTGACCACGCATTGGCTGAAACATGTATACGCCCAGTAAGCCAAAGTGGGTACACTGTACCCACTTTGCATGCCCTAGCCTTTCCACGGTCTGCTGGCATAACACAATCTACCTACGTTTACCAGGTCTACCCTAGCCAATAGTTGTTATATCGCCACCCTGACACCCGCAGCCATCTCTCCCCCATATGGAAGGGACATAACATTGGCAGGAAGTGATGGGGGGGATGTGTGGATGTCTATGTATGCCTCCCCACCCCAGACCCCACACCCTAGGCACCTGCCTACCTGCACATTGAATGGCCTGGGACTGCACACCACCAGCATATGGGCATGTCAGCATGGTGGTGGGGGGGGGGGTGTTGGATAGTGTTAGGATTACAGCTGTTTTTATGCCTTACAGTTCATGCTTGTCAACTAGAAGCACCCTACTGCCTTTAAGGCACCTTAGCTTCACGTCAAAGTGGTGTACAGTATATGCCCCAAAGGGCCCACAATCAACCTTTTTGTAATTGAGGCAGTGGAGGGACATGTGGCTCTCCCATGAAGAATGGCTGTGTGACCAGCAATTGCAGGTTAACGCTGGAAACAGTGTACACACTGTGGGCCCAGTGAGGAGTAGGAAGCCACAAAACAATGGATAGACATACACACACACCCACTCCTATTGCAGCATTGTGCAAAGATAGGGGTAGTTGGCAACCCTGCCCGCCACACTGCTCCTGATCACAGTGCAGGCATTGCTAAAGCGTGCAGGAGTTAGTCGTAGTGCGAAGTCCATTGCGAGCAGTATAGCAGTGCAGTGCGCATTGAACGTTTTTAGTGTACCACGTGACAGATTTAAGGTGTGCTCTTTTTAAAGACCCCCTGAAGAAGGCTTTTTAGCCGAAACACGTCGGGGCATAATAATTAAAGCAATTCTTCACCTATTAAATTGTCGTCTGTCCTTGTGTACCTGCTTGGTTAGTTGCTTCCTCAGACGACATGAGGTCATACCTTGCACTGCCTTACCAGGGACTGCAGTAAAGGGTGTTCATTTAGCTGGGTTTATGAACAGTTTGGGACCCATCCTGGGGAAGGTCTGTAGACCCTTGTTAGAGTGGTCCCCAGATGTGCCATCTAGGTGACAGCCTAGTCCACTGTGTGCCCCAGCTGCCCCCACTGCATGTCCCACCTGCAGCCCCCTTTGCCCCATTTGCACCATCACTATAGTGCACTTTCATACTTGGGCACTATGCTGTTGCTGCAAATGGAGCACTACTATCACTTTTCTTGGGCTCCCTGTCTGTGCTGTGCATTGCTGACACTGAAATCGTCTCTCTCTCTTGCAAATATGCATTTACCGACAGGATTTCACTGGCGGTAATGTCCTGGCAGTAATGTTCCAGTGTTAGTGTAGCAGGGGCTTCTCCCTGCCCACTCCCCACCCATTGGCCCCTTCTCTTTGTCTACTCTCCAACCTCTGGGACATTTACCACTGCCGGTAACATTACCGCGTGTTAATGTTACATTAGGTAACGTTACCGCACGTTAATGTTACATTAGGTAACGTTATCGCATGTTAAAGTTACATTAGGTAACATTACCACGCATTAACATTACCACTGCTACATTACTGCCGCTTAGTAAACATACCCCTATATGTAAAGGTTAATACACATCAGAGGAATTAAAACAAATCTCAATAATCCTGGAAGATGTAATACAGCAATTCAATAAACTAAAATATAGCAAATCACCTGGACCAGATGGTATACATCCCAGGGTACTGAAAACTCAAAAATGAGCTTTCAGACCTATTACTATATTAGTGATCTGTAAACTATCATTAAAATAGTTTGTAGTACCTGAAGATTACAGATTGGCCAACATAACACCAATTTTTAAAAAGAGTTCCAGGAGTGATCACACACAGATGAGAAACTACAGATGAGCCTGATGTCAATATTACACAAAATGGTAGAAAACGTTACAAGGAACAAAATTACTGAACATGTAGATAGTCATGGTTTAATGAGACAAAGCCAACATAGATTTGTCCAAGGACAGTCATGCCTCACTAATCGGCTGTATTTTGTTGAAGGGGTGAATAAACCGGTAAATAAAGGTGAGCTTGGAAATAAAGGTGGATATAGTGCATCTGAATTTTCAGAAAGCCTTTGACAAGGTCCCACATGACAGACTGTTCAGAACAGTAGGCAGTATACTATTGTGGATTGGGAATTGGTTAAAAGATAGAAAACAGAGTAGGACTAAATAGCCAATTTTCTTAATGGAGAAAAGTGAATAATGGAATACTCTGGGGATCTGTGCTGGGCCTGCTGCTTTAGCCAAGGGCAGTCATCTCACTAAACTGGAGAATGAAGAATAAAATCAAGGATAATGCCTTCTGTATCACTCACACCTCAAATATTGTGTGCAATTCTGGTCACCATATCTTAAAAAGGATATAGCGGAATTAGAAAAGGCACAGAGAAGAGCAACCAAATGATAAAAGGAGATAGAAGTATATCCCTACAAGGAAAGGCTTAAAAAGTTTGGAAAAGAGATGGCTAAAGAGGGATATGATAGAGTTCTTTTAAATAATGAGTGGAGTGGAATGGGTAAATGTAGATTGGTTGTTTACTCCTTCAAAAAGTAGAAAGACTAGGGGACATGCTACAATATAGCACATTTAAGACTAATTAGAAAAAATATTCTTTCACTCGATGCATAATCAAACTTGTTGCCAGAGGTATAGTAAATCAAAAAAAGAAATTACTCTATTCTTAACCTTAAAGCCTAAATATTTATCCTCTGATTATTTAGGCTTTAAGGTTAAGAATAGAGTAATTTCTTTTTTGATTTTCTGTATATTATTACTCTTAAAAATTGGACCTATAACTTTTTTGTATGTTTACAACAATAGAGGGGTATAGTAAAAGCTGCTAGTGTAGTTGAGTTTAAAAGAGGTTTGGATAAGTTCCTGGAGGAAAGGTCCATAAACAACTATTAAAGTGGACTTGGGGAATTTACTGCTTTACCCCTGGAATAAGCAGCATGGAATTTGTCTACCTTTTGCGATCCTGACAGGTACTTATGATATGGATTGGCCGCTGTTGGAAACAGGATACTGGGCTTGATGGACCTTTGATCTGACCCAGTATGGTATTTCTTATATTCTTTTGTTCTTACATTCTTATCTAGAGTGGCACCAGCAGTAATACAGCCATCTTTTTTCCAAGTTGAAGAGCCCTAACTTTTTAAGCCTTTCTCATAGGGATATTCTTCCAGTCCCTTTACCATTTTGGTGACTGTTTTCTAATTCCCACTATATCCTTTTTAAGATATGGAGACCAGAATTGCACACAATATTCAAGGTGCAGTCGCACCATAGAGCGATACGGAAGATTTTAATAATACCCTTTGTTTTACTCTCCATTCCTTTCCTTATGATTCCTAGCATTGTATTTGCTTTCTTGGCTGCAGCTGCTCACTGAGCAGCAAAGAAAGCAAACAGAATGCAGTTTTTTGCATGTGGGGTTAACAATACCCTCTTGAAACTAGACAGTAGGGCAGAGAGTGGCAAGGCAGGCAGTAACACAGGTGGCAGCAGTTAGAGAGGCTCTAGCGACAGTACAGAAGAAGAGTGAATCCCAAGAGCAGGCAGGGCAGCAACAGAACAGGCAGCGAGACAGGCGGCAGCAGCAGCAACAAAGAGAGGCAGAAGAAAAGGATATTCTTCTTTTTTAATGTGTTTTTTTAAGTTTCTGCATGTGAGGCTCAAGGGACCCACTAGAAACTAGAAAGCAAGTAGTAGCAACTGCAATACAAACTTTTAAAAATCACAGCAAGACATTGACAGCCTGATATGCAAACCCACGTATCCGGAGAGTGGCATCTGCTATGTAGATAAGTGCTGCTGGCCAGATTTATCCAGCAGTGCCAGGCTAGAGCTTGCCCAGAGCATAGACGATCCTGGTAATTATCTGGATAGTGGTGATATTCAGTCTGCTGTCCAGATAACTACACAGGCCCATATTTAACCATGGTGGCTGCCACAGTTAAATATAATCCATGTATTCAAAGCCAGTTTATGGATACTGACTGGCAATGAATGTCCGGATTCAGCAGTCAGTGTCCAGCACTATCCTGATAGCAGTGATATTCAGCCACTATCTGAACAGGCTATTCATATGGAGGTCATTTCGCTTCTTTATGTCCAGCCCCTGGACAGCCCCTCAGAATTGGGGCGTACAGAGGTAGACCCGACTAATCACGTGGGGGCATCCCCCACAGGATCAGAATCAGGTCTGCCAGCCTGTACATGCAGTCCGGGCCCCGATTCTGAAGGACTGCCTGCCCTACAGATCCACGGCTAACTCAGTCAGGTTCTTAAATTGAGTTGCACTGCCATGGCGTCCCATCGCCTTGGCATTGCGGCTTCATTCAGGAGCCGTGATTGCCGGCCATGGGACAGAGGTGCCCTTTCCCTACAGCCTGACCCCCAATCCAGTCTACCATGGCCAGGATCAGGGTGCGGTGAATCCACTGCACCCCCTCACCTTCCTGCCGCCCCTGGTCTCTGCTGTCCCTCAATATCCAGGGGACAGGGGACTTATTCCTCTGAGGTGGAATAAGTCCCCCATCTAAAAGGCTGACTCAGGACATATAGGGCTAACCTCAGAATCGACCCTGTACATCCAGGGTGATGGCCCACCCACGCACCATCCTCAATCCACCACCTGCCCCCCCTCCTGCCCCCCATCTAAGGCTCCCTGTACCACCCTGCTGTTCATACAGGGAGCCTTGCACGGGGACGGCAAGGGGGACGAATAGCAGGGATGTACATCCAGGCAGGGCATACATCCCTGCTATTTGTGCCTCAAAATAACCCCCATAGCACTTAGGATAGCTTTTTGCTGCTCGAATTTATGCAGATAAAGTTATTCCAAATAGCCATGCTGAAAATCACTGCTCTCTGAGCATTTCCCAGTACACCCCCATGCTTCACCCCCAGACCATCCAGTAACGCTGAATATCCCTCTCAACCGGACTTATCAGGCTGGCAGGTATTGCAAACCAGATAAGTGCCTATGAATATCAGGCCCATAATTTATCATTTATAATTTTATGACAGCAACCAGGTTCTGCAGAGCTGAAAAGAGACATAAAAGAGAGGTAGTCCCTTTTTCATACAGCTTACAATCTACCCTGCTGACATCATAATGCTTAGGAAGGGTAGATGGAGAAAGTGTTGTGAAGGGAAAGGAGGGAAGGCAGGAAGGGCACCAGCAGCAGCAGAGATGCAAATGAAGAAAGAGGGTGTTCTAGGAGCATGCCCTCCTGTAGTCCAACGACCAATCTAAAAATTCTTTAAGAGAGGAGCACTAACAGCTTCAGCCCAGAAACATGATCTGCTTCTTCTGGAGTGGGGTCACCTTATCAGTCCAGTTTTCCCAACCTGCCATTTGACCTGGACCCTCCCTAGGTGGGTGATGAATGTCAGCTGACGCTGCCCCTAGACACGCCTAGTACCAATGCCATAGCAATCCCTCCTCCAAACATCTCATCCATAGTTCACTAACCTGTGCTGCATCTATCAATCTCTTACCCTTAGTTTTAACTGCACCTCTCCTTAAGCATTCCTGTGTCAGGTTTTGACTGATGCATGGTTTCTTAAGTAACACTGTGTATTTCCCACTGAGTTTGTGCCTTTCTCACTTAATTTTCTGTTTGTTGATCTAATTCCGTTTTTAAAAAAAATATTTTGTAAATTCTGTTGCTTCCTTCGGGCTGTGGGGAAAGGGGGATTCCCACACATTCCTTCTATTTATCGAAAGTTTAAGGAATACCACAAATTCCTTCTATCTATCGAAGTTTAAGGATGGATCTTTGCCTTCTTACTTGAAAACATGTTGCATATTTCAGTCTATCGATGCTGTTAAATATGACTGGAGGTCTATGATAGGGGCTTTGCATGTATAATCTATTTCTATATATCTCATGTCTCCTCTGGCTGTTGGCATATACATTCTCGGCATATACTGATTTTTATAGATTATCTCATGGGCGTGGAGGAATTTTCTTCTTCATACATCCAGTTTTTCAAGATCTTTATGAGGCCAGCCTATAATCCCAAACTTGTATGAAAGTAAGGAAATTGCAAGCTGATTGAAGTCTTGTATCTTCTTCCGTGCTGTTAAAGCACTTTTCAATATCGGTTTTAATCAATGTAATAATCTTTGCTGCTCGTTTTTCTCAGTATTTTATTCTACTTTGTGGCTTCTTTCTCTCCTCCTAGATATTTATATAGACCTGCCTCTTCACAGTCCTTTATGTTACCAGTCAGAGAGATGTTATCAGTTTTGCTCAATTTTCCTCCACGGAAAGTTGAATTAGCACATTTGTCCAAGCCAAAAGTCATCCTGATATCACCTGAAAATCATTTTACTACTTAGGGGTATGTTTACTAAAACCCCGGTAATGTGTGGGCCGCGCTAGTGTGTGGGTGCCATATAAGGAGTAGGCGTTTCTGGCTGAAAAAAGCAAAACCGTGATTATTCATGCGCTAATGTGTGCGGCGCCCATGTGCGCCCCGCACATTAGCGCATGAGAAAGCTGCGTGGGAGGCATAAGTGGCGCGCTGATGTGCAAGCAGAAGAGCAGAGCCATAGTACAATGGTTAAGACACTGACCAATGGTGCAGGGATTAGGGGTTCAATCCCCCACTGTGTCCAATGAAGAAGGCTAGCTGAGGCATCACCTATTATGGGGAAGTTTGCTGTAGGAGGTATTTTATTTTTTATTTCAATTACTACTACTAGCAAACGCACTCTCAAAGCATGTTAACATAAGGCGCCCCATAAGGCACATTGTAAAGCGCACTATCCGCCAAGGCACCCTAGAATGTTACTTATAGGGCGCTTTATAGGGTGCCATATGAGGTACCGCAAGGTCACAGCAATGTTTTTGATGGCAGCACTGTGCAGTTTAAGGAATGAAAAGCATAAGTAGGTGCGCTGACATACAAAAAAGGAACAGCAGTATAGCACAATGGTTAAGGCACTGACTGCTGATACAGGGGTCATGAGTTTGCTCCCCAGTGTGCCTAATACATGAGGCATCAGCTTTGCAATGTACATATTTTTTCCTGCAGCACTTTAGTTGTATTTTATTAATTGCCGCCAGCAAACAGGCCCTCACGTGCCGTAATTGAAGGTGCCGCATAAGGCACCCTATAAGGCACTCCATAGGGCACATTATAAAGTGCACAGTCTGCCACGGCACCCTAAAATGTCCCCTATAGGGCACCCTATAAGTTGCTCCACAGGATAACGTATAGTGCACCTTATATGGATGGTAACCATAAGGGAACCTATAGGGCACCCTATAAAGCGCCCTCTGAGGCACCTTATGGGTACAGTACGATGAGGGTGTTTTTGCTGGCAGCAATAATGTACATTAAAAAGAGATAATGCATTGGGCAGCCCTATCAAACAACCCCACTGTAGGTTTAAACCCATTACCTCTGGCTCCACAGGCAGTGAAGTAACCATTGTGCTACAGCTCTAAAGCTGCTAGCAAGCCCCTGGCTGGCTGCAGAGGGAGTGCATGTCACCACACAGACAGTCTGCTGTGGTCACCAGGATAGGGTTAGCCCATCTGTACCCATGATGCACTGCACATGCAAACCAGCTGTCCACAGATAAATACAAGATGGGCAATGCACCCCCACAGCACCTCGGCCTGGTAGGGGGAAGTGACCATGTGCACCCCCATAGCACCTCGGCCTGGTAGGGGGTACTGACCGTGTGTTTTACTGGCACAGAGTAGCTACACACCGTCACATTGTGCGGGTACTGTGCTCACCCTGAGGGTGCAGTGAGGCGCCCAGCACCAGGTCCACAGCACCTTCCATGGCTGAAAGAGGCCATGCTAGAGATCCAAAGCAGTGTTAATGTGAGAGATAGGTAGTTTCTGCAGAAACACCTTGGATATCTCTGTCTGTCTCAGTCAGGCATAGCCCCCATGGACCCCCAGGAGGATTATGCACCACCACCCTCCTCCAGGGCTGAGGGTGGCAAACAGGGTCTCCCATCAACAGATCCACATTCTACCTCCCTGCAATGGTGGCAGTAGAGGGGACCATCAACCCCAGTCCTGCTGGGGAACAGACACCCTACAGGGCAGTGAATGCAGCTCTGTACACACCCATAACACAATAGCAGACAGACGTTAGGCCTGGATATGCTAAGCTTCACCCCACTGCTAACTGATATTCTCCTGCAGCAAGCCTTCAGCCACTGCACCCTGCAAGGCACTCCATCAAGACACATACCAGCTGCAAACAGTCTGCTAGCTAGTCCATAGTGCATGGTCCTGGTGGAAAGGCATGCACAACAAGCAGATAAATCAGTGACTGAGCACCAAAAGGAAACCCATAAATATCATATGAGAGAAATACTATATAGCACTATGGGGGTGCCTAGCCATGCTGCCGTCACTGCACAGTCAGGGTGAGAGTGATCTCCCAGCAGGACATACTGAGGTCACCCTGTCTGTGTAGGTGGTGGCCGGGCACTAAAATGTCCCAGCCAGTGCCCTATGCCCTGTGCAGATGCATCCTGGCCAGGCCACCCTGTCTGGGCTATACCCATGGTACCTTGCTCCTCATTATGCACATTGGCAGGCCAATACTGGCAACAGTGCTGGCAGTGTGGGCTGTGGAAGGTGTTTGCAGCCACCACACACTGTCTAGACCAGGGGTGGGGAACCCTGGTCCTGGAGAGCCGCAGACCAGTCAGGTTTTCGGGATATCCCTAATGAATATGCATGAATATATACGCATGAGAGATATCCTGCCAACCTGACTGGTTTGTGGCCCTCCAGGGCTGGATTTGGAGACCCCTGCCTTACACCTCTGTCATTTAAGATTGTGAGTGGGCAAGGTGCAGATGTTCAAGACATCAAAAAGGTTAGATAGAATGTGTCACATTCCTCCTCACTTCTCACCACCACCAAAATATTGTCTATTAGACAACTTTTTGGTGGTGGTGAGAATCGAGGAGGAATGTGACACATTCTATATACTCTTTCAATGTCTAGGACATCTGCACCTTGCCCACTCACAATCTTAAATGACAGAGGTGTAAGGCAGGGGTCTCCAAATCCAGCCCTGGAGGGCCACAAACCAGTCAGGTTGGCAGGATATCTCTAATGCATATATATCTCATGCATATTCATTAGGGATATCCCGAAAACCTGACTGGTCTGCGGCTCTCCAGGACCAGAGTTCCCCACCCCTGGTCTAGACAGACACACACTCCCACACCTATGCCAGCATTGTGCTACTATAGAGGAGTTTAGCAGCCCTGCCCACCACACCAGTCCTGGGCACAGTACAGGCATGGATATGCTACGCAATACTGTTGGGGGTCACTCCCCAGGGTGGTAAACGCTGTTAGAGACCAGACCTGAAGCACACACCGCAGACATCAGAAAGATTGTTATGATGGAGCTCAATGACCAAACTGTACTTAACGTAGGACTTGCTATCTGCCAGTAATCATAGGAAACGTTTGATAGGTGTGTACCGTATACCCAGGTGTAGGGTGGCATTGCTAAGGTATGCATGTGCTAGTATTGGGAGATGCACGCAGGGCCCAATGTCCTGCCTCTCCAGGAGGCATTAGCCAATGGGGCCTGTGGGTGTGGGTGTGGATGTGTCTGCCCCTGTTGGCTGCTGCTTTACGGCAGAGGTTCCCAACTCCAGTCCTGGTGTGCCAAACACTGTTCGGGTTTTCATGCTGTCCCTCATGAATATGCATGAGATACATCTGCATACCATGGGGGTGGTGCATAGATATGCAGCACAGGCATCTTTATGAGAGGCAGTATGGCATCTGAATGGTGTTTGGCCCTCCAGGACTACATTTGGGAGACTCCGCTCCAGGTAATGCGCCTGTTTATGGTGTCTGTGCTTGGTGGGGTAAAATATAGGCGTATTAACCATGCGTATGTTCTCTGCAGTAAAGGCTTGTCCTTGCTATCACGTTTTAGTTGTGGGAAAAATATGGGGACTGGATTGGCAGAAGCCCCAGCTGGGCTTTGAACCTGTGACCTTGCACACACTGTCTGTGTGCACTGCACCACCGTGTTGACACAGATATGCTGCATTCCCTGGGGAGTCCATGACTGTATATCCGACAGGGCCTGTTTGTTGCAGTGCACGGCACCCACCTGGACAGGGCTAGGCCATGGTCTGCTGTGGCCACCAGCTGCTGCCACCTCCACCACCAGTACCGCTCCATCCTTAGATTGGAGACAGCATAAACCCTGAAGGTTTTGTGGACCTCCAGGACTGCATTTGGGGGAATCTGCTCTAGGTAATGTGCATGTTTCTGGTATCTGTGCTCTGTAGGGTAAAATAGAGGTGTTTGAGCCATGCTTATGTTCTCTGCAGTAAAGGTTCATATTTACTATCACTAGTTAGTTGTGGGTAAAATATGGGCACTGGATTGGCAGTAGACCCAGCTGGGACTTGAATTTGTGACCTTCTGCTCTTGAACACACTGGCTGTGTTCACTGCACCACACTGTGCTCACAGAGACAGTGCAGTCCCTGGAGATACCATGGTTGTTTGTCAGACAGAGCCTGTCTGTTGCAGTGCATGGCACCCACCTACACAGGGCTAGGCAATGGTCTGCTCTGGGCAGCTGACACTGCCCCCCTCCGCCTCCAGTGCCCCTGTGCCACCCTGCTTACATGCCCTTCTGCTGGTGGTGCTGGTGGTGCTGGTGGTGTGCAGTCTCAGGCCATCCTGTGTACGGGTAGGTGGCTGCCTATGGTGCGGGTTCTGGGGTAGGGGTGCCTGCAAATTTGTCCGCACGTCTGCCAATCACCGCCTGCCAATGTTCTGTGCCCTTGGGGGTACCTGCTGGGTACTATCCCCTGTGACACTGTGATAAACACTCTCATGCCCATGTTGGGCCCTCATCAGTTGCTGTCTGGCTGCTGTTTAGTTTCAGCATTCCTAGGTGCCATCTAGGCATCTGCCTAGTCCGCACTGTGCCCCAGCTGCACCACAGCATGTTCCGCCTGCAGCCCTCTGTATCCCCTTTCCCAGCATCTGTCCAGTTGCGCATTCTGACCTGGCCGCCCTGCTGTTGTGGAAATGTGCATGCCATAAGTAACCTGTCCAATGGAGAGGGAAACCCTGATCATTGCTATTTCACTGTGGGATCATTTACCTTGTATGGGGACGGAGCGTAGACCCTTCTAAAATTCATATTTTTATTTTGAGGCTTTATTGGGAGTGATTTTTGATGTTTTCCAGTACTATCACTGTTGCCCAGCTGGAGTATAATTTTTTAGAATTTTGTTGTGGTCATTTTCAATTTTTATTTGCTATTTTGTTCTGTGCACAAGTATCACACTGCTCACGTTTTGTAGGTTTCCCTGGTTTCGCTGTACATTGCTGACAGAAATGGTTTCTCTTCCCTTTAAATCGGCTCTAACGCAAGGTTTTCACTCGCGGTATTTTTTTAGTTGAATTTCAGCCCCGCTCGTGTGCAGGGAGCCTCTCCCCTCCCACTCTCCACCCATTGACCCCGTCTCTCCGCCCCTGGGGAGCCTTCCTCCGCCCTCCGAAAGCCTTTCCACGCCTCTATTGCACATCAGCGCGCCGCGCACTTCTGCGGGCCCGTTAGTGCGGTGCGCACGTGTGCGGGGCACAAAAACTCATCTTTAGCATGCGCTAAGGTACCTTAGCGCACGCTCAAGTGCGCCCTGCACAGTAGCGCGGTTTAGTAAACATACCCCTTAGAATTGTTCTAATAAATATGATCAGTGATGCTATAGAGTTTCAGATCATCTACAAACAGTAGGTGGGATATTACCTGTGGATCATTAGTATCTTTAGAATTCAGGCTAAATCCATAGCTCGAGGAGTTAGTGAGGGCACTCAATATACTTTGAGCCACGTTGAGCAAGAGTAGTGATGAAATATTCCTTGCTAGATCTTGATATAAAGAACTATAAATTGATCATCTTCATACACAGATGAAGTGAAGTTTGCCACATTTTTATGGTGAGCTTAATATGCACAATTAATCCAGGGATTATTATCCATGGATGTGGAAAGCTTTTAAAAGTTTTCATACATTTAATCCATGCTACACTGATATTGCTGCCTTTCTAACCACTGGCCATAATGACTTTATTAAACATTAACAGGTCTTAGGTTCCATATGCACCTCACTTACTACCCATATGTTTTACTGCCATAAACATATTAGAATCAATATGATCATATATTCCGACAGCATCTATTTTAGTGAACAGCCTGTTGTAAATAGACAGTTTATTGGTCTGTAGTTTTTTGGTACTATGATACCATGGGTGAGAATTCAAACCCTAGGCTTGAGAGCCCTCAAGCAAGCAGCCAAACCACGTTTCAAGGGCAAACAAGCATCTTTATTAGCATGGTTCAGCTCCCAAAACACAAATGAAGCCTGTCTTACTCTACAGGCTGCAGAGCATCAAAAGTTCTCTTAACAGTTATTGGTGATGTCCTGCTCCTTCCTGACTTTACTTAATTCAAGGTCTTTAAACTTCCTTGTTGGAACTTTGTCGTCCTTGCTAGCTTCCTTTACACTAAGAAATGCCATACTGGGTCAGACCAAGGTCCAACAAGCCCACTATCCTGTTTCCAACAGTGGTCAATCCAGGTCACAAGTACTTGGCAGGTTCCCAAAAGACACACAGGTTCTTCAATGCTTGTCCCATGGCAAGCAGTGAATTTCCTGGGTCCTCTTTAATAATGGTTTATGGACCTTGTCCAAACCTTTTTTAAAACCAGCTACACTAACAGCTTTTATTACATCCTCCAGTAACAAATTCCAGAGTTTGATTACGCGATGAGTGAAAAAATATTTTCTCTTATTAGTCTTAAATGGGTTACATTTTAACTTCATTGCGTGTCCCCTAGTCTTTCTACTTTTTGATGGTGTAAACAACCAGTCTATGTTTACCTGTTCCATTCCTTTCATTAATTTATAGACCTCTATGATATCTCCCCTAAGCTGTCTCTTTTCCAACTTGAAAAGCCCTAACCTTTTAAGCTTTTCCTCATAGGAGTATCTTTACCATTTTGGTGGCTCTTCTCTGTACCTTTTTGAATTGCGCTATATCCTTTTTAAGAAACGTCTACCAGAATTGCACACAATATTCAAGGTGCGGTCACACCATGGAACAATACAGAAGCATTAGAATATCCTTGGGTTTTTTATCTATTCATTTCTTTATGATTCCTAGCATTCTATTTGCTTTCTTGGCCGCCGTTGCACACTGGGCAGAGGGTTTCAACATATTATTTATTTATTTATTTGTTTGTTTATTTTATTTAGCTGTTTTTATATACCGCTAAATCTACAAATCTAAGCGGTTTACATAATAACCAGATGGCCAACATGCCTTTACATAGAACATTATCATCTTATCACCTAATAACAATATTATAACAACTGTAACCTTAACATTAAGGTAACTTAATACGTTTGCTGAGTTTAGCATTAGGCATAAGGAGGGGGTCTGGGTGGGCATGAGAGGGGTGGGGAGTAGCTGGGTGGTTCACTTGTCCATTGCATGAGATCTATTATGTTGGATACGCAAAGTGCTCAAGAAAGAGTGTTTTCAGTTTTTTCCTGAAGCTTGCTAAGTCATCCATGGCATGAAGATCATCCGGTAGTGCGTTCACAGAATTGGAGCAAATAGGGAGAAGGCAGCTTTAAACATGGTGAAATTTATCTTGGTGATTATTGGGAGAGTGTTTAGCTTGTTAATGTTTAGCTTGTTTTCTTCTGGATCTACTGGTAGGTGTTTTCTGTATGAGTGATATTGCTGATAGGTTGTTTATGGTTTTGAAGATGGTAAGGATTTGTATTTTATTTGCTGCATGATAGATAGCCAATATAGGTGTTTTAGGATTGATAGAAACATAGAAACATGACGACAGAAAAAGGCCACATGGCCTATCTAGTCTGTCCTTCCAAATCAACCACTACAACAGTCCCCTTTTTTCCTTTAGAGATCCTCTGTGTTCGTCCCATGCTTCTTTGAATTAAGATACTGTCCTCATCACTATCACCTCCACTGGAAGACTATTCCAAGGGTCCACCACTGTTTCCGTAAAGAAATATTTCTGCATATCACTCCTGAATCTATCCCCTTTCACCCTCATCCCATGTCCCCTTGTAGCAGAGCCTGCTTTCAATCGAAAGAGGATCTCCTCCTGTGCATTTATGACATGGAGGTATTTAAACATCTCAATCATATCACCTTAATACTGCCTTTCCTCTAAGGTGTATATATTAAGATCCTTAAGTCTGTCCTCATATGCTTTATAATGAAGACCACTAACCATTTTAGAGTCACCCTCTGTACGGACTCCAGCCTGTTTATATCCTTTTGAAGGTGCGGTCTCCAGAACTACACACAATACTCCAAATGAGGTCGCACCAAAGACTTATACAGAGGCACTATCACCTCCTTTCTTCTGCTGGCCATTCCTCTCCCTATGCACCCAAGCATCCTTCTAGATTTTGCTGTCGCTTTTTCTACCTGTTTACTTTAGGATCATCAGACACAATCACGCCTAGGTCCTGTCCTTCTTTAGTGGACAAAAGTACGTCATCCCCTATACTATATTACTCCCTTGGATTGCTGCAGCCCAAATGCATGACCTTGCATTTTTTAACATTAAATCTCAGCTGCCAAATTCTAGACCATTCTTCAAGCTTAGCTAGATCCCTCCTCATGTTATCTACACCTTCCTGGTTGTCTATTCTATTGCAGTTTTTGGTATCATCCGCAAAGAGGCAAACCTTACCCGACAACCCTTCGCTATGTCACTAACAAAGAGGTTAAAAAGAATCAGACCAAGGACAGATCCCTGGGGCACACCACTGGTAACCTCCTTCTCCTCAGAGTGAGCTCCATTTACTTGTACCCTTTGTCGCCTCCCACTCAACCAATTTCTAACCCAAGCAGTAACTTTAGGGTCCATCCCTAGGGTTCTCAGTTTGTTTATAAGTCGCCTGTGAGGAACGGTGTCAAAGGCTTTACTGAAATCTAAATACACCACATCTAGGGCTCTCCCTCGGTCCAACTCCCTGGTCACCCAGTCAAAGAAATCAATCAGATTTGTCTGACAAGACCTGCCTCTGGTGAATCCATGCTGCCTCTGATCCTGTAATTCGTTGGACTCCAGAAACCTCACAATTTTCTCTTTCAGCAGCGCTTCCAATAATTTACTCACCACTGAAGTTAAACTAACCGGCCTGTAGTTTTCAACCACATCCTTACTTCCGTTTTTGTGCCTCTCTCCAGGCATTTGGCACTATTCCCAACTCCAACGAGGCATTGAAAAGGTCAGTCAGTGGAGCTGCTAGAACTCCCCCAAGTTCCTTCAGTATTCTAGGGTGTATCCCATCTGATCCCATTGCTTTGTCTACTTTAAGTTTAGCTAGCTTCTCACGAACACAGTCTTCTGAAAATTGTTCAAGATGCCCCTCGCTTCTGATCCTGTTTATGGGTGTTTTCTGAGGTCCTGCTCCTGGTTCTTCATCTGTGAACACAGAACAGAAATATTTGTTAAGCAATTCTGCTTTATCCTGATCAGTTTCTACATATTCCGCCCCTTCACCCTTGAGTCTGACAATACCACTTTTGCCCTTCCTATTCTCACTAACATATCTGAAAAATGTCTTATCCCCCCATTTAACTGCATTGGCTATTTCCTCCTCTTTTTGAATCTTTGCTTTCCTGACTACTTTGCTAGCTTCTCTAAGTTTTTACAAAAATAGACACTTGTCTTCTTCTCTCCGTGATCTCTTGTATTTTATGAAGGCCTCCCTCTTTTTCTTCACTTTTTCAGCCACTTCTTTCGAAAACCATAGCAGTCTTCTTTTCCTTTTACCTTTATTTACCGTTTTAACAAAAAGGTTGGTTGCCCTTAAAATATCCCCTTTCAGTTTTGCCCACTGTTTTTCTATATCCCCCAGCTGTTCCCATCCCGCTAACGACTCTCTGAGGTATTGGCCCATTTTGGCAAAGTTAATTTTCCTAAAGTCTAAGACCCTTGCTTTTGAATGTATTTTAGCAGCCCTAGTCCTAATACTGAACCACACCATCTGGTGATCACTGGAAGCAAATGATCTCCCACTATAACATCAGAAACACTTTCACCATTGGTAAGCACCAAGTCCAGTATGGCCCCTTCACGTGTGGGTTCTGTTACCAGTTGCCTGAATGGTTCTCCCTGTAGAGAATCCAGGATCTCCTTACTTCTAGATGATACTGCAGCAGGAATGTGCCAATCAACATCTGGCATATTGAAATCCCCCATTGGAGTGATGTGTTCAGTTCTGGAGGCATTGCAGGGGATCCTTGCTGCTGTATTTTGGGCTAATTGCAGTGTATGGATTGCGTATTTAGGCAGGCCTTGGAATATGAGGTTACAGGAGTTCAAGTGGGGGAAAATGAGTGCTTGAACAACTGTACAAAAGTCATGGGCATTCAGAAGTGGCTTGAGGAGTTGTGCCATCTTTAGTTTGTGCTATATGGCTTTTGTGGTATTACTGATGTGAGGGGAGGGGGTTAGGCTTTTATCTAGTGTTACTCCTAGGTAGCGGACTTCAGGTTTTATTTGGAGCTATGTTCCATTGATGTTTATAGTTGGGAGTGAGGTAAAGTTATTGTCTTTGGTGATGTAAAACACTTCTGTTTTCTTGTGGTTTATGGTGATGTCGTGTTGTGCGAGCAAGTTTGCGATTGATGTGAAACATTTCTTTATAGGTGAAATTGCTGGGTTGCATGTAGAGAATAAGGTGTATGTCATGATGTCATCAGCATATAAATGATAAAGTATGTTGTGTTCTTGCATGATTTTGCATAATGGTTGTAGGAAGATGTTGAAGAGCAAGGATGAAAGGGCGGAGTCTTGTGGAACTCCTTGATTCAGTGTGAAGGGTACTGATTTTGTGGTGCATATTTTCACTTGGAGTTGTCGATGAGTGAGAAAAGATCTGAACCATGTTAGTGTAGTTCCACACAATCCCATTTGTTGGAGTCTTTGGAGGATGAGGTTATGTGGGATGGAGTCGAAGGATGCCTTGATATCAAGGAAAAACAGGATAAATCCTTTGTTAAGTTTGTCCAATCCTTTAATTAGGTTGTCAATGAGGGCAGTTAGTAGCGTTTCAAATCCGTGCTTTGTTCTAAATCCATATTGTTGGGGATCAAGTGGGAAGTGAGAGTCAATGTGATCCCCCGCAACTGATTTTGTATGGATTTTTTTCTATTATTTTCACCATGAATGTCAGGCTGGTAATGGGTCTGTAAGAGCATGGCTGTGTTTTGTCAAGAGTAGGTCCTTTGCGAATAGAAGCATTCTTTAGTTCTGATGGCAGATATCCTTGGCGTAGTGATAGTCATTATTTTGAGAATAGTAGGGATCAGTTCCATTCTTGCAATCTTGATCCAACTCACTGGGCAGGGATCCAGTGGGATGGTGGTGGTATTAATGTTATTGATGATTGTTTTCAGTTGTTCAGGTGATATAGTGGTGAATGAGTCCCATGTGTTTTTGTCTTGCTTGTGATTTTGGTTTAAATGTGTTGGTGTTGTGGGTGTCCTGTTGTTTTGAGGTCAAATTTGTGTTTGGAGGTGATCTCCCATGAGTTGCAGTGATAGATTTATTTCTTCATCTAGTTGCATGTTTTTTTTTTTACCAGGGTTTTGATTAGGTCAAATAGCTCTCTGGGCTTGTTGAGGGCACTTTGTAGAAGTTTGGAGTAGTAATCTTTTTTTGCTTTGTAAGTGGCTGTCTGGTATTGTTGTAGTTTAGCCATGTATGTGTTGAGGTTGTCAGCAGATTTACAATGTCGCCATTTTCTCTCCTATAGTCTGAGGTTGCGTTTCATGTTTTTTAGTTGTTTATTATACCATGTTGCTGTATTTCATCTATGGAGGTTTGTTGGAGTGTGTGGTTTTGCAGCTATTTTACTTATTGTTTGGTTCCAGTTCTGGATGAGTGTGTCAAGGTTATCTGAGTTGTGGTTGATTTGTGGCAGGATTTTCTCGAGGAGTTCTTTCTTTTCCAGGTGGTGGAATCTTCGGGTTGAGGCCTAAGCATGAGAGTCTGCTTGGTTATATTGTTTGGATGGGAGCAGGAAGTGCATTGCTTTGTGATCGGACCAAGGTACTGCGCATGTTGTGGGTGGAGTGAGGTTGTTGATCATGAGCATCTGTTGTGGGGCAAATATCATGTCGAGTGTGTTTCCTTTGCTGTGTGTTGGTTCGTTGATGAGTTGTGTGCATCCAAGGGCATCCAAAGCCTCTAGGCAGTCCTTAGCAGTCTTGGGGGTAAGGGAGGAAAGGTTGAGGTCACTCCGGAGAAGCAGGGTTGGAGTGTGAGCGGTGGTTGCATACAATTTCTAGTAGGGCTGCAAGTTCATTCGAGCAAGCAAGTGTATGCCAGGCACAGGATCAATGAGTTGTTAGCGATGGTTAAGGTATCTAAACCCTTATCTGTGCTGTTGTTGAGGGTGTGGAAGTCTAGGTGTTTCCTGGCTAAAATGAATACTCCTCTGCCTCTGCGCTTGTTTCTTGAGCAACTAAATATATTGTAATTGGGTGTTAGTAGCTGATTGAGTAGTACATTGTCTAATTCTGTGAACAAGGATTCTGTGACATACAAAATCCATCCTGTTGTCAATGGGGTATTCGGCGAGAATCTATATCTTGTTACGTGCAGAGCATGTGTTGATTAGTGCGCATCTTTAGGTGGTATGTATTGCTTGTAATGTGCTGGTGGAGGGTGTTGGGGAAAGTGTGTTGTGGTTTGATTCAAATGAGATGCTGGTATAGTTTCGGTCTTGGTCTGGTGAAAGGAGAGAATAATAAGTGATGAGGGTATGGTTGAAAGACTGGTGTGTGAATGGAGGATGGTGCTTGTAATGTGTGTGCTATGAAAGCAGTAAGATATAACAGGCTGAGTAGGATGGCTAGTGGAGACATGTTTGGGTTAGATCAGATGTGAGTTGAATGTTTTGGCTTTGAGAGGTTTGAGAGATATGGATGGTATAGTTGTGGAAGATTTGACTTATGAGTTGTGGAACAGTTTGAGTTGTGGGTATCTCTGTAGTGTGTTGGTGCTTGCTCAGGTGTTGGATGTTGGGAGACTGGCAGTGTGGGAAGGTTCTTACTTTCTTACAAATGTTGTAGGTTTGTGGGTGATGTTTGTACTCTTCTTGTTATGTTATAGGGGGTCCTATTGTGTGTCTGTAGTTCTCTCCTTTGTCCACTCTAATGGCTTCAGCTGAGTGGGTGCTCTTTAAGTGGGTATCAGTGGTTTCAGGATGATGTAGCTTGTCAGGGGAGGAGCTTACCTCCACATGTGAGGCAGGTCGTGTTGGCTCTGGGCACTTGTATAGTTGGACGATGGCTTGGTGGCTTGCAGAGGGGTAAAGCTGGTTCACACCATCGTTTGGAGAGCTGGTGTGCTTCCAAAGTCACAGGCGGTCCTTCCGTTTACCTTGAAGATTGTTTATCTCACCAAGCTGTTTGATTTCCATTTGATCCACTCCTGCATGCCACTCCAAGGACCATATCTAAGGGCCCTTTGTTGTGGTCCTTCAGTGCGGACCTGCCAGGCGTGGGTGCACTTGCAGCGCTGTGAATTTTAAAGTCCTGGGCGGCTGATCTTCAGCACAGGGGAAGAGCTCACTTCACTCCCATGCATAGGCAAATTATTTTCCTGGGTGATGTCCACATTATATTTCATCTGCCATTTGAACATCCAGTCTGCCAGTTTATCAAGATCCTCTTGCAATTTTTCACAATCCTCTTGTGTTTTAACAACTTTGAATAATTTTGTGTCATCCACAAATTTGATCACCTCACTCATTATTCCAATTTCCAGGTCATTTACGAAGATGTTAAAAAGCAGTGGACCCAGCACAGATCCCTGGGGTACTCTGCTATTCACCTTTCTCCATTGAGAAAATTGGCCATTATGCCCTACCCTCTGCTTTCTATCTTTTAACTAGTTCCTTATCCACAATAGTACACTGTCTCCTATCCCATGACTTTTTAATTTCATCAAGAGTCTCTCATGAGGGACCTTTTCAAAGGTTTTCTGAAAATCCAGATACACTATGGCCCCGATTCTAAGAGTTAGATGACAGGGCAACACATCCCACGTGCCAAAATCTGAAATGTGATGGAGAGTTTTCAAGACTCATCAAGCCTACTGACTATTATCCAGTGCTGCTCATCCATGTCGGCACAAATGATACTGCTAGTTATCTTTCCAAGCATATCAAAAGTGACTTCATAGCTCTGGGAGAGAGGATGAAGCAGATAGGTGCACAGCTGGTGTTCTTCTCAATCCTTTCTATTAAGGATACAGTCCAAGGCAGAGAAGCTCACATCCTGGAGATGACTACATGGCAGTGGGAATGGTCTAATCAAGAGCATTTTGGTTTCCTGGACTATGGGATGATTTTCCAAGGACTGTTGAGCAGAGATAGTATCTACTTATCTAAGAAGAATTGAAATATCTTCCTCAGCAACTGGCTAACCTACTGAAGAGGGCTTTAAACTAGAGTCATTGGGGATGGGTTAAGAAAGCCTCCAGGGAAATAAAAGCTCTCAGATAAGTAAAACATTAAACACAGTACCTCTGTAGAAAGGGTAACAGGGGCAACATCTGGAAAACAGTGTACATTAATGACCATAGTATGGGAAATAAGATTCCAGATGTTGAGCCTTTAATGGAAAAGGCTGATTTGGATTTAGTCGCAGTTATGGAGGCATGGTTCATAGAGAACCATGACTGGGATGCAATTATACTGAGCTATAATTTATTCATGAACGACAGAGTAGGAGGAAGGGGAGGAGGAATGGCACTATATATAAAAAATAATATTAAAACTACAGAATTACAGGGCTTACTAGGGAAGAAGGAGGCACTGTAGGTTAAACTAGAAAGAGGGGATGGATCATCTATTTGCATTGGTGTGATATATAGACCTCCTTCACAGGCATAAGAACTGGACAAAGATTTAACTGAAAATATTTGCAGAATTGTTATGAATAAAGATGTGCTGCTGATAGGTGATTTCAATATGACTGATGATGATTGGCACATCCCTGCTGTGGTGTCATCTAGAAGTAAGGAGATTCTAAATTCTCTACAGAGAGAACTAGTCCAGCAACTAGAAACAGAACCCACATGCAAGGGAGCCATACTGGGAGTTATAATGAGTAATCATCTCGCATCCAGTGATCACCAGATGGTGTGCTTCAGTATTAGGGCTAGGGCTGATAAAGTCCATTCAAAAGTGAGGCTTTAGGAAAACTAACTTTGTCAAGCTCAGATAATAACTCAAAGAGTCATTAGTAGGATGGGAACATTTACGGGATGTAGAAAAGCAGTGGGCAAAACTGAAAGCAGCTATTTTAAGGACAACAAAGCTTTTTGTTAGGAAAGTAAATAAAAGGAAAAGGAGGTCACTGTGGTTCTCAAAATAAGTAGCTGAAAGGTGAAGAAACAGAGGGTAGACTTCATAAAATACAAGAGATTACAGAAAGAGGAAGACGAGCTTCAATATTTGGAAAAGCTAAGAGAAGCTAGGAAAGTAGTCAGGAAAGCAAAGATACAAATGGAATTAAAAATAATCAATATAGTAAGTGAGGGGACAAAACAAATATATTTGTTCTGAATTCACAGACGAAGGGCCAGGAGCAGGACCTCAGAAAACACTCACAAACAGGAACAGAAGAGAGGCGGATCTTAAATGTTTTTCAGATGTGTTCGTGAGGAGCTAGTTATACTAAAAGTAGACCAAGTGATGCGGCTGGAGTATCGAAGGAACTTAAGGAAGTTCTGGTGACTCCACAGTCTGACATTTTCTTTACAGAAAGAGTGGTAGATGAGTGGAATACTTTCCAAGTGGAGATAGTAGAGACAAGGACAGTATCTGAATTCTAGAAAGCAAAGGACAAACGCAGAAGATCTCTAAAGATAAAAAAAGGGTCTGTAGTAGTTAGTATGGAAGGGCAGGCTGGATAGGTCATATGGGGCCCAAATTTTGAAAGCCATTTACATGGTTTACAGCCCAGTAAACCGTGTAAATGTTTTAAATTGGGATATTCAAGGGCACTAAAATATTCAATGGCACTTACACAGTTAGTGCTCTTGAATATCCCTTTCTAACCCAGCTACATGCCCCGATGCTATGCAGTTAACATTGGGGCATGTTGGGGGCAGTCTGGGATGGAGCGGAGGCAGAGACTATCGCTAGCAGGGTAGTGGCAATATTGCACCGCTACCCAGTTAGTGATCGGCGGGGTAAACCTTGGCGTAGCAAAAGCTGGCCTAGTTTTACCCATGGAAGCTAACCAGGTAGCGGTGCAATATCGCAGCTACCCGGTTAGCTTCAGCAGCTCTGGGGCATGTGTGGCGACCCCAGGTATTCAATGCCCTTGAATATCCAGGGTTAGGGGTTGGCAGGCAGGGTTATGCACTGTTGTGGTGCATAGCCTGCCCAATTCAATATTAGGCCCGTGGTCTTTATCTGCCATCATGTTTCTATTTTTCTAAATATATGACAGATTTGAGGCTTGCAAATTAGTGTGACTAGTAAATACCATTGTGTAATAACTAAAGGCTGTATCCACAATATGAAATTCTTCTATATATAGGCAGATATACGCATGCTAACTAATTAGATGTGCTACTTTATCTTTTCAGACTCATCTATAAGAAAATGTAATTTGTAGTCCTGCACAACATTTCAAAAACAGTAAACCATTTTCTAAAAGTTGTGGCCATTCCAATCAAAAGACTAATAATGCATATTTTATTACAAAGCGCTAATGTGTAAGTTGATAAAATAAGAAAAGGGAAGAAGCTCTCCAGTAAAAAAAAAAATATGATAATGAATCATAGTGGTTATTGTGAGGCCTAATTGACCTGGCCTCCCCAGTTAGCTAATTAATAGGTTCTGAGTAGCATGGACAACATTTGTAAAGCTGATGTGTATGCAGAGGGAAAGAGTACCGAAAGCTGTTCAGACAACAAATTTCCAACATTCCTGATTTATGATCATTAGCTTCTATGCTAATTAATACTGAGTAACACAGAATGCTAAGAAATGATGTCAGCGTACTGAACAATTTTTTTTGTTTCATGACAGTATAAAAAAGACGATGAGCCCCATCGCCGAATAGGTTTGATACGTTGCAGATAAAATCAATTTAATTTTTCCGGAAAATGGCAGATCTCCCAGGCCACAAACTTGCTTTAATTCTTTCTGCCTCTTTTGCTTTGCTAGCTGCTCATGGTTTCTGCATAGAGGATCCTGCAAAGTTCAGTCTGAACGGCAGAGGAAGTTCTGGTGAAGACCACTCCGAGGTAAGATTTGTCTTTGAGGGAGTAATTTCACAAGGGATTTGAGCATGTAAAACAGCATTTTGAGGGTAATTGTATAAAGAGGTGTATGTTTTACACCTAAAAGTAGGCACTTATTTAGGTGCTATTTTATAAAGAAAAGCAAGCACCTACTGGGGGGGGGGGGGTGTTATGAAATATTAGCATAAGTGATCGAAAACGCATCTAAATTTAAGACTCAATCCCTTATTCCAGCCTGAGCTGGTGTAAATGCCCACACCTAGATTGCTAAAAAGCACACATAAATTACGGAATTTTATAATTTACTCGTGTACCTTTGCACTCTACCCAAACCTCACTCCTCTGCATGCTCACGGGGAAGAATGTGCCATTGCGTTCATGCACGTCCTTAGAAGATGGGACGCAGCACAAGCGTGCTAATTTATGCATGTAAGTGACCACTTATGCCTGTCAGTGACTAAAATGTAGATCCATAGACATATGGAGAGTAATCTTACAATAGGACGCCTAGATATTCAGCTGTAGTAGCTAGCCATGCCATCACTGCTGATATTAAGACCCCAGTATTCAATGCCAGGCCCATATCCAACCACTGGCATTGAATATCCGGGTCAGCCAGATAGCCAGGAAACTAACCAGCCAGCGGCGATATTCAGCCTCTGACCAGTTAGCTTTAGTGGCAAACGTTAGGCCAGTATTTAATGTACCTAACTTTCGTCACCAAGGAATAACCAGGCAGTGGCTGAAGATCACCTCTGCACATCCTGGGGTGCTGCCCCCTCAATGATCCCAAGCTAGCCGGTTAGCATCGGAGCATGTAGCAACAGCACCCACAGATATTCAGCGGCACTCACTGCATTAGCACTGCTAAATATCCCAGTGAATGATTAACCTGGTTAGCAACTCTGCTAACCGTGTTAATTGCTTTGTATATCCCCCCATTATCTTCAGGGAAAGTAGATGCACACATTTACACCTGCTCCAAGAGATGGGTAATTGTGTCTGCATATGGACCAGAAAGAAAAAACACATAGGTATGCATATTTTATAAGATATGCACATAAGTGCCAGTCCTGTTCCTCCTCCTCCTATTCTCCACCTGCACATTTTAGAAATGAGATTTAGGTGCAATCTGAGACGTCCAGGTCAAAACATATGAAAAAAGGCCAGCCACATGAAATTTTCAGCCTGATTTCAGAAACCTGCGGTCGAAATGGACATCAGCAGCAACGGCCACATAGACGTCACTGGGACAAACTTTTAGGACGGGGATGTCTATCCCATGTTGCATACACATCCCTGCCTGCTCTTTTGCAAGCAGAGGCATGCAACAGCATGCCAACCAGAAAAACAAGCGCCCTCATTTCCCTTCAGTTTTCTTTATGATCATGAAAAGTATTGTGGATATCAGAGTACCTTCTTCTGTACTCCCTCCAGGAATTTTGGTGGCAGAACGAGAGTTTTTCTGATGTCTCTTCATCCCCTGGAGTAGGAATAAACATGGACATTACCGCTAGTGGGTTTAGATGTGTTCACCGTTTCTGAAATTCAGCACGCACATACATCTTTTCCAGAACACTCTGGACATGCCTCTGCCACGCCCCCATGAGATATGGACATGCTTGCCCCAGAGACATCCATATATCCATCTTCTAAAATGGCTCCATGGATGTCTTCATGATTTGCATGGCTGAAGGCCTGTTTTCAGATGTCCAGATCACAAATAGAGTTTCTAAAATGAACCCCATAGGCTGCAATTCCATAAAGAGGGTGCCCAAGGTATCTGCCATCTGTGCGAATAAGTCATGGTATTCTAGTGACTTATGCACACAGATGGGCACACACACATATACATCAGCCAGTCGCTATTCTATAAATACGCATGCATGTCTCAGACACGGGCAGCAAACACACCCACAACACTACAAAGGAAAGAAAAAAGTAAGCTGAAGAACTCTGACAGCCTCTAGATGTTAATCAAAACAGGAGTAGGTTTAGTTCTTGAGAGTCAATACACTTCAATGCACCCTACACGATCATATTTCATCTATACAAGACTTCTTCAGTGGTATATAATCTTGAACAGTGCAAAAAACAAAATTAAATGCATATATTACATTAATCCATCCACGATAATTAAAATATAAAAATGTGTATAGTCTCAATGAAAACATACCTCAAAACATAATCCAAATAAAAATAATATTAATATTAATAAATACATATATATATAAAATATAAAATAAATAAATAAGTCAAAATAAATGTCACATATTAAACAGTCATAGATAAATAAATAGGCAAATAACTTTCCTGATAATAAAGAAAAAAAGCATATACATGAAAACATGGAAAATCACCACCATCAGTGTGTGATTTAGCATATATATATATATATATATATATATATATATATAACTAGAGCCGAATTGTCCTGAAATATATCTGTGTTAAATCACAGGTACCACCCAAAGTGTAAAAAAATATTACATTGGGACAGAAACTTTGAGTTTACTGGAGGAAGCATCTCAAATTCTGGCTCCCACTCCAGAAAGCACCTGAGTGTACAGCTTCTATCAAATTGATAGTAAACGTAATGACAGTATATCAGTAACATGAAAAGTGCCAATTAATTCAATAAATACTTCATTCTTAAAAAATCAAACTTTCATATTGTCTAGAATATAGAATCAATACAAACTCTTACTGCAGGAACGACTAAATGGTTTGCTTAATTTGTATGTATTCAAATAATCTCCCAAATTGTATTGAGAAGACTAAACTATCCATATTACCAATGTGAGAGCAGTGTCATAAGGACTTACCAAGCTTGATCAGCTTCATACGGCATTCTCACTAGAATATTAAAAACAATAAAGAACGCCATCCACCCAACACCCTATTTGAACAGAGCTTTAACATGGAAAAAGTGATGAAATCTCAGTCAGAATAAATTAATGATCTAATCATTTTAACAGCACAGTCCCTTCTCTGTAATAGGGTCAAACTTCAGTATTTCAAATGATTTATTGCTAAAAGCAAGCCACGGGGACCTTCTCTTAATAACATCTCCATAATGGCAAACATTAAAAATAACCAAAGAAAAAGTCAAAACGCATTGCCAATACTGTCTGCGTCAGAGGGGGGCAGAAGAGGCAGATAGTACAGTAGACGACAGAAATCGCAATGTAGCATCGGACCATTTATATAAGCGCTGTGTGACAGTTTCCGAGTCATTGCCATCGCTGCAAGTCCTGGAAAGGGGTGGCAGTGGAGGCAATGGGAGCGGGGGCAGTGGGGGGCAGTGAGTGGCAGGATAGAGGACCCACCTAGAGAGACTCCAATCCTTGCACCAGTCCTTCTCCTAATGAATGAGACTCGGGTATCTCTGCAGTGCTCAGAGCAAGGAAGAGGGATTGGGATCCCAGTAAGCAGAAGCTGCCAGGCAGAACAGATGTGCCAAAGGATCCTTATTTGCCAACCATTACCATCTTCCCATATATGAGGATGCAACCGTCAAAACCATTTTGTTCATCCTAAGTTACAGCATGTAGGTATCAATGGTTGCACCCTCACATATAGTAAGATGATAACTATTGCAAAAAAAAGGCTACTGTAAAATTGTGCTGAATCTGTATGCATATTGTAATTTGAGTTATTGGGAAAACTACTGTTCATGTAGTAGCGGTAGTTATGATATTCCTATTCCTTTTCACCTACCTTGCTCTGATCTTTTCAGGTCTTAGGCCTATGAAAACTGTCTTTGAAACAGGAGCAAATAAATATTCTTTCCAATTATCACCTTCTTTTTGTCCCTCTATATCTTTCATTCATCATTCTGTATGTGTACACTAAGCTCAATTTTTCTCTTCCTCTTCTTGTCCAAGCATCTTCTGGCCGACTCTTGCCACTTTACTTCCTCTGAGAACTCATATTTCATTGTGCCTCTCCCTACCTGACCTTGTGTCACTCATCTTTCTCTGTCCAACCTGCTTCCTCTCTGCAGCCCTCTGTGCCCTAAGTTCCTCCCTCCCTCATCCCTCCCTTTCTCAAATACTGTGCACCTATGAGAGTAACTATGTAAGTAAAAGCCATGGACGGGATTAAGAAATGAGAAGTTCAAAAACTGTTTATAGGAGAACCTTCATTAATTCTATAGCTAAATGGAATAAATTTTACTTTTATTTGACTTATGTTGAATAAAGCTTCTTACTCATATTCAATTCTACCCCCCTTCAAAAATTATTTCTTCTATCTGTTATCTTTTATTTAACAATATAATACCCAACTTTGAAAAACTATTTCTCAACATATGTAATGGTGTATAAACATGGATACAAGAGACAGATGCAGAAAGAAACTGTGGCAACATATAGGGGCCTTTTTACTAAAGTGCATTGTGGTTTTGCACCTAACGAGCCAATAGCCCACAAACAATGGTGCATTAGGTGCAACAAAACTGCGTTAACTGTCGGGGCATGGACAGCAAGTTCCCATCAGTTAACGCGCAGGCCAGTATTAGCACACGCGCACTCACCTGCCACTAATTGCAAGTCTTGCAGTTACCGTAGGCGTTCATCATGCCCACTCTCCACCCCTAACCCACCCACCTACCATCCCAACATGCCATGACAGTTGGCACAGAAATCAGCCTGGCCCACTGCTAACAGTTATTGCAGGCCACAGTATGCGGTTAGCCTGTGCTCAAACACGCGCTAACCGCTTACTGCCATAGCGGAGGAAAGGCGAGCTCAATCTGAAATCACACTCAAACCATTGTAGGAGCGCACGACTCCGAGTTCATCATTGCTCACCAAAGTCTTTTTCATAGTCTTAAAAATGTCCTTTAAATATCTTGTTGGCAAGGCATTGAATAGATTCCCAGGGAGACAGTGGATACACGTGATTTGAAGCTTTGCTAATAAGAAGTTTAAGACAATTAGCCTGAATCTTAAATGTAGCAGTTTCAATCAAAAATCCTGCAGCTTTCTGTAAAGGTTTTTCCTTCCACCATTTTTTCCATTCTTGAAGCTTCAGAACAGCTCCAGAAAATGAAACCCATGGCAAAAGACAAACTAACTAGTCATCCTTATGTCCCTGAAAATCACTTTCCCCTTCCAAGGAGTCACTGTTTTTTATTGAGTAAAAGTAACAGTCATTCAGAAGGCATTCAGAAAAAGGAAGTCTGGGTCCATCACATCAGCCACTCTCTGCTTTGTGAACTAATGACTGCCGTCAAGGACATCAATATATTTCAAAACTTTACAACATCCACACAGTCTACAGTTCATGTTTAATTCAGTCTAAGTTTGGAAGTCACTTATAATTTTATACTCGACACCTATTTTTAGGCACCCAGAATGTGCTGATCTAAAGCCTAGTTTATCAAGAAAAACAGGTGTCTATTTTTCCTTATAAGATACGGACATAAGTGTCCAAAAAGGAGTGTTAAATCTAGGCACAAGCACTTACATAAGCCCTAGCACTGGTGCAAAAGCCTGTGCCTATATTCTAAAGAATGCATGCAAGTTATAGAATTGTATATCTAACGAGTATAAATGTGCCCTCTACCCCTACCCCGCCCTATGCATGCCCACACTGAAAGGATGCACCATCAGCCTGATGCACCTACTTAACCAGCTAAAGTCTGCACATCAAGGCCAATCCACATGCATAAGTCATTGAAGATGCATGACTTGTGAGCGTTGATGGTACATAACTTTACGCGGCTCGTTATAAAAGTTACCTTCAAAGTGTGTCATCTTCAACCAATCGAGAATTTCATTTCATCCCATGTACTGAATTTATATTCCATTCTGTACATAAATATCCTGGATACAGGGCTGGCCTCAGAGTTGGCTCAAGGTATTGGGAGCCTAGGCAAACCTTAAACCTTATGCCCCCCCCCTTCAGAATCTTAAGCCCCCCTACATGTCAGAATTGTTTAGCTTTGAATGCGTTGCCTTTGCTGTACACCCCTCCATGCCCCCCCCCCCCCACCACCACCACCACCCCGGAGCTGCTGCTCTAGATGACAGCCTTTTTGCATGATGGTTTGGCCAGCCCTGCCTAGATAGAGTCGGAAGAAACACAGACAAGTCTTTAAAAAACAATAAAATTATGACATAAAGCTAAATCAATATAAAAACATTACAATCCAATGAACTAAATGCCTGTACAAACAAAAGGGACTTCAGCTACCCTTTAACACGGGGGGTTTTCCATCCATTTGAAACTAGTTTAAAAATTGCTTCAAACTCATTCCAGGAAATCATTAATACACCTCTTTTCTTTTTTGAATTCTAGTCTATTGACGCAATTCTGGACGACAAACAGAGAAGCCTCCCTTCTGAGGAACTGAAAGACTGGGCATCCAAAAATATCATTCAGATGAGCCTTCCAGTGGTTAATAGGATAGCTCATTCTGTTGCTAATTTGCCACTGAGGTTTGGCAGAACAGTCCAGGAAGACAGAAGCACTAAGTCAATGGCGAATTTGCCTCTCAGATTTGGAAGGGCATTTGAAGAAAGAATTTCTAAAAGTGTGCCCAATCTACCTCAAAGGTTCGGACGATCTCTGGTTACTAAACGTTCTATCCAACCTCTAGCCATATTGCCCCAAAGATTTGGTCGATCACCCTCGATTGGCCAGTTTATACAAACTTTAGCCAATTTACCACGATTCAGACAATCAATTCCTCTCCACAAATTAAGTTATTTTATGAATACCTACCCTCTAGAAATGCAAGGCTCAGAGCAGACCAACACTAGGTAAGTGAATTATTTTTGTTCAATTTCTTCCTAAAATTTCATCTTTGCAATATGTAATTGCATTCATGCCAGAGATTATGGGAAGAACTTTCTTTTCTTGTGTAAATTTACCCTTTGTCCCTTCCTGCACCCATTCCCCTCTTAACACCCCTTCCACCCAAATAATTTATCTATTTATTTTTATTTTACTTATGAATGTTTATGGCAAATTTTCTATGCATATGTGGCAAGGAAGCACTATGTCATGACTACATTCATATTATAAATACTTCAATCAGAGTGACTCTGCTAATTCAGAACCAAAAGTTGAAGGTCAACACAAAAGAGGAAGGTCAGCAATGAAATGTATCGACAAAATAACCATCTCCTACCCTTCAGTATATTAACACACACATGAGAAATGCTCAACGCCTTGAATACTCTGTCATATGGCAATATATAAATATTTTAAAATAAATAAAATAAAATAAATGCTTCCTGATGAGCAATGACAGATACTTCCTTTGAGGAGATACAAAATAGGGAAGACTACTTCTCTCTGAAAACAAAATACCAAAATCTCTTAACACACTTGGGGCGTGTTTACTAAAGCACGCGAACTGTTAGCGTGTGGTTTAGTGCGTGGTTAGCACACCATGCTAAAAGTGTGAAGCATAATTCCTCTCCATGTTTATTACATCAGATACTATTGGATCCCAGTTTCTCTCAGATAAATGGATACTAATGTTACCTGAAGAATTTAGAGAAAGTAAAGCAGTGTTACTGCGAATAAGGAAGGAGGGTAGCGATCCTGAATAGGAATGCAACAAATGGGTTTAAACAATTGTAATCCTTCTGTCTTAATCACTGAGAAAGTTGAAAAAAAATGGTCATCCATAAAGAGGCCTATTCCATATTGGCCGTCCAGCCCCTGTATGGCCGATCAGAATCGGGACATACAGACGTAAACCCCATTCTGATCCCGCGGGCACATCTAGCTTGTGGGATCAGAATCGGGTCTACTGGCCTAGATGTGCAGGTCCTGCCCCGATTCTGATCGGCCGTACATGCTGTCGATCCCCATCTAGCACAGCCAGGCTCCTATCGCCATGGCACCACAGCTCCATTCAGGAGCCACCAGAGAAAATGTCCTTTCCCCGCAGCCTGACCGCTGATCTGGCCTCCCATGGACAAGATCAGGCTGCGGGGATCCCCCTGCACCCCCTCATCTCTTGTCTCTGCCCAGCGACCCCAGAATCAGCCCTGTACATCCGGGGTTCCTCTCCTCCCACCGCTCACCCTAGCTCCACCTCTGTCCCACCCCCTCCCTCCCACAAACAGAGCTCCCCATACAAATCGCCATCCAGACCCTCTAAACAGAGTGCAGAATGACCCCCAAAGTGAATAGAATCCCCTATGCAACCTTTTAAATAAAAACAAACAAAAAAAAAAACAATATTATAACATAAATATAGAATACAAAACAGAGTTTTTTAGACCATTGATTGATACTAAAATTATCCCTAGAAACTAATAAGGAATATGGAGCCCGATCCACAATGGAGCACATTCGGGCCGTCTGGATGGCCCCGACCAAGATGGAGCCATCAGCGCCCGATTCTGCACTGCGGGAGCAAGACATTCCTGTGGGTGCAGGATTGGGTCCTTGGAGATGGTGCGGCCAGCCCAGCATCACCGCAGGGATGTTCTCCCTTCAGCATCACATGTCCTGTGCCCCCCAGGACCCCGACTCTCCACCGCCCAAGCCCAAAGGGGGCTGTCAGTGCCCCAATCGGGTGGCAGGGACCCATCTGCCACTCCGCCACTGGCCCCAGTGTCCTAGCCTGCTGATCCAGGGGGTCGGCCACTGCTTATTCCACCTTCGAGGTAGAATAAACAGGCCACCCCCCCGGTGACCCCCGGACTTACAGGCCATGAGCAGAATCAGCCCTGTACATCCAATGGTCGGTCCAACCCACGCCCCTCCCATTCTCTGCCCCGTCATGCCCCCATCCCCAGCAGCACGCACAGCGGATCTGTGCATGCAGTGGGGGATGGATGCAGTATACCGGCAAGGCAGATAGCTGTGTTTTTTAAGACAATGCCACGGTGGTTAAATATGTATATTTAGTGCAGCAATCCAGATAGTGGCTGCCCAGTGTAGTCAGCAGCGGAAATTATCTAGACAGCAGCAATATTAATTCCTCTATCCAGATAACTATCCATATTACTTAGGACAGCTATTTGGATAATTGTTGGGACCAGGGCCGGCTGCCATTAAGTGAACTAGGCATTTGCCTAGAGTGCTGGCCTTCCAGAGGGCACCCATTGCCGCCGCTGTCGCCCCTCTCGGGACAAGCAGCAGTGGCAATGTCTGCAACCAGCCCCACAACACTCACCTTTAAAATTCAGTGCCATGGGGCTGATGCTTCCACCCCTCCGATGACTGATGGCAACTTCCTGCTGCAAACAGGACGTCAGGATTGAGTGTCGGAGAGGGAGCGAAAGCAAACAGCTCTGAGGCACCAAAATTTAAAAGTAAGTGCCATGAGGCTGTTAGTGGCCATTGCCATTGCTGCATGTAAAGGAGAGGGGCGGCAGCAATGGGCATGGAAGGGGAGTGGGGACGCAAAGGATGAAGATCGCCTAGGGTGCCTCATCTCCTTGTGCCAGCCCTGGCTGCAACTGCCCATGCTCCAACAGCATTCCTCTCCAGCACTATATAGATAGTGCTGCTGAAAATCTCTGGATATCCCCAGCCACCAGAGAGCAAATGCTGCTTTCTCGGTAAGTGCTTTAAATATCAGGCCCTGTGTGTCTATGTTTGCATGTTGCAGGCAACATTTCCTTTAAGCCTGATTGGGGTAAAATTAAATTTGCTCTGTGTCAAGTATTATCTCCTCTGACATTCAAATGCTTAAAATTTTGTGTTATCTATGTTGTAGAACACTGGACTTAAACAATGACGCTGATGGCGAAGATAAAGACATGGTGGAAAATCAAAATATGTGGAATCAGTATACCCATCAAAGAACAATGTAAAAGGACTCTCATGCGCTGGTAGGAAATGGGAAAGCAGCACCGCCAATGTGATGAAAATGGCAAGCCCATGGAAGGGTTATCTGTCTGCTTAGACACTCTTCGTTAATAAGAGTAGAGCATCAATTAGTTAGATATTTGTTCTGTCAGTTGTAGAGTCAGCTTGAAAGGGAAGCAGTGCCGTATCATCCAGACAAAAATACATATTGCTTTGATGAAATCAGCAGCCTGCTGCGTTTAGAGGCGAACGGTGACTGCTGATACAGCGCCACCCAGTATTTTTCTCATTTTATTCTTGTGTACACCTTAAGTGGACTAAAGCAAAAATAAAAATTCAACTAAATTTGTTTTTGTGTTAAAGATGTTAGATGAAGTTGATTAAATGGTTGCAATAATTTGAAGTCAAGAACCTTTTGTGAAGGGACAATTGCATTTATTAGAGTGACCAAGAGTCACCTTAATGCTTTACCTTCTCATTTTGATCTGGGAGTGAAACACCTTCGGAGCACCGGAGGTTGACAATAAGCGCTGTGGGAATGTTTGTACGAGTAACCAAAGCCACCACTGCAGGTCCTGGAGAGGGGAAACAGCAACAGCAATGGGGCCAGGGAGTGGGCGGGAGCAGGAGCCGGGGGGGACACAAGGAATGCGGTTCCCCTAGGGTGCCTCATCTTCTTGCGCCGGCCCTGCTTGTCTCTCTTGAACTCCTGTTGATGTATCTGATTTTTCTTGACTCCTCTCTCTGACTCACCTCACTTCTCAGTTGTTGGCAATTAATTCAGTGGTTTACAATCCAGTTGACGCACACCCTGCCAATCTGGTTTTCAGGATATCCACAATTAACTTGCATGAGATAGATCTTCATATAATGAAGGCAGTTTACACAAATCTTTCCATGAATATTCATTGTGGATACCCTGCAAATCAACTGGTTGAGTGTACTTCAAGGACTGGGTTGAGAACCTCTAAATTAATAAAGTAAGACAATCTGGTCAAGATGTCCTTCACCTTTTAGGCTCCCCTTGGTGATTCTACTGATAATAAGCATGACTGGAAAAAATCTTGCTGCTCCTTACCCTTGGCAGCAGAACGTTCAAAGTTTTGGGAATGCTAGAATTTGCATTGCTATTTCCATCTCCTCCTGCTAGGCCAGTCCAGACAAAGTGAGTTGTATCCCCTGCCAGCAGAGGTGGAGACAGAGAAAAATCCTCATCCTGTACTATATCTGGGGCAGCTGCAGGGCATACACTCTTAATATTTCTCTCTCTCCAGCAGAGTGTGGACACTTTGGAGCAGTTCTGTGAAAATTTTGAGAAAAAAAAGAAGAAAGAAAGATTGATTTAGTATAACCCCTACCAGGAGGGAGCGCATATATATATCATCAGACTCCTACAATAGTATAGATGTAATTCAAGTGTAATCAGGGTAGCCAAGGTAGGAGTCTGTTTCGCTCTCTCTCCGGTGAGGGAAGAACATCTTATCTAAATTCTAAAAAGAGGTTTGGATATTTTTGACCCACTGCCAGGGTGATGTTACACAAGTTGCATGATATATGAATATAGTTAAAAAATCAAGCTCCCAATCCAAAGAGTAGTTATAGATTAAATTTATTATTGCTGAACAAGTTATTAACTAGCAATTAACAGGTTCCAATTAGTTACAACTAACAGAAATGAATTGAGAATCCTAGGATTATTTCACTAGAACACTCCAAACCTATTGCAACTAACATTCAAGGACAATACTTCTCTATTACTGTTTCACAAGTCTTCACACAGAAGTTTTCTTTTCATAAAAGCCACCTTTTAATAGGCAAGTATTCCATTAAATCAGAGTACTCTGTATTTTTAAAAAGAAGTTAACTGTCATGAGCTCACAATTTTTTCCTCAGTCCAGGTGTTGATGCACATGTGCCTCATGCGTCCTCGTCACTCTCTTGCATCAGGGCCCAATGAATTCAGTGACTGCAGACTCCTCAGGGTCCAATTCAGTTCTTCAGCTCTCCAGATTCAGCGAAGCTCTCTCCAGGACTTCAGTTCCTACTCCTTATCTTTACCAAAATCAATAAAGCAAAACCCTATCTGGGTGGGGGCCTCTCAGCAGCCTGGAAGGTATCTAAGTTCAGAGTGTTTAGAACCAGGCACAGACCCTAACTAGATGGAAATAAAAAGTTAATTATAATTCCCTATCTATTTTCTCTTACCCTGACACTCACACTCACTCAAACACTTTCCAGGGTATTTAACAATTCACCATTTCTGGAGGGAAATCCTTATCCTTAATATTTTCCTGCCAGGGATCTATTCTTTGGTAAGTGCAATCTAACAAAAGCTCCTGCTTTTAAAGTCAAAGCTTCTGAGAATCACACAGCAGTACCAGCAAGTCAGCTCATCAACATTCCCTTTACTTCTGGCTTCCACCTAGTCAGAGCTCAGACAGTTTTTCAAACTTATTTTGTTTTATTCAGAAAATATTCCTCCACATTCCTGGATGTGAACTTTGTTTATGTTCTTATTACAAAAAAATCCAGGCCTCAACAAATCCCAACAGGTATGGAGGGTCTCTTCTATTTCTCTCCAACTTAGTTATTCAGGTTTTCCAACCAATTTTCTCCTTTAGACACTAGGATACAGTGTCAGGATTGTCACCAGAAAAAAAAAATAATCCTCTTTCTCTTGTCCAGGATCAGCAATTTTAAAAGCACACAGTCTTTTTCTAAAGTCACAGACTCCTGTTTAAAATCAGCTAGAATTTCAGTTTTCCCAATAATAAATCAAGTCAAAATATTCCCACAAGCGCTCTCAAGGCTAAACCCAAGCACTCACCTCCAATGCTCAGTTAAATCATGGTGAATAGGATTACTTTCCAGACAGCAGTTCCTGTAACAGACAGTTTTAACCTCAGCTTTTCTCAGCAAAGTCAATCTAAAGACAGCCAATGTCTTCTCAACTATTTTCCTCTCTACATCAGTACTTTAAAACCTCAAATCAGGCTCACGCATACACAGCCCTACCTTTGCACTTATGTTCTCCTACCCCATACCGCTGCCTCTGTTACACTCCCTCTATCTTAAGCTTCTGCAGTTTCTTTTTCAGAAAGGCTGCACACTCCTGAGATCCCTGCACTTCTTCCACCTAAACACACAGCTCAGGAGTCTGCAAAACATCTCTGGAGCCCAAAGAAAAACAAATCCAGCTGCCACAGATAACACTGAATAGCACTGCCCCAGCGTAGCAAGGCAAAAATGTGTGGGTTTTTTTTAACCCTCAGGTTACATTAGCTCATGAGTAACTGCTCTTAAGAGTGACTTCCTCACTTCAGCTCGATGTGGAAGGCACCTGTTGGATGACACTTAAAGTGGTCACCTCCTGGGTTTGCCAAGAAGGAGGGGTGTCAGTTCAGTTCCCCATCCTTATCCTGTTAAGGGCCAATTGAACAGCCAGAATTGTTGAATCAGGACCTCGGAGAAATCATAAACTTCAGAGTCTCACGGTCCCCTCCTCCTCACCTGGCTCTCCCCAAAGACGGCATGAAGATTCAGAGGTATAGGGCTGTAGGTATTGGCAGCAGGAGATAGCATTGAGCTCAGCACCATTGCTGTTTTGGGGAGAGTACCAGGTTTAAGTACCTTTTTCCGTGCCGAATGTCTGCGCGGGCCCAGACGTCTGTCATTTAGTGGGGCAGTTGTCGGGTGAGGGTTTGGAACCGTTGGTATTCATGGTCCTTTTCCACCAGTTTCTGCCTCGCGCTGGTATTGCATGCATTTGTTACCAGTGCTTAGCTGTGCTCTAACCCATGACCTCACTGTCCACGTTCATACGCTTCCTATCTATGTGCTTGTTGCATGCCGTGAGTGCACGCTTTTGTCATGTGCCATGAATGCGAGCTTCAAGCCTTTATCTCTGTAACATGCAGTAGCTCCACATTTCACTTATGTGTGCTTTTTGGTGCCGCTTACCTCAGTGCACATTGGTTGGATGGAGGGACCTGCTTCAGGAAGATGCTCTGCGGGACATAGGTGATTATCTTCTGGGAGGAGACACTGCCTTTCTGCCTTCCCTCTGCAACTTGGCAATGAGGCTTTTGCTTGCCCCTTGGAGGTATCATTTTTGCAGTTAATGGACATGGACTTTCTTCTGCCTCTTCAGTTCTGCTGGCGTTAATGGGGTTGGCTGTAGAGTGAGACAGCGCCCCAGCTCGGGAGCCCTCTGCCTATTCTTTGGATATTGGCCCACTAGCACCTTCCCAGCAGGATTCCCCATGGACTGGCCTGTCTCCTCCTATGGGGACAGGCAAAGCGACCACTCATTTTCTACCTTCTGGCCTATCTTCTCCAGAATTAATCTCCTTCTTCTGCAGGCATGGTTCTTTCTGGCAGGATAATTCGGACCCATCAGCCTCAAGGCCCTCTTGTTGCTTCTCCTCTTACTCAGAGAAAAGATTCTCATTGCAGGAGGGCAGGCTCCTGTAGGGACCTCCCTGCAGAAGCACCCCTGAAAAAGAATGGATTCAAGGTGCTCCATTCAACTCTCCTGTGCCAATGCTCTGCCTTGCATCCTGGGAGATCAGCTAGTGATTTCATGAGTGAAGAAGATGACCCATCCACGAGGATTAGCCGGAATTTTGAAGATCATGACACAAATGTAATGGGCTCACCTTCCTCCCTACTGAAAGGGGATCAGAGTCATGATTTGGCTTTGTGCACTACTCAGGAAGGTCTTGCTTCCTGGATGTGGTTGCCTTAAGTGGATGAGCAGGTGATGGCCATCGTTAAATGCACTATCATTCTGCTGGAAAGTGGCGTAGTCCTCAGGGATCAAGTGGATCGCAAGATGAAGGCTTCCTAAGAGTCAGTTTTTGGATACCAACCTTATTCTCCAGACAGTAGTTTGCGAAGGGTTTATGGTTTGTGCTGTACTCCTTTGGGTCCAGTCACTCCTGCAGGATGAGAATTCAGTGCTTCTGGAGTCAGCAGTGGTTTTCCTGGTAGCCAAGGATATTGCCTTTATCATGGTGGCAGATTGCTGGCCTTACTTTCACCATTGGGCAGCTGTCACAGCGTTCAATTAGGAGGATCTGGAGAAGTTGGTCAAGGACCTGAGAGCATCCAAACCACATCATTATCTGGATGTTCAACCTAGATCACCTTTGAAGTGTGGCCTCTCCTCCTTATGCCATATTCTTCAATCTGGGCTCTCCCATCAGGCACAAGGATGGGATGGACCTATATGACCTCGGACTAATGGAAGCCCAACATCATTCAGTTGAGCTGTGTGCTGGAATATGCGGAACCCATCCCAATTGCCTTCCTGATTTCTCCATATGGATCTGTGGCCAGAAGGGAGCTCCTCAGTCTCCGGGCTGTAGATCAGATGCCATCCGCCAAAAAGGGAAAGGGCCGGTATGCAATTTGCTTTGTGGTGCCCAAGATGGTTTGGTTCTTCTACCCAATCTTGGACCTTAAGGGTGTCAATGTTCATTTAAGGACCTTTCTATTATGCATGGAGAAACTGGGAGTGGTGCAGCATAAAGAGTTGCTAGCTTTGCTGGACTTGGTTGAGACATACTTCCACATTCCCATCCACGCAGATTAGCAGTGCTTCCTGCACTTCTCTGTTCTTGGCTTGCACTTCCAGTTTGTCACTCTACCCTTCGGACTTTCCATTGTACCAAGAACTTTCACCAGAGTTCTGGTGATGATGGTTGCCTCCCTGTGGCATGAAGAGATTTGTGTGCATCCCTTCCTGGATGGCTGGCTTTTCAGGCCAGAGTGCATGCGGAGCCCTTGTGGTGTCAGACCAGGTGGTGCACTTTCAGGAGAGTCTGGGTTGGGTGATAACCTAGAATAAGAGCTTCCTGGAGTTTACCCGGTCATTAGAGTGCCTAGGAGTGTGGTTTGTCACCAGCTCAGGATAGGTTTTCCTGCCAAAGGAGGGGGCAGGGAAGCTGCATTCTCAGCTAAGGGCATTTTGGAAGCAGCAGCTTCCCGAGACCTAGGACTACCTCCAACTCTAAGTGGAGGCGACAATCGAGATGGTCACCTGGGCATAAGCACACATGTGTCCACTGCGAAGATCCTTGTTGTCTCGCTGGTCTCCTTCACAGGACTTCGACGTCAGGTTCTGTCTTCTCCCACTGGTGGCAGCCAGTCTGAAATGTTGGGAGCAGCCTGCTCATCTGTTGGAAGACCTTCTCCTGTTCAATATCACTGGTCAACATTGAAATCGTTACTGTCTTTAAAAGGCCCTAATCTGTAGTATCTTGGTGAGCTGAACACGAATATAACATTAAAAAAATGTTATTGGCTCTCGTTTTGAAGATATTCCATGTAGTTCATTTTTGACGTTTCACCGTGTAAATTTATCCAGTAGGACATCAACAACATCCCAAATAAGCCTTGAATGATGTAATATTGCATCACATTGCATAATACCAGCATGCACACATCATCCAGAGTTGAATGCATAATTTTCTGATGCAATGTAATACTACTGCCAGACGGCTGCTGAAGCCATCTGACGTCAGCAGTGTACTATACGCAGTCAGAAAGGTTGAGCATTTAACATATTTCAGACTGTGTGCGAGACAGTTTAAGCTACTGTTACATGTAACGTTTATTAATCATAGAATTTTAGCCATTTAGGTACAATACAGAACAGTAATGCCGCGAAAGTGCGTTAATACCGTTGACAATTTCTGCTACATTTGTGGGGAAGTGACATTTGCCAACCAGAAGAAAAGTATCACTTCTCAACTGAAGAAGGCATATCATTTTTACTTCGGATGCAAAATTGGTGACCAAGACAAGCCTTGGGCCCTGAATATATGCTGCGCTACATATACAACACAGCTTTCACAGTGGTTGAAATGCAAAAGACCATCAATGCCATTTGCAGTCCCCATGGTGTGGAGAGAGCCAAGCAACCACATAAATGACTGCTACTTCTGCTTGGTTCCTCCCCTTTCCAGCGGAAGCAAAAGAAGTCGAGCATAGTCTACCCAAACATTCCATCTGCACTGAGACCAGTTCCACATGGTGAGGGACTTCCTATTCCAGAACCTCCATCAGAATATTCTCTTGATTCATCTGATGAGGACAAGGGTGAGTCGACCTGTTCTTCTCCTGGTCCGTCAGCATGCAGTGACCCAGATTTTCACTGGGATGCATTATCAACTCCACACAAAATAACACAGGAAGAACTAAATGACCTGGTTCATGATTTGGACTTATCCACGAACAAGGCAGAATTGCTAGGATCAAGATTCCAACAATGGAATCTTCTAGAAGAAAATGTCAACATTACTTCATATCGAAAGCGCCACCAGCAGTTGGAGCCTTTCTTCTGTTCCGATATTGAAAGCCTCATGAATGCCTTAAAAATCACTCATGACCCACAAGACTGGAGACTATATAGACTCTTCGAAACTGAGTCTGAAGGCTGTGCTTTTGAACAATGGAAACCGTCTTCCATCTATTCCAGTAGCGCATGCCGTCCACATGAAAGAGACATACGATAACTTAAAGCATGTACTGAATTCCATTAACTATAACAAGTACAGTTGGCACCTCTATAGTGACTTGAAGGTAGTTGCCCTTTTAATGGGACTGCAGCAGGGATATATAAAATACATGTGTTTCTTATGTGAGTGGGATAGCCGAGCAAAGGATTGGCACTACTTGCGGAAGGAATGGAATCGCAGACAAAATGTAATAGTTGGAGAGAAGAATATCCAGCACCCAGCTCTGGTTGAGGCTCACAAAATCCTGCTACCACCCCTTCACATCAAATTAGTTTGAAGAAAAACTTTGTGAAAGCCATGGACCGCACTTCGCCAGCTTTCCGATACCTGCATGAAAAATCCCCTCGACTCAGCAAAGCAAAGATTAAAGAGGGAGTTTTTGTGGGTCCTCAGATTCGAGAGCTCTTCAAAGATGACCGGTTCAACAACTTGCTGCAGGGTGATGCGAAACAACCATGGAATGCTTTTCTCCTAGTGTCAACAAACTTTCTCGGGAATGTTAGGGCAGAAAATTACAAGGAACTATTAGAAGACATGCTGATGCAGTATCAGAAACTTGGCTGCAATATGTCTCTAAAGATCCATTTCCTTGATTCCCATCTTGATTTCTTTCCTGACAACTGTGGTATGGTTAGTGATGAACAGGGCGAACATTTTCACCAGTATATTGCAACGATGGAGCAAAGATACCAGGGAAAATGGTCCACTACAATGATGGCTGACTACTGCTGGACACTCCCCAGAGAAGCTCCCGAACAGCTGTACAAGAGACAGGCGAAGAAATCTAAGAAATAATCTATGACTTGGTTTTTTACAGGTATGAACCGAAGGCCTATTATTTTACTATTGACATGCATTTCGTGATGTAAACATTAATTCTTGTAGATTACAAAAAAACTAGAGCCAACTTTGCAATTTCATTGTCATATTTGTGTTCCGCATATAAAAATTGATAAGAAATGACTATTTTTATTTCAGTAACATGACTTTTGTAAAAATTTGTTGACCATTGTATCCAGTGGCTTTTGCTGATGACAGGTGCCAGCCTGTTCAGCTGGGGGGAGCTCATTGCCAAGGACAAACTGCCTGCTGGAGCAAGTGGGAGATGACTTGGCTTACCAATTTGCTAGAGGCGAGAGCATATCTGGAAAGTAGTCCAAGACAAGGCAGTGCAGATTTTCTCAGGCAATGCCACGGTGGTAGTCTATGTCGACCAGCAAGGGGCATGAAGAATTCTAGGGTCTCTTTAGAAAATGACCCTCCTGTCCCTGGCCCTCTCAGCATAGCAATACTGTGAAAGTGGATAACGTGGAAGCAGACCATTTCATTCATCACTTCCTTGATTCTGGGGAATGGGAATTGAGCCAATGGGCATTCCAGAGAATCCTGGACAACTGGGGTTGCCTTGAGATGGATTTGGAGATGACCTGGGACAATTCCAAGGTGCAGAGGTTCATCGGCCACCACAAAGAAGCAGGCTTGGAGGGCATGGTCGCCCTAATTCAATCTCGGCCAAGGCATGTTTCAACTGTATGTGTATCTTTCGTGGCCTCTCATGGGCGAGTACTTCATTGTATGGAGCACCATTTGGGTCCAGTGGTGTTTGTGGCACTGGACTGCCTGGGTGGCCATGGTAAGTGGATCTGCTGCATCTCTGGTAGTGCACCCACCTGTGCCTTTCATCATAACAGGGTCTCTTGAAGCAGGGACCAGTCCTGTTGGATGGGCCAGCTCCCCATTTGCTTCTTGCTTGGCTCTTGAGAAGCGCTGTTTAGTGCGGTAGGACTATTCTGCTGCTGTGGTTTCCAAGCTTCTGACCACAAGAAGAGGCTCTTCTTGTTTCACCTATGTGCTGATCTGGTATCTTTTGAGCAGTGGTGTTGTGAGCATCATGGCAGTTGGGGAGCAGTTGATGACGGCTTATATTTGCTACATTTGTCAATGCAATGCTTGAGACAGGGTCTTCCGACCCGAAACATGGTGCTGTGTCGCGTTTCTATACGCCACATTTTTTTGGCACTGTACAAGTTGCTTTGTGGTGGAAAATCTTTTGCCGGTTCTTCATGCTACAGTGGACTACTACAATTCTCACGGATTTTCAGCTCCGATTGCCAGCTAAGTATACGTTTGAAAACCTCGTTGGTTTATTAAGTTTTGTTCTTGGCATGTTGGCTTTGGGCTGTTGTTGTGAAAGTTTTCACTTTGCATACTTTATTTTAAAAAAGATTAAAAAGGAGTGATTTGCTGTTCGGGGGGGTTTCCTTTTCCCTACATAGCGAACTTTCCAACATTTGAATTTATTGCTGTGTTTTCTCCTATTACTTTGGGATCAGATTTTTCAATTCTTCTGGTTTCTGTTCTGATCTATATAGTGTGGTTTGTTCTTTTTGATTTATTGTGTACCACTTATAGTTCAAGATCGCTTCTGAATCTGTCACTGGGGTTGCCCTATCTGTTATGGAGAATACGGCAGTTTTTGCATATACTGAGGACTAGATTAATGAACTTGTTCAACGTCCGGTTTTATGTGACGATTCTTCTACTCAATCATCTCTACTCTCCCCAATTGCTGATTTCAAGAATTTGAAGAAGAAATTTGTATGGCTTCATCTTCATGAGGCCACCATGACACAGTATTTGAAGACACAAATGATACCGAGAGGGCTTCGCATGCTCAAGGCACCGAAAATGTTTGTGGAGGATAAATTTTTTCTTTCTAAATAGAACAGTATACTAAATAAATGCAGTCTGGACTTAATTGCCCTTTTGATTGAACGTTTGACTGTTGAATCCACGTCGGTTTCTGCCCAGCTTCTGACTATAGAGGACAAAATACGATCGGAAGCCTCTTTTAAGGCTCAATATGATCAAATTATACAACAAACTAATTCCTTTCATGATTACCTGTGGTCTTTGAAACTTAAGAAATATAACAGAGACAAAGCAGATTATGATAATGATAGGGTATAAACTTGGAGACGCTCCGATGGATTCCAAAAACAAGTCACTTTTGAGAACTCCTCTGAGGGCACAGATTCTAGTACTGCATCTATTCCTAGGGCTATTGCTCTGTCTGATTCTTCTTCTACTCTTCCACAGGATTTTTGGAGTGGCAGGGGATGCAACAACTCCCCTCATCGTTTTTACGCCAGACGTGGGAGGGGGTTTGCAACGCGGTCTCACTGCCCTCAGCAGTGATGAATCTGAGCCACTACTCTTTGACAGAGGTCCAAGAAAGAGTTTTGAATTTGGGCTTATCATTTGTCCCGACTTCTGGATTTAACCTTTTTAAGATGCAACAAGCGTTGTTTCACTTTTTTCCAAGTTACAGGTTATTCATTTTTTTGCAGATAAATCCCCTATGACTTTGGATGATTCCGTGGTTAAAGTTTCATCATCTTGGCTCCCACTGGGTCCCCCTGTGTCTTTTTTAGCAACTTATCAACATCTGGTTTTGGCTGATGTGGACCGTTTGGATCGTTCTCTCTCCACTTATTCCAATCTGTCTAAATCGGAACGGCGAGCTCTTTTAGACTTAAGGAACAACTCTGACCTGGTTATCAGAAATGCTGATAAAGGAGGTTCAATTGTTTTACTTTCCTCACATTTTTATCATCAACAAATTTTGACACATCTTTTTGATGAAAAATATTACCATCTATTAGATCATGATCCGACTGCTCGATTTCAGGCTGAAATAGCCATTGTGGTACATCAGGCGGTTGAGCTTGGTTTTTTGACATCCAAGGAAGCAAAATTCCTCACTCCACAGTATCCATCAGAGGCATGTGTCCTATTTGCATAGGTCCATCACCATATGGCACCATTTCCCAGGGAGCGTTGCATGGTGTTGCTGTGTCCACCAACAAGTGGGTGATGGTGACTGCAAATGCAGTGTAGTAGATGTGCTGTGTGTGTTGCCTGTGCCCTGTGGTAAAAGGAAGAGAAACACTGTTATGGTATGCATCACACAACATTAGGTCACATTGCAGCGAGTGAACCATCAATATGTACATAATGAAACGTCAGACATGCAAACAGTACACGAGCACAACACAGAGCACATTGCATGTCGACGACATTAGGAAATGGCACTGCAGACCAGGTTGTCATCTCGACATGGTCATGGCCATGTCCATGTCCCACACGCATCTCAGAGGTCCACTTCATGTCCATCAGTGTTGGTGCACATAGATCCAACAAAAAAGCACGACGAAACAAACAGCTAAACACAAACACATAAAGGTTGATGTCAGTCACAAATGATCCAAGGTGCAAACTACCATCTGTGTGCAGCAAGTGTCTGATAGCGACAGTCAAAGGCAGTCAAAGTACACAAGACTGATAGACAGAATATTATGTATGAAGGAATATTATGTATATATCAGAAGGAATTTTATATATGCAGCAGACATATCAGGGTTATTACAAGTAGGCTGCCAGTGTAGGCCACAGGTCATTTGCCAAATCTGAGGAAGAAGTCTGTTAGCTTGTTTACTGTGAAGGTAGGACACAGGTCATTTGCTAACCTTGCAGAAAAAGCTCTTTAGCTTAGCCTTGCAAAAGCAATGCACACACATTATATGGAGAAATAAGTAAAGACAGCAAAGGAGATAAGATGTTTGGGATACCTGCTGGGTACGTGTCCCCTGGATGGGACACTGTGGTACACAGAGTACTAGGCATTTTGACCTTGATCAGACACTGTCATGCTGATTTCCAGTTTCTGTGTTCCTATGTGCCACCTAGACGACAGCCTAGTCCACCCTGCGCCCCAATTGCCCCCACTGCATGTCCCGCCTTAAGCCCCCTTTGCCCCATTTGCACCATCACCATAGTGCCCTTTTATACTTAGGCACTATGCTGTTGCTGCAAATGGGCACTACTATCACTGTTTTTGGGCTCCCCGTCTGTGCTCTACATTGCTGATATTGAAATGGTCTTTCTCACCAGCAAATGTGCATTAACCAACAGGTTTTCACTGGCGGTATTGTCCCAGCATTAATGTTCCAGTGTTAGTGTAGCAGGAGCCTCTCCCCGCCCATTGACCCCTTCTCTCCGCCTTCTCTGCGCCCTCTGGGACAGTTACTGCTGCTGGTAACGTTACCACATGTTAACGTTACATCAGGTAATGTTAACGTGCTTTAATGTTACCAATGCTACGTTACCGCGCCTTAGTAAACATACCCCATAGTGTCTCTGAAAAGCATCTTAAGCATCTCTTAAAAAGCACTCACCCTACCTTGTACATAGTTCTGCCTGTTACAATTATAAAATGTTAAAATTTGTTCTATGTAATAATGTTGTTCATTGTACAACGCCCCTGATCTCAGGAAGGAGCAGTATAAAAGTAACGAAATAAATAAATAAATAAATAAAATAGTGCCAAAACATATATACGTTTTTCTGAGTTGCTCCTCCAAAACTGAGATCAGGAATGTTTTTCAAAATAAAGTGATTTTTTTTCCTAAAAACAAAATATATAATTCGCACACAGAAAACTGTTAAAATTATCTTAAAACTCAAGTGAAACAACCCAAACAGGACAAACCATATGGTGTTGCTGTTCTGTTCAACAGTCACAAAAAGATAGCATCCACGGTCATGAAAGGAAGAAGGATGCAAATATCCTTTTTTTTTTCTCAGTGCTGAGCTTAACAATGAAAAGTAATTAACTAAAGTCTTGCAGTTCAAAGATTATGGTCCCGATTCAGAGACATGGATTGCGGGACTGCACGTCCAAGCAGGATGTGCTGCCCCGCAAGCCATCCAGACCCTATTCCCTCTCCTGCTCTCCCCGCAGAGCTAGAGCAGTAGGATGGGGAGAGCCAGCAGGCAGCAGGAGGGGGCGGAGTCTGGGCGGAGCAGGGACGGGCCAGTCCGGCAGTATATGCAGGGCCGATTCAGGTCATGGCCCTGTACGACCTGCGGGGTCAGTGGGGACATGCTGATTATTCTGCCTCAAATGTGGAATAAGCAGTACTGGCGGGGCAATCAGGGCCAGGGATCTCCCCCCAGGGCCGGGTCTGGGTGCAGAGATGTCCTCACCTCCCGATCCAGGCCCCAGCTGGCCAACCGTGGGCCGGGCAGTGGAGAAGAGGGCCGAGCTGTGGCAGGAGGGGACTCTGCGAGGAGGACGTCCCCACAGGCATACAGGGGCACGCCAGGCCATCGTCGGGCCCGATTCTGCATGCCTGTGCCCGAATGGAGTGTGCATGCAAACCCTCCAGAACCAGCCAGTTCCACAACAGATATGATAAGACAATGGCTTTCTTGAAACAGCACTCCAGGATTGACTTGGCAGCCTCATCACCTTTATGCGGCCTGCAAACAACACAAATAGACAGTGTGACTTGCGAAAGGAGTTAGTGACCTTGTAGCAGCAAAGCGCAGACAAACCAATGATACCAGGAGTCTGTTCAGAAGGTCCAAATCATTTATTTGTGCACAAGTCTCAAGCAAGGCAATTTCAAAATGGCTGAGCAAAGTTTTCAAGCATTACAACAACTTTTATAGACTTCTGTTCCATTCTAGGTATAGAAAAACAATTCATTGGTCCCGGTACGCTCCCGTACCTCCCGTAGCCCTTCTATTGGTCCCGGTACTGATAAGTTTCTCCAATTATGTTCCTTCTGTGGGCTTCTGTAGGCATGACACCTGCCTGCCCCCCTTCTAGTCCCAATTACAATGGTCAGTTCATCAACTTGTTACTTTCACACTTTCAAGGCTATGGGACCATTTGTGCGTGCAGAAGAGCAAGGTTCTGTAACTCATCTGTCAGCACTTCTCAATATTTCTCTGCAAATGTACTCTTTCTTATCAGTAACTTTCAAACACATCTTTTCTGTATTTTTCCATTTCTTAATTCTGCAATTCTGCTTATCTAAGCTAATTCAATATTTCTACTGAGTTCTTTCTTACAATAGCAGCATATTGGGGGATGTGCAATCCTATATGCCTCTCCACAGGCCTCATTTACAGGTCAAGCTAGCCATGCTGGCCTGCCTATGTCAGACACCGTGGGTCACAGGCCTGCACCTGCCACATTCCCCCCTTTGATTAATCTCACCCTATTACTTAATAAGGTGTGAGAATTAAATCACTTTCTAGAAGATTCACATCCTGATTAAAGGATTCTTACTAGTTCCACTAGGGCTAGCTTTATATAAAGCCATTATTCTAGTTGCGGTCTTCCGCTCTACTGTACTATCAATAGCACTATGAAGGGAACGCATACAACATGGGATTAAACATGGTAAGCAGAGGACAACAGCAACAAGGATTAGTACTAAGATAACGAAAGTCTTAAATCCTCCCAGCCAAGAGAAAAGGTTAGCAAACCAATTAGGAAATTTCAAGGCGTGCCAAGTCTGTACTGGCACATAAGCATGTCTTTGCATATCTTTAGCAATTTCTTCAACTACTTGACCTTTATCATCTATTTTCAAACAGCAATTAGTTAAATTCAGTTTACCACATACTCCTCCTTCAGCTGCTAGCAAATAATCAAGTGCTAAACGATTTTGGTATATGGCAGTGCGCATCTGAGTACTTTGTCTAGCTAAGAGCGTAAGAGCATGACTAGTTTCATTGGTTATTATTTCAACTACTGCTTGTAAGCGAATAATACGATTAATCATATAAATTGGGGTACGATAACCATACATACCATCATCATTCCAAGTGGCAGGTCCATAATACTCAATAATTCTTTCTGGTGGCCAATCATCACCTCGCCACTTTTCCCATTTGCCTATCTGTAAGGCCTCTCTTCTTTGTTCTGGATGCTCCTTTGTGTTTGTGGGTAGTATATACAGGGTATCCTAATTGTTCTCCATGTTCAGTGTTTAACAGGAAGAAAGAAGGTCTGATGGTTCCTAAGACACATGCTCCTCCCCATTGTGGTGGGAGTTGCGCATATGCTCGGTTTCCACAGATCCAATATAGGCCAGGTGGGGCTTGCCAGGCTTGGACTTTGGCAAGGTTAGTCCATAGACCTGCAAGTTCAGGAAATCTAGCTAATGGGTTAGGAGGTTCAGGATGTCTGATTCCTGACCACCAAGCTGTTTTTTTAGTCGTGGCATTATAGTATTTCTGGCTAAGACAGACCAGCTGTCCTACCTTTTGGGTGAACTGGGGTCCAGTTCTAGCAAAGCAAAGACGTCCAACGATTGAGTGCGCTAACACCCATTCACTGGTTGTCTTGTGTAATTCAGTCTGATTGTAAATCATGGAATAATTCAATTCTTGGGCTTCCCAGGGCCATTGGTCTCCCATTTGGGTTCCGCCACAGAAATAACAATCTGTGATCTTAAGACTAGAAACTACTGCTCCGGCTAATTCTAGAAACAAATTCTGTGAAGGGTGAGGGATCTCAAACTTATTTACATGCATAGCTTCATAAAAGGTATTATGAATATGATATTTAGATGACTTATGGGCTTGAGTATTCAATCTAATATATACAATGGTCCCTGGATCTGTTTCCCCCCCTCCAGCAATACGTAAACCAAACTTATATCCTTGTTTCCATGCATGGGGGTTATGTACACGCAAATGTAAGGGGTTGCAAGCATCTTTCTGACATTTATCATTTGTGGTTGGCTTGGTTAGAGTAGCCATCCGCTTATCTATTTTCTCATCAGTTATACCAGTGTTCCAGGTAGCATAGAAAACACATTCCCAATACGGGCAATAGTAGTCTGCCGCTGTAGCAGTACTATACCCTGGTTCCTTTTTACCTGTACACTTCCTCCATCCCGTGGCACCTTCTGGACACATATACTTATGGTCATTCCGATACGCTTTCTCCCATGTACCACAGGTGGACTGACTATCTCTATTAATAGCATTACATGCATCAAAATTCAAAACAGCAGGTTTAGTAATGTCCTTAAGTGGTGGTGTAGCAGCTAATATAGGTCCATCTGCATCCTTCCATCTTATTTCCAACGTGTAATAGGATGGATTCTGATGCGGATTATAGCATGCTTTAATTTTGCCATGAGTGCAAACATTTAATTCAGTGGTGTTATAGATACACCGAGTTATTGTTCCCTTGCAGGTATAGTAAGAATGGTAAAGCAAAGTCTGAGTTACTTTCAGTCCAGTTCTAGTAGAAGTAATGCAAGCTGTGCATGGAGGTAGAGCATAAGTCTGTTCAAAACCTCCGAAGAAGGCAACCAAGGCAAAGCAGAAGCAAAGATACATGTTGATGTTGATTGGAGTTCTTCTGAATCCTCAGCTTGCTGATCTTGATCACGACGGTCTATTATTCTTCGTCCCGTTTGCTAATGAAGCAATTTAACGGTTGCTGAGTGTTGATTGAAGATCCTCAAGATGTCCAGCACACATTAACCAACTTAGCAATTCAGTTGGCTTGTGAAGTCTGGCTTAGTCAACGTAGTCTCAAAGTAGTGTGTCAAATCACACACCCAAATTGGGTTCGTTGAAACAAAACTGTTGCTGCATGGAAAACAGCAATCCTCTTCGAAAGACTTGGCTACTGTAAAGCACTTGTGATGAAGTGTCTATGCTGCTGGTTGCCGTCTCAGAGTAACTCGCAAGGGTACATCAGGGTGCTGCTCTGCTGTCCACCGCTCTGGTTCAGGATCGGCGGCGGGCTTGACTCGGCTGTGGTGGATCCAGGCGTCGATCTCGGCTACCTTTACTGCAGTTGGGGTAGACAGGATGACGGTGTACGGTCCCTTCCAATGGGGTTCCAACGGTATCTTCTTCCAATCTTTGATCCACACCGAAGTTCCAGGCTGGTAGGGATGCAAGGGTTCCGTCAAGTTGATAGGCAATTGGTCTTGGATCCACGTATGGAGAGTCTGCAGAACAAAACTAAGAGCTAGGAGTTCTTGTCTGGTTACTTCTGAACCAATCTGGGCTAAACTTCCTTTGACTCCCTGCACTATTGGTGGGGGTTTACCATACAAAACTTCAAAAGGGGAAAATCCTGTTGACTTTACAGGGGCTGAGCGTATTCTGAGTAAAGCTATGGGGAGCACTTGGGGCCATTTCAAGTGTGTCTCCTGACAAAGCTTGGACATTTGGGCTTTCAATGTACGATTCATTCGCTCAACTTTCCCTGAACTCTGGGGTCTGTATGCAGTGTGGAGCTTCCACTGTATCTGTAAAGCTTTTGCTAACTGCTGAGTAACTTGAGAGACAAATGAGGGTCCATTGTCTGACCCTATTACTGCTGGGATTCCAAATCTGGGGACAATCTCTCTCATTAAGGCTTTGGTAACTTCTCGGGCTTTCTCAGTTCTGGTTGGGAATGCTTCTACCCACCCAGAGAAAGTACAAACTAATACTAGTAGGTAATGGTATCCATTGGCTTTTGGCATTTCGGTGAAATCAACTTGGAGGTTGTGCATGGGGGTCACACCTCTTGACTGAACTCGGGGTGCTGTAATAAGGCCTTGCTTGGCATTATTTTTGGCACAGGTCTGACATTGTCGTGCTACTGAGGCTGATATGGTTGTCATCAGAGGGATGTAGAAATGTGGTCTGAGTGCTTTCTCCATAGCACTCTTTCCATAGTGGGTGGCTTCATGAAAAGCTTTGACAAAGGATGGTCCTACTAGTTCAGGAATTACTCTTCGTCCCGGAGGTTGACTGCCTTCTTCTGGCGGCAGCTCCATCCATCCGTCTTTCAGTACTCCATTTTCTTTGTCACAATAGTAATCCAATTCTTTGGTGGTATATCGTGGGGTCCATAGATTCAAAGGTACTGGAAACAATGCTGCTTGCATTGGTATAGCTTGTGGGGCAATCTGTCCTGTCATAGCTGCTTGTCGTGCTGAGGCATCTGCAAATCTATTTCCTCGAGCAACTTCTCCTTTTCCTGCTTGATGTCCTCTACAATGCATGACAGCTACACGTGTTGGGGCCCAGACTGCATCAAGTAACATCAATATTTCGGGACCATATTTGACTGATTTTCCTCCGGATGTGATGAGTCCTCTTTCTTTGTAGAGAGCTCCATGGGCATGCAAGGTAGTGAAAGCATATTTGGAATCTGTATATACATTTAGCACAAGTTTTTCTCCTAACAACAATGCTCTGGTGAGTGCTATCAATTCGGCTTTCTGGGCTGATGTGCCTGAGGCTAGAGCTGATGATTCAACTACTTCGTGTTGAGTGACGACTGCATATCCGGCACAGCGTCGTCCGTCAAGGATGAGACTGCTCCCATCAACATAATAGATCTGGTCGGGATTGTCTATGGGCACATCTGTTAAGTCAGGTCGACTGGAGAACACAGTTTCCATGACTTCGATACAGTCATGTTCTGGGAGTTCTTCACTGATGGGTATCAAGGTAGCTGGATTCAAGGCATGGCTCACTTCGAGTTGTATCTGTGGGTTTTCACATAACATGCTCTGGTACTTTAACATTCGGGAATTGGTGAGCCAGTAATTTGCTTTCTGTTCCATAAGGGCAAGGACTGCATGTGGCACAGTGACTCGTATGTTCTGTCCTAGTGTGAGTTTGTCTGCTTCACTCACTAGTAGCGCTGTAGCTGCAACTGCTCTCAAGCAGGGTGGCCATCCTTTGGCCACAGGGTCCAATTGTTTCGATAGGTAGGCTACAGGTCGTTCCCAATTTCCTAATTTCTGAGTCAACATGCCTAAAGCATTTCCCTGTGCTTCATGTACAAACAAGTGGAAGGGTTTGTGGACATCTGGTAGTCCAAGTGCTGGTGACGACATCAATTCTTCTTTTAACTTCTGGAAGGCTGTATCCTGCTCAAGTCCCCACTCCAGTGGTGACTTCTCTTCTCCTTTTGTGGCTTCATACAGTGGTTTGGCAATTTGGGCAAAGTTGGGTATCCAGATTCGGCAATATCCTGCTGCTCCCAGAAAGGCTCTGACTTGCTTTCTGGTTGTTGGAGTTGGAATTCTACATACTGCTTCTTTTCTTTCTCTGCCGGTGGTGCATGAATGTTCTTTAAAGTTTGTTCAAAATAGGTATCTTGAATCGAATCATCAATGTAGTATCTCCATTCTTCTTCTCGGGGTACTGTCAGCAGCATTACTCCTGCTGGTTTGGCTTGAGAATTCACTGTCATTTGCATTTCTCCTTGCTCGGAGAAAGATATTTGTGCTTGAAGCTTGGCTAGCATATCTCGTCCCAGTAGTGGTACTGGACATTCGGGCATGTATAGGAATTGATGAGTTACTTGCTGTCCTCCTAGATTGCATATCCGGTTTTGTAGAAAAGACTTTGTGGCTTTGGCACCAGTTGCTCCTATAATGGTGACTGCTTTCTTGGTAAATGGGGCTATCTTTTTGTCTATTACTGAATGTTCTGCTCCAGTATCAACCATAAAGTTCATAAATTGGTCTCCTATTTGTATTTCGACCATAGGCTCCTGGAGACCTAAAGCAAACTTGGAGCCCGGTCTGTCCTAATCCACGTCATCCTCATCATGGGCCTGTGTGGCCAATGCTTGGATGGCTCCTCCTCCCCTCTCTCTCTGGAATTGTTCTCGATTGGCTCCTCCTCGGCCTCGGGGACGGCCTCGTCTTTCTTCTCGCCACTGATGATCGTATTCGTCATCTTGCTGGGCGTCTTCGAGTTGCGGGCATGTATCTCTCCAATGTCCTTCCTCTTTGCAATAGGCGCATTAGTTCACGCCTAGTCTCTGGGTCCGGCCTCCGCCTTGACCCCGCCCTCTTCCTCTGCTCCTTCGATTAGGGACACCTCCCCTTTTCTTTTCAACTATGGCCGCAGCCAAAAATCAGCTTTCTTCTTCATCTTTCTATCACATTCTCTCTGTCTTTCAGTATCACGATTCACATACACTTTATGAGCGACTTCCAATAACTGTGTTGCATTCATGCCCGCAAACCCTTCTAATTTCTGTAATTTACGTCTAATGTCTGGTTGAGACTGGTTTACAAAAGCAGAATTCACCATGCATAAACTTCCTGGTGCCTCGGGATCATAGGGAGTATACATTCTGTATGCTTCAGTTAATCTTTCATAATAATCTGCTGGGCTCTCATCTATTCCTTGGATAACTCCTGCTACTTTGGAAAGGTTCATAGCTTTTTGGCCCCCCCTTTTCAGGCCTTGTAAAAAGCCTTGGCGAAAACGGGCTAGGGCTGTGGATCCTTCATCTGTATTTGGATCCCATTGGGGGTCTTCATTCGGGAATTCTCTCTGAGCTGCTTCTCTACGATCTATTATATTCTGCCCCTGCGCTGGAGCTGCAGGGTTTTCTGCCATCCATTCAATAGCTGCTTTTCTAATTCTCGCTCGTTCTTCTGTAGTGAATAGGGTGGTCAGGAGCTGACGGCAATCTGGCCAAGTGGGTTGGTGAGTTTCCATAATACTAGTTACTAATTCTGTCAGCTCCTGGGGCTTGCTAGTATAGGAGGCATAGTGCGACCTCCAATTTAATAAATCCGTTGTAGAGAACGGGATATACACATAAGTTAAGGGTCCCGCTACCACTTCATCATTATCATTCTTTACGGGCACTCCCGGGACTTGCCTTAAGGGAAACAGTTTGGCTGTCCCAGGCGTCATTTGGGTCTGGGATCTAAGGGCTATTGTCGTTGTCTTTGCAGGAGTCGCTTTCTTTTTCTCAACTGGTTTTGCTTTGGGTTTCTCTTTCACTGGCTTGCTAGTGCTAGCGCTGGCTTTCTCAATTATTTGTACACTGTCCTCTTCTTCTTCTTCTGGGGAATTCCCTCCTTCTTCTTCTAGCTCCGCTTCTGGCTCACTTTTTACATCCTCCTCTTCTCTTCCCGCTAATTCTTTCTCTTCCTCTCCTCCAGGAGGAGGGGGGTCAGGGGTTGGGTCTCGCCTCGGCTCTGGCAGTCTCTGGGGTTCTGGGGCAGGACGCCGCCGAGCTATTCTTACTGGACCTGGGGTTCGGGGCTGCCTGAGGACTACTTCTGGGGAATCGGGATCTGCCAAGATGGGTTTCTTCTTGGCTTTCTTATCCTGCTCTTTCATTCTAGGCTGTTCCTTTTTCTGTCTAGAATCTGTTTTAGCTAACATTATTCTGCACTGTTCCTCATAACAGCGCTGCGCCCAGGAGGGCGGATCTTCACAAATACTTAACCAGGAATCTATATAGGGGTACTGATCGGGGTGCGCTACCCGCACTCTACGATGTATTGACTGGATAATCTCTACAGTGAACGTTCCCTCTCGGGGCCAGATGGGGTCTAGATCGGGCCACTCCCTAGTACACAAAATCTGCAAACGGGCTGCTGTCATTTTAATACCATAATCTCCTGAATATCCCTCTTTAAAATGTGCGATCATACATTCTAATGGAGTGTTCCTAGTAGACTCTGCCCCTCCCATTTCGATGTGTGCGCGCAACAACAGACAGAAGGGAAAAGGTGGGCGGACCGTGGGTAAGGGGTCCTCACGGCCCTGGAAACGTATAGGGAATACAGATAACAAGACAAGACGACAATCGCTTCCCCCTTTTCGCGACCTGAATGCGGTCGCCCGGTCAGGAAATGCGCTAATCAGGGGTCCGCCTTCACTTGGTCCGTGCTGCCAGACCTCTCATTCACACTTCGTTCACACAATCATGCTAGCAACGTATTCCCAGAATGCATTCGTTTCTATCTGTTCTGACTAGTCTTTTTCCCAAATTACAAAAAGGATGAGGGTTTCACCTAGCGAATTCCCATGCCAGGCTACTCGGCTCTTCCTTGAGAGTTGATCAGGCTCTCTTACCAATTCCCAATATCTCGAGATTACAAATTCCAAATTCCAAGTTCCAATGGCAGTACTGCTCTTTCTATTTCTGTCTAGACCCAAAATCAAAACTATACTCACCGGATCCGGTCCTCAAACTTCCCAAGCAGGCGCATGAGTTGGACCTCGGACTCCCCTCACTCGGGTTCGAGGCGTTGGCTCCGACCGGGCCCGGCACCCGCCGAGGTCCGACCAGCTCCCTCCGATACAAGGGACCGGTGGCGCCAGGGAGCGGCCCTCGTCGGAAGGGCGCGATCCCGGCAGGACCAAGCCTATAGAGGCGGAAAGTCGTGGTATATTGCCCTATATACACTTTGATTCCACAACTTCCCGGCCAACGCACCAAGGAATATGTAGCAGCAAAGCGCAGACAAACCAATGATACCAGGAGTCTGTTCAGAAGGTCCAAATCATTTATTTGTGCACAAGTCTCAAGCAAGGCAATTTCAAAATGGCTGAGCAAAGTTTTCAAGCATTACAACAACTTTTATAGACTTCTGTTCCATTCTAGGTATAGAAAAACAATTCATTGGTCCCGGTACGCTCCCGTACCTCCCGTAGCCCTTCTATTGGTCCCGGTACTGATAAGTTTCTCCAATTATGTTCCTTCTGTGGGCTTCTGTAGGCATGACACCTGCCTGCCCCCCTTCTAGTCCCAATTACAATGGTCAGTTCATCAACTTGTTACTTTCACACTTTCAAGGCTATGGGACCATTTGTGCGTGCAGAAGAGCAAGGTTCTGTAACTCATCTGTCAGCACTTCTCAATATTTCTCTGCAAATGTACTCTTTCTTATCAGTAACTTTCAAACACATCTTTTCTGTATTTTTCCATTTCTTAATTCTGCAATTCTGCTTATCTAAGCTAATTCAATATTTCTACTGAGTTCTTTCTTACAATAGCAGCATATTGGGGGATGTGCAATCCTATATGCCTCTCCACAGGCCTCATTTACAGGTCAAGCTAGCCATGCTGGCCTGCCTATGTCAGACACCGTGGGTCACAGGCCTGCACCTGCCACAACCTTAAGATACAGAGAAGCACTCTCTTGACACCTACCAGATGAAGGTCCTTGTCCTTCCCTTGGCACTGTTCCCTAGCAAAGGAGGGAAGACAGACCAGCTGATTAACATGAAAAAATGACACTACCTTGAGCAAGAAGAAGCGGACAGGCTGAAAGTACATGGCCTCCTCTGAGATGACAAGTAAGAACAATGCATGGAATTTCTAACCATAAAGATTCCATGGTACATTTTGTTTCCTGCATAACTTTTATTCTGTTTGATTCAATGACCTCTTTAACACTCCTCCACCAATTTAGTCCATCCTATTGTTATATAATTTGTAACCTGATATCACAGTGTTCCACTGGTTATCCTCCTTCCACCAGATCTCTGAGGTACTAATTATATCTACCTCTTCAATCAGTGCTATATATTGTAACTATCCCCTCTTATTTTTTAGCTTCTAGCATTTGTGCACTGTAGGCTTTTAGCATTGGTATTTCATAATATGTTTTTATTTACTTCTTTGTTTATAAAAATTTGAGAGACCACCATACAAATCAAGGACATCGAGGCAATTTAAAAAATCATAATATAATACAAGCAAATTAATGAAACAAACAATAAATACATCAAAAATAATAAAATAACAGAAAAGCATTTTATAAAAAATCGTAACAAGCATGCATAAATTAAAAGTAATGACTACAATAACAAAAACAATAAAAGAAAAAATGAAACAAAGGCCAAGAGGTCAAAAGACTTCCACAAGGCCCTTAAAACCCTGCTCTTTACAGAAACCTATGAACAGACAGACAACAGTCTCCACCCGAACGGTAATGCAACTACCTCCGCCAACTCGATACCCACTCATCCCAACTAGATATACGAGTTCATTGTATAATGTTGTTAAGTACCCTTATGTTAAATGTAACTCTCCAATTGTGATGTGACCACTTTGACTGTAGGATAAGGTGGTATACTGTCACGCCCATAGCCCCTTACCGCAGTGTGGAGGGGCGTGCTTGTTATAGCAGATTCCACCACTTCAGCAATGTGCCTGACTGACTGACTTTGAAGTGCACCATGGGAAAGGTAGTCCAGTCAGGTTACACTTGACTTTTAGGCAGAAAAGCACTCTTTTGTAGTTGGTCGAGAGTTAAGGCATTGACAGAATTTATTTATGAGGTAAACACAAATAAGGTTCACAAATTGTCACCTATTGGATTTCTTCTCCAGGATTATATTTAGTACAGCAGGATATAACTGAACTTAAGCACAAACAGCTTGTAATGTCTTTCAATGCAAAGCAGAAAGTCCTTTCCACAGCCACTGCTAGCAAATGTGCCTAGCAGTGCTGTTTAAAACAAAACCAAAAATATCAGCTTCACATAAACAGTTCTCTTTTCTGTTCCAAAAGAAACTTCTTAAATCCACTGTGAGTACGGCATAAGCTCTGCACTGCACTGACTTCAGCTGGTCAATGAGCAAACAATTAAGCGGCTGCAGACATTCTCAGCACAAGTATTTTCCTTTTCAAAGAACGTTTTCACTTCACATACAGGCTCTCTAGGGTACTGGACTCTGGAAGGTTCCCTTATGATGTATTCCCTCTCAGGACTTCTTTGTGCTTGGCAGTTTGGCATAAAGAATAGTCCATGTAAGAATCATCCTCTTCCAGAACTAATTCCTGTTCTCCTAGCTGCATGGGTTCTACTTCTGACTCAGAGGGCTTAGCTGACTGCCTCCCATCAGGACAAGCGCTGTCTCCAGCAAATCTGTAATGCTCCCCATCAGACAGGCTTCCAAAACTCATACCTGGGTCAAGGCTTGGTTCAGTGGTTCCTCCCTCATATTCTGGCCAGCATGTATCTGAGCTTCCCTGTCTTGTCCTCCAGCATGGGCTCTTGGTTCTCAGGGCTTCAGCTCCATTTCTCCTCCAGTAGGCATTCCCACTCCTTCTCCTCCCCCTTCCTGAATATTCTGTCCTAGGTTTAAACCTCCCAGGTTCTAACCCTGCCCTTTCTCCTCTCAGGTGTTGTAAATCAGTCTGCCTCTTGGCAGCTGAGTAATTTGGAAAGTCAGTGACGTAAGGGTTCCTTACTCTGAGCTTGCTTTCCCCTTCCTTCTCACCACTAGGGACACTCTGCAACCTATTGCAGCCTGGTACAATCTGGTTTCTAGGTACAACGGAGGTTTCGTATCTCTGACCTGGCAATACAGGTCCTTTGATAAGGGTAAATTCCCCCTCTTTATCCTTGTTTCCTGGGCCCTGATAAGCTTCCTTATCACAATACAAATCTGTCTAAATAAATAAGTAAAAACTGATTTCTCATCTTTTTAGCTTAGAACCAAATGCTGCTCCATAACACCTGGTCTTAAGACCTTTGTGTTTTGTTTTTATTTGCATTTGCATTTAACAAAAACATCCAAGTCTATACATGAATGAAAAGAAACATGGCTTCAAGAAAAGAAACAGAAGAAAAAACAAAGAAGAAAAACAAAAGCTATTATTAAAGTAATCCATAAGGATGAGTTTTTTTTAAGATAGCATGACGCAAGTATAAAGGTGCAGAATTCCAAAGAGATAGAGCCAGACAAGCAAATGCTAAACATCTAGCACTATCAAAAAGAATATGAGAGGGAGGAAGAATATATAAAAGAGACAACTGAGATGAGTGCAAAGTACAAACAAGAGCATAAGGGGTCAAATGATTAGCTAAATAGGTTGGATAGTCTCAATATAAGGCTCAATGAGTCAGAATAAGAATTTTACATTTAATGCAGTAGGATACTGAAGCCAGTGATGAGCAGATAAAAGAGATGACAGTGAATCCAAGCTATACGCCCCCATCAATAGCTTCACTGCAGTATATTAAATAAGTTGAACCATTTTGAGAATAGATAACCTGTGAGAGAGTCAGTTGGACCACGGAATGATAGAGAGATAAAAGGGGTGCTGAGGGAGAACATAGCAGAGAGAATGAATTAATTATTTCCTTCAGTCCTTAATAAAGAAGATGTAGGGAAGTTATCCCTGCCTGAAATGGTATATAAAGGTGATATAGAAAAGGAATTGAAAGAAATATCAATAAACTGGAATGATGTATTACAACTGATAAACTGAAGAGTAGCAAATCGCCTGGACTGGATGGTGTGACCTCATTTGGAGTATAGTGTGAAATTCTGGAGACTGCACCTTCAAAAGGATGTGAACAGGATGGAGTCGGTGCAGAGGGTGGCTACTAAAATGATTAGTGGTCTTCATTATAAAGCATATGAGGACAGACTGAAGGATCTTAATATGTACACCTTAGAAGAAAGGCGGGATAGAGGTGATATGATTGAGATGTTTAAATACCTCTGTGGCATAAATGTTCAGGGAGAGAGCCTCTTTCAATTGAAAGCAAGTTCTGCTACAAGGGGACATGGGATGAGGGTGAAGGGAGATAGATTCAGGAGTGATATGCGGAAATATTTCTTTACGGAAAGAGTAGTGGATCCGTGGAAAAGTCTCCCAGTGGAGGTGATAGAGATGAGGACTGTAACTGAATTCAAAAAAGCATGGGACAAACACAGAGGATCTCTAAAGGTAAAAAGGGGACTATTGTAGTTGTTATGGAAGGACAGAATAGATAGGCCATGTGGTCTTTTTCTGTCGTCATATTTCTATGGGGTATGTTTACTAAACTGCAGTAATCGTACATAACGCGTGTTATGTAATGTTAACAATCGTAAGCGCAGCATAACGCGTATTATGCTGCGCTTACGATTGTTAACGTTACATAACGCGCGTTATGATGCGCTAACGATCGTAATGCCCCGCGGCACGGTAAAACACCTCAGAAGGTGGAGAGAGGGCGGAGAGAAGGGGTCAATGGGCGGGGAGAGGCTCCCTTCACACTAACGCGCTGATCTGAAGAGCTCAATTCCAACGCGAATGAAAACCTGCCGTTAAATGCACATTACAGGGGAGAGAAACCATTTCAGTGTCAGCAATGTACAGACCAGGAAGGAAACCTAAATTAAGTGATAAGTGTGATACACGTGCACAGAACAAAAGGGCACATAAACACTGAAAATGACCCCAACAAACTGGAAAAAAAACATAACCAAGCTGGCCAATAGTGGTATCAATGAGAAACATCAACCCCTCCCCCCCCCCTGAGTAAGCTCCATAAAACAGATATAAATCGTGGAAGGGTCTATAATCCGTCCCCATAAAAGGTGAATGAGCCCACAGTGAAATAGCGCTGCTCAGGGTTTTCCCCACCATCTGACAGGGTTCCTATGGCGTGCACATGTCCCGCAACATCAGGGCTGGCATGACGGAATGGCAACTGGACAGATGCCGGAGAAGGGGATACAGAGGGCTGCAGGTGGCACATGCTGTGGTGCAGCTGGGCCACAGTGCGGACTAGGGCGATGCCTAGGTGGCCCATACGAATGCTGAAGCAGCAGAGCAGCCAGACAGCAACTGCTGAAGACCCAACATGTGCACGACTGTGTTTCCCACAGTGTCACAGGGGATAGTGTGTTTCCCACAGTGTCACAGGGGATAGTACCCAGCAGCTACCCCCAAAGGCACGGAACATTGGCAGGCGGTGCTGGGGGGAAGCGAGGACACCTATGCAGGCACCCCTATCCCAGAACGTGCACCATAGGCAGCCGCCTACCTGCACACTGGATGGCCTGAGACTGCGAACCACCAGCACCACCAGCAGAAGGGCATGTCAGCATGGTGGCTGAGGGATACTGGTGGTGGAGGGGGCAGTGGCAGCTGCCCAGAGCAGACCGTGGTCTAGCCCTGTGTAGGTGGGTGCCGTGTACTGCAACAGATGGGCCCTGTCTGACGAACAGTCATGGTATCACCAAGGAATGTACTGACTCTGTGACAACAAGGTGGTGCAGTGCACAAAACCAGTGTATTCAGAAGCAGAGGGTCACAGGTTCAAGTCCCAGCTGTGGTTCCCACCAACCCTGTCCCCATATTTTACCCACTACTACAGCGTGCTAATACAGACAGCACCTTTATTGCAGATGACGTAAACATGCCCAAGACACCTACATTTTACCCTACAGAGCACAGACACCATAAACATGCACATTACCTAGAGCAGAGCTCCCAAATGCAGTCCTGGCAGGCCAAACACCATTCCGGTTCCATGCTGCCTCTGATAAAAAATGCCTGTGCTGCATTTCTATGCGCCACCCCCATGGTATGCAGATGTATCTCATGCATATTCATGAGGGACAGCATGAAAACCCGAACAGTGTTTTGCACTGCAGGACTGGAGTTGGGAACCTCTGCCGTAAAGCAGCAGCCAACAGGGGCAGACACACCCGCACCCACAGGCCCCATTATCCAAAGCCTCCTGGGGAGGCAGGATTTTGTGCTCTGCATGCATCTCCCAATACTAGCACTTGCATACCTTAGTAATGCCACCCTAAACCTGGGAATATGGTACACATCTATCAAAAGGTTGCTATGAGTACTGGCAGATAGCAATTCCTAGGTTAAGTACACTTTTCTGAGTGAGCTGCATCATAGCAACCTTTCTGATGTCTGTGGAGTGTGCTACAGGTCTTGTGTCTGACAGTGTTTACCAACCTGGGGAGTGACTCCTACAGTATTGCGTACCATAGCCATGCCTGCACTGTGCCCAGGACTTGTGTGGTGGCCTGGGCTGCCCAACACCTCTATAGTTGCACAATGCTGGCATAGGTGTGGGGAGTGTGTGTCTGTCTATCCAGTGTATGGTGGCTGCCAACACCCTCCACAGCCCACACTGCTAGCATTGTTGCCAGTATTGGCCTGCCAATGTACATAATGAGGAGCAAGGTACTGTGGGAATAGCCTGGATAGGGTGGCCTGGCCTGGATGCATCTGCACACGGCATAGGGCAATGGCTCGGACATTGTAGTGCCTGGCCACCACCTGCACGGACAGGGTGGCCATAGCATGTCCTGCTGGGATGTCACTCTCACCCTGACTGAGCAGTGACCATGGCATGGCTAGGTTCCCCCATAGTGCTATATAGCGTTTTTCTCATGTGATATTTATGGATTTCCTTTTGGGGCCCAATCGCTGATTTATCTGCTTGGTGTGTATGCTGACATCCCCGTTCTGGGTACATGCATCTCCTCCAGGACCATGCACTATGGACTAGCTGGCGGACTGTCTGCAGCTAGTATGTGTCTTGCTGGAACACTTTGCAGGGTGCAGCGGCTGGAGGCTTGCTGCTGGGGAATGTCAGATAATGGTGGGGGGCAGCTGAGCATTTCCAGGCCTGCTGTCTGTCTGCTATTGCGTTATGGATGTGTACAGCTCTGTCTGTTCCCCAGCAGGACTGGGGTTGCTGGTCCCCTCTACTGCTGCCATTGCAGGGAGGTAGACTGTGGTTCTATTGGTGGGTGATCCTGTTTCCCACCCTGAGCCCCAGAGGGTGGGTTGTGTGGTGGTACATAATCTGCCTATGGGTCCATACACCTCCCCCCTCCCCCCCTTCCCCTTCCCCCCTCCCCCTTCCCCTCCCTCCTTCCCCACCTCTCCCCTCTCCCCCTCCCCTCCCCTCCCCCCTCCCCTCTCCCTCCCCTCCCCCCTCCCCTCTCCCTCCCCTCCCCTCCCCTCCCCCCTCCCCCTCCCCTCCCCGCTTCCCCACTCCCTTTCTCCCCTTCCCCCCTTCCCCCTCCTCACCCACACCTCCCCCCTACCCCCCTCCTCCCCCCCTCCCCTCTCCTCCCCCCTCTCCCCTCTCCTCCCCCTCCCCTCCTCCCCCGCCCCCTCCCCCTCCTCCCCCCTTCCCCCCTCCCCTCCCCCCCTCCTCCCCCCATTTCCCTCCCCCGCCTCCCTCCTCCCCCCTCCCCCCTCTCCTCCCCCCTCCTCCCCCCCCTCCTCCAATGTGTGTTGTATTTGCTGATGTAACAAGATTCCTTTCCAGTATATTGTTTCTAAGTGGATTGTTAGGATTGCAGAGGGTGTCAAGTCTATATAGTATTGCTCAAACTTTTAGGGAAGGACTTAACATCCCATCTCAATGGCTTTCAAAGTCTTAAAGAAGTCTCACTCTTTTGAACTTACTCAATTAACAGTGCACCTTCTTCAGTTAACCCATCTATAACCCACCTTGTTTAGTTCTATAAAAACATGGACTCACTATTTTAACTCAAAACCCACTCTTTGTTTTTGTCATAATTATAGATTTGAGCTATTTGAAAGTTGCCCACCCTAAGCACAGGTAAAACTATGCCTGTAATTACACAACACATATACTTTTACCCCCATTCCTCTGAGGCAGGGATTCCCAACCCAGTCCTTGGGACACACCAAGTCAGTCAGGTTTTCAGGATAACCACAATGAATATGCATGAGAGAGGTTTGCATGCACTGCCTCCATTGTATGCAGATCTCGCTCATGTATATTCATTGTGGTTATCCTGAAAACCCGACTGTCTGGCAGGCTGATGCAGAAAGACCAAAGTGCCCTTTGAACAAAGCTAATGCAACTTATAAGCACAAGTTCCAACAGGTCAAATGCAGAAAAGAGACTGACACGCGCATAAACAACAAAGGGAAAGCAAGCGCACACAGAAATGCCAAGCACATTTAAATTACAGGCAAATGAGCTGTGTGTATTAAAATGGCATGTTATATTGTCTGCACTCGATATAGAGAAACTCGCAGAGAATTTCATAAGCAGCTGAAGCACCATTATCTCTATGCCTGGGTCTAAGGTGGCTTACACGTCCTGTGCGTGCCCCCTACAGTATTTTGATGGCATTGAGGGCTTTCCCCGATGCCTGGATTATATCTGAGGTGGTGTCAAACTTCCCTTCAGATGATCCAAGCATTGGGGAAAGCCCCCAAAGCCATTTAAATACCGTCGGGGGCCCAGTTCTCCTGACAGAAATCAAAACCCTGATGACCCAGAAGTCCCGATCCCCCCACCTACCCAATTAAAAATAAGCCTGGTGACTCAGCAGCCCAAACCCCCACCCCCCTCCCAGTACCTTTTCAGTGGAGCAGGAGGGTTGCCCATGCACTCCCGCTCCTGTGCCGCCATATCGGGATGCACCGCGTGGGGTCAGACTGCCATATAGATGGCAGCGCAGGAGCAGAAGCGTATGGGGAAAGCTCCCACTCCATTGTAAAGGTATCAGGAGGAGGGTGGAGGGTTCGGGGCCACTGGGCCACCAGGCTTATTCTTAATTGGGTGGATGGGGGGATCGGGGCTGCTGGGTGAACAGTATTTTGTTGACATCAGGGGCTTTCCCTGATGCCTGGATCATCTGAGGAGAAGTTTGACCCTTCCCCTCAGATGATCCAGACATCAGGGAAACACTTACAACCCTCTTCCCCTCACACAGCTCTCTGTAGGACTGGCTTATGGGGCAAGCCAGTAAAGCATTGCCCGGGGCACCCAAGCGTAAGGGCACCAAATGTCTGCCTCACAGCTCACCCCTTCACAGCTTACACAAACGTCTTGTGCTACTGTGCACTGCCATGCCATCTGCACAGGAAAACCAGCTGCTGGATGGGGCAGGGTGAGAAAATCCTGCATAGTATCTCCTGAAGCTGGAATTGGAAACAGGAGATTGCCAAGGATGCCGCAGCTCAGAACCCTGGTCCTATAAATTGTGGATGTCTGGTAACCTTAGTGTGTGCTAGTCACTCTCTACCTACACACATTCTCTTTTTAATATGCACACTACGGAAGTCCTATGTACTTTAAGTTGCTCTGAGAGGGGAACAATTTTTACCTTGGGAAACTAGCCTGTCTGAATCCATTTGAAAACTGTTTTCCCTGTGAAAGTGAAGGCGTCTTCAGACACTGAATGCAAAATAAGATGTTAGGCAAACTTTTTTTCATCTTTAGCATTCAACAAGGCAGTCAATATAAACTGTTTCTTTTTAAACTGGGGAAATATATTTTAAATTGTTTAAAACTTGGTTGCATTTGATAAGAGCTCCTTTATTAGATTGTGAGCTCTGATGAGCAGGGACTGTCTCTCTTCTATGTTTATACAGCGCTTCGTATGTTGCGGCGCTTTATAAGTCTTTAATAATAATAATACTATGGGGTATGTTTACTAAACTGCAGTAATGGCATGTGCGTTAGGTTCCACGGTAAAGGTACAGATGCCCATAAAAAGGCGTGGGAAAGGCATCATTATGGCAAGCATGTCAGGCAACGCATGTTATAAGGCACAGTACAAGGCACGTGCCTTTATTTATTTATTTATTTGGTTTTCATTTGTATACCACTACTTCCAGCGATCAGAAGCGGATTACTTTGCACGACAAACTTAGGGGTATGTTTACTAAAAGGCCGGTAAAGTGCGGGCTGCGGTAGAGTGCGTGTGCCATATAAGGAGTGGGCGGTTCACGCTGAAGATGGAAATCCTTGATTTGCATATGCGCTAAGGTGCGCGGCGCCCATATGCGCCCCGCACTTTATCGCATGACGTGGCTGCGTGGGAGGAATAATTGGCGTGCTGATGTGCAAACAGGAAAACAAAGCTACAGCACAATGGTTAAGACACTGACCAATGATGCATGGATCAGGGGTTCAATCCCCCACCGTGCACAATGCAGACAGCTGGCTGAGGTGTTTATTTTAGGAGGCATATAAATAATGGACATCATAACGCGGCGCGCAATTGTTTTTGAGGCAATGTAATACTGGCTTGCATAAGTGGCGCATGGATGTTAAATTAGAAAAGCAGAGCCACAGCACAATGGTTATAACACCGACCAATGCTGCAGTGATCAGGGGTTCCATCCCCCACAGTGACCAATGCAGACTGCTATTTGCAGCATTATTTTAGGAGGCTGATAAATAATGGGTGGCATAAGGCGGTGGTTTGCTGGGCAGAAAGTGTCGCACTACTGTTTTCTGAGTCATGTTAATACTGAAAGGCATAAGCAGCGTGCTGATGTGCAAATAGGAGAGCAAAGCTGCAGCACAATGGTTACAACACCAACCAATGCTGCAGGGATCAGGGGTTCAATACCCCACAGTGCAAAATGAAGACAGCTGGCTGAGGCAGTATTGTTTTAGGAGTACCTTATTGTATATTTGTAGAATCATAACTGATAGCAAATACACTCTCAAAGCAGTGTAACAGAACGTCGCCCATAGGTTAATGCAGAGGGCACATGTGAAAATGCAATGTCCGCCATGGCACCCTACAATGTTGCTGAAAGTGTAGCCAAGTGTGCTATATGAGGCAGGGTAAGGTGAGAGCACTGTCTCAGATGGCAGCAATGTGCATTGTAACGTATGGGAATTGTAAGTAGGTGTGCTGACCCAGGTCTGCCATACTTGATTTGGCAGGGAGGGGCTGCAGACAGGGGCAGGCGACTGATATCAACAGGGGTTCAGAGTTATTCTCATATGGTAATCAGTCGCAGGGCCTGTCTGTAGCCACTCCCTGCTAAATCAGGTATGGCAGACCTGGGTCAGCCATTCTTGATTTAGCAAGGAGCGACTGCACACAGTCCCTGTCGACTGATATCAACAGGGGATTAGAGTTAATCTTATCTTGTAAACTGCCCTATCACCTTTGGAGACTGAAATCATAAGAGTAGTACAGCTCCATGAAACTCAAGCTCTGGGGAAAAAGCCAATACTCCTATGTCGTGTATGCTGACAACTGGTGGAGACAGTGAATGATGGAGGGGTGTTCATGGTTTGAATGTTCCAGTGAATAAGGTTGGCAGAGGTATGTCATTTGTCTGTGTGCAACTGTACAGCAATCTGTGATGCTGTCTCAAAAGAACCACACCCTTGTGCCAGATATTAATGCACCTTTTATGGTGTTTCAGAAGGCACATCATAAACATACGTTGTCAGGAAATGAAAACCTCATTGTCCACAGAGGCCATGTTGAAAGGCTGTCAACTCCCAAGGCACTATTGTAGGCAACCCATAAGCTGCCTCAATCGAAGGCGTGGCAAAAGATGCCCCAAGGATGTAGAGATCAACTCAGAAACGTTACCCACTAGCAGTAACATCCCTCAGTTTGAATGGCAAAGGAGGTATGTGGCAAACACACACGTAACACAAGCACTGCACAGAGCTAAAACACACAAACAATACAAAAGTAAAAGAGGGATGTAGATCAGTTGCTGTACTGCAGAAATCAGCTCCATCCCATGTGGCACCCATTAAAATGGACAAACATATTCTGGCTAGCTACAGCCATGCACAGAGTGATGTTAATGTACCGTGCTATAATGACTGTGTGTGACAGAGGATGGTAAGATGTGGCCAGCAGAGGAGGCTCAAATGGCAGAATAGGTGACATATCAGGATGACTGTGGAGTAAAAGTGCTATGCAGAGCACACACAGGAGAGGCAATCAGGGTGAGCTGCAATGCTGGAATGTGTAGGAGGCCAGGATGTGGGTTATCAACATGCACATCAGGGTAGGATGGCACACAGTTGCCATACAGAAAATTGGACGGAAGGATGGGTAACAACTCAGATGAGGGTACAATATGCTCACAGCACACATATGACGCTCATACAAATGTTAACCACCTTTTCAGGACAAGCATACAAATATAAGACAGCAGAGAGGAAGCACACTAACGACCACTACCACAAATCGCAATGGCTAAACCGGCATGCCACACCAACAATGTGAGCTCTTTAGCAAAGACTGCATAAAGAAAAAGTGCAGGCCATTAAACAAACCGCCTACTGACTGTCAGGACAAGCAAACACCAAAAAGTAAGCATGAGGAAATGCACATGCAGATCTGCTAATTACTCATACAATTGCAGTCTGTATTTGTGATGTGGTGCACATGCGCACACACAATGAAATGTTCTGCAGTGGATACAGCATGCAAAAGAGGGGGGAAACTATACCACAAGGGCAACAGAGGACAGTATGTGGATCATGTTAATAATTTGGATCAAGACACGAGAAAGCTCCACATGTAATCAGGTGTAACACACACCACCTGAATCACAGCAAAACAAAACCCCCTGATGCGCTGCCATGTAAACAACCTAAAGTGAGACACCTCTGAAAAAAAAGAATATGCGATGGCTATGCAGCACACAGGATGCACCTTGATGTACAGTGAAGAGAGAGAAGGGTGTTTGTAGAGGTGAGGAACCTGGTGTTACCTCATGGTACAGTTAGCAGATTAGAAAACAAAGGATACAGCACATGTGGTGATCAAACACAAAAACTACAGAGTAAAAACACATGACTGTAGCCACTCCCAGAAACAGCACACTGAGCACACTGTAACACACTGAGCACACTGAGCCAAGCATACTAAGCACACTGTATGACAACCTTTAATACCCAGTGAAGTTACATATGTCTGCCAGATACACAGCTGCCACTATACAAGGATGTGAGCACAGGTGGCACATGTACATGAGCAGCAAATGGCCCCAGACAAGTGTCAATGTGATCAAAGAGAGAAGGACTAACCTACTGGTAACAAAACTGGCTTGTCACCCAAGCAAACACTGATCAATTCCCACTAGCACCCCATGTGGCCTAGGGCAAGTCATGTAACCCTTCATTACCTTGGAACAAAGACCAGTTAATCTTCATCCAATGACATTGACAAGAAAACAATGCAGTCTCTGGGTCACAAAGACGCAGGACTGATACAAAGGCACACATTGCATTGCATGTTTGTCACCCTGCTCAATCACCAAAAGAGTCAAATGTTTGTGGAATAAATATCTTTATTTGGTTTATACATCACAGATAGTGTAGTCAGTGCCATCATAATATCAAGGTGAGCGCATCTCTGATGGAATATTGAAACACCTTTAGCAGGGCACAAATCCACCTCACACAGAAAAGTTACTTCATTCACCACAAATGAAGAGCAGGAGATATAATGTGCATCCACTGCATACTATGCACTGGGCAGCAGACCCCCAGCCCCCACCTGCTTCTGCATGCTGCAAAGGTGTAATGCACATATGAGTGCATGTAGAGAGTTGGCGCTGCATATTGAGGACCCAACACATCATCTGTCCCTCAAACCATATCCATCTTGCAACACAGGAGACAACCAAACCAAAAAAGCCTATGTTGATAAAATGTTTTAATTTGAAAAACACACTGGGAAAGTAATGTTTGAGGTCTCACATAATGGCTGAGCTAGGAATCAAAGCTGCAACAATGTAGACACAAACACTCCTCAAAATCACAATGAGTATATGCTAACAGGTAGCACAGGCACATGAACACAAACAAAATACAAACTAAACGACCTTCTCAAACCTATACATATACCACCATGAAGGAGGTGGCCCTGCAACTTTTTCAGAGTAGACAGTGTTTGGCCACATATAACATGATACATGGAATGCACAATTGAAGAAGTGCAACGGTGACCCACATTGCCACACTGCAAACATCATGTCGCAATGTGAGTGTCCCTACCACAGGGCATAACCTGGACTGTGCACATGGGAAATGCAAGGTGTTGACATACATGCAGACTGTCACGTCTGCACAGTCAACAAACACAATAAGCAGCATCTGAACAAGGAAATGATGGCCAAACATCTTACACGGAGTCACAAAGAAGTCTTAGGTCCACATGTTTTGTCTCACGAACATAGTCCGTCATATGCACAAGCACCATCCACATTGCAACATGATACAGTGATGCCACACATGCACATAAACACCCTTGTCACATTGACCACATCAATTCAAGATGGTGGTGTGTTTCAAATCATTGTTGAGGTAACACTTGTAGCATGTGCAGGTGGAAAGCAGGTGGACATAGACAATAGGAGTGCTCCATCGTTGGCCCTATGCCACAAATGTGGTTGTATGCTTGATTAGAAAGAAAAAGATGAGCGTATCCTGGGTGGCATGTCACACCCAGGGCCAAAACTCAACAATACTACAACTGTGTTGGAATGCATCACTTACACTGTCCATGTCATTTGCTGCTGCACACGGGGGGAACACTGCCAAAAGTCAAAATACTATGTGCAATCCAACAGGTCAGGTTAATAGTGTTCCACCAAATATGGCTATGAATAGTCAAGTGTGACATGTCAATATTCCACATTCCTTGAAAGTTCATGTGTGTTCTCTACAATGAGCAGGACTCCCTGCAGAACCATCCCAGAAACAGTGCATAGAACACCTCTGTCATGGAGAATTCAGTAGGTTAACAGTAATACTGTCCATCGCAGTCATGTGTCTCACTCTCAGAGGTAAAACATCCAATGGGCCACTTTCTGGTGTAAAAATTCTATGGTGTTGTTTTCTCCAAAAGGTAGGTGATGGTGACACCAGATGCACTGTAATAGACGTGTCCGGTATGTACTCAGCCCTGTGTCATGAGAGGATACGTATGTTATTGTTAGACACCTTGGAAAAACAGCACACAATGCACACCGTTACACCTTCGCAAATTCAGAAGAAAGGTATGTAAAACCACCCATTACATGATACCATTACTCAACAAAACAATGGTGATGACATCATTAATCCTAAACACACACACGGGTATAACATGGATATGGTCATGTCACACAGGTGTGTCACAGCTACACAAGACATGCATCTGTTTATGTGCACATAGAGGAAACATTACATGCATATGAGACAAATATGAATTCATCAACAGGTAAAGATAGATTCCAATCTGCAAATAACAAATGTGCAACTTACCTTGTGTGTGCATCAGGTGTATGTCAGCAATCCCTTGAACCACTACACAGCAATAAGAGGTGACAGTGAAGGGAGAGAATCTCAGCAGAACGTGTACAATCAAAAGGTCAAGCCACTGTTGATGCATGTCCACATTATGTTCATATCTGAAATAAAATAAAGGTGAACAACAGTGGTGACTCAGAACACAAGACACATTTCGTCTCACACCACACAACACATGTTGATAATGCTCATAAGGTAAACAGCACTACGGAAGACGTAGCACAGTCACAACTGCCCCCCAGGTGCACAGTCCCCTCACAGCACATGATAATGTACTATGCCTGAAGAGTGTCTCATCACACAGGCAACCTATAATCACCCACACACAAAGTATGCAAATTTCTGCGTTCCAGCTGCAACACATGGCCTGTATGTTCACAAGTGGAGCTTTGTACATATAAAGGCCCAGTGAACCGGCAATAATACCCTGTTGTTGGCTTATGGTACAATGTTGGGGTAGGGAGCAAGTGCAGGCAAACAAAATACAAAAGTTAACTACACACACATGTCGGTCTGCTGTACATGTCACATATAGAGTGTGGCAGAGGACATGCTGAACACAAACACATGGGGATATGTGTGACAACAGCAAGAGATGGTTTATGGAGGTTGAAGTGAAAAAGGAAACATCACAACATCTGCCCAATATGATAGAGCAATGAAGATATGTTTTCCCCATGACCGCAGGCACACACAATGTCGCTGTAGATCCACCTACCCCAAAGCAAAGCATTTTGGGTGATGTTCAGTCACATGCCAATGCACCACAGCAACAGCATCTGCATAAACTATGTCCTGTGCATTGGGAAACACAAGTGAAGCAAACATATGTCATGTTCTACAAGAGCATCACACACTGCACCTTCCTGTCCCCAGCTCTCATACCCCATAACATCACCTAATGTCTGACTGCTCTCTATCACAATGTACAGATCTCTCACATGTGAGAGGCAGCACAGAGGTGTTTGAGGCTATCTTCAGGTGTCCGTAATCAATCTTTCCCCTACCGTACCTCTGTGTTGTTGTACAAAAAGATCAACAGAGATGTCAGCAACTACCATGTTTGCACCTCATCACAAAGTCCAGACTATTAACACGGATCCACTATATTGGCAACAATGCCCCCTATCTTTGTGTAGTGGTGTGTCAATGTTGAATGCTAAGGCACTTACAATTGTGGAAACACATATGGAATATGCAGGAGCGTCTCATGTATCCACTGACCAAATACACATCCTGGTGTGTACATCTCATACCTTGAATAATATTGACAGCTATTTGCTGATGATGTCCACAGATAGCTGTCAATGTCTGCGTCATGTCATTAAAACACCAATGCCATGTATGTGTGTACGCAAACCATGATGGCTGCATGCCATCACACTGTGTGTCATTGAGAATGTCCACGCATGGATAGCCTATATGTGTACCTCAGAGAAACAACTCTCACATACGTCTGTGTTTCTTTGCCAACATAACCCTCCCCTTCTCCGTTCAACAATCTATTCGGTAATATGGACTGTACTCTCCTACCCTACTCACATACCCAGCCTGTAGCTGACGCATGATGGCATATGTTGAGATAGTATCAGCAAGATATGCCATGTGCTCCCTGAGAAATCTGCACAACCATAAGCCACCACCACATTCTTTGCTCATCCTGCCTACTGTAACGCACCCCTTGCTGATATGGGCCAGGTTAACCTCTGTATGTGTGTACATATGTAGCACTGTACTTAAGGTCTATTCGCCAACATCTAAATGTAGCAATACTACCTCTCTGGCTGGACAATGCTCAGATCCCCATCCTACAACATGTCCATGTCTTGGCTGTGTGGTGAACTATACATTCCGACACACTGTAGGGTGACATTACCACCCTTCACATAGATTTCCTAACATCCTCAGAAACTAGTACTAAGCATCTGTCTTGTGCTATGTATGTCCTGTTACGGCCAAAATAACAAAACAACACATAGCCAGCTGACAGGAGTTTAAGAACCAAATGTACACCACAAAGGTGTAAAATATAAATTCAACCCACTGGACTAATGTCCCCAAACGTGGACTGGTCTCCCACTGTGAACATCTCACCATATGGCTGACACTGTTCTCCACCCATATCATCACAAAACATCATTTGTGTTGAACAACAACAGCTGCTAACACAAGCAGCCACTAACTGTAAATCTAACCTTCCAAATCCCACACAGTCGTATGAGCAACCACCCACATCATCTGCCACCAAATGCTGTTGTGTACTGGCCACATTGTTTGTGCCACACTCATGCCTATATGTGAGGTGTGAATTAGCACTAAAATGATAATGTGGTGTCGCATCCAAATGATATCCTGACATAAACTTTAACTGCTGTAACCATAACACACATAGGATTAGACATGTGTGTGGGTAGGTAATACGCACATGAGAAGATCTCTCCAATCAACCTCCGCCTGACTGCTGTGCCCTCCCGTGTGTCACCACTGGCACGTACAGGGGGGCACATTGGATCTTCCTCCAGATCCTCATTAATCTCTGCAGGGATATCGTGCCTGAGAGCAATGTTGTGCAGGATGCAACAGGCTATGATTATCTCTGCAACAGTCTTTGTCTTATATTATAAGGCCCCGCCTGACCTATCCAGACACCTGAAGCGACTTTTCAACATGCCAAAGGTACGCTCGATGACTGAGCGGCTGGAGGCATGGGCCTCATTGTACCTCCGCTCTGCACGTGTCCGTGGCTGATGTACAGGGGTCAGCAGCCAGGGGCGACACCCATATCCTGCATCACCTGGAAAAAAAAAAAAAACATGACAATGTGGGTGTAAATGTTCAACATAACTGACATATGTTAAGATGTAGTAACCCAACGCAAAACAAATTCTGACATAAAGATATAACTGAACAATTAATGAGCTTTCAAAAATATACATATGCTGTTAGAAAAGGACCACATGGCCTAGCAAGTCAGTACACTCATGGGAAATACTCCAACAGTTCCATCTATACCGTAACATATTGTGTGTGTGTGCGACATGGGTATTGTAATGCATTTACTGTCCACATTGGCATCACTGCCAATGAGAGACTATAGTAACGATTCACTTATCACGTTTTCATAGTGTATGTCTGAACAGTAACCAAGGTAAAACATGCTGCCATGAGAGGGTGGAAAACAGCCAGAACATGTATGCCATGGAGGCTGGTCAAAATGTAAACCATATCACCTATATACATCCTGTCCTGTAAGGGCAACATATCTAGATTTGTTAGTCTGTCTCCTTATGCTGTATATTGCTAAACGGAAATTGTTTAAATACCCATCCTGTGCACTGTCTCTATCCTGGGAACATCCCACTGAAGGTGGGGTCTGCAAACCTGCACACTGTACCACTCATGACTTAACTTCAAAGAGATACACATAGGTACATTACCTTCCTGTGCAGCTGTAAACAATACAACTCTGTATGCACACACTTAGCCCCACAGCTTTAGTCATCCCCTTTCCATTATGTTAAACTACATGAGGATCACTGGCCAAAATGTGGCTAACTTATGCTCATCTACAGTAGGCCAAGGTACTGCACCAGCTATATTGTTTACACCCCTGCTGTGACATAGGCAAAATGTGTGACCATAGCCACACGAGTGCTCCCAGCTGGAAAGGGCAAAAGCATCCATCAGATATTCCCAGACACCCCCTCATATTATATATTGGCTCCTGGGTAGCAACACCAGTACAGAGTGAGTGTGTGAACCCAACACACACATGAGAAGGGTTACTTGTATGGATGAGCAATTATATCAAAGTTAAATGACATACAAACAGTAGTTGGCAATGAACCATCATGATACGTGCATTTGAGGGCCAAACCCCCCCCCCCACCACGAATGTGTGCAGTTGCTATTACCACACACTATGAGGGATTCTGCAACAGCCTAGCCACATGCACAGGGATGTTGTCACATCTACACCATGTGAATGTCAGGATCATATAATGTTAGGATCCTGATGGTCTATGTTTGTTTGTAGTTGCTGTCACTATACGTCTATACCCCTGTAATAATATAAACATACAACAGTCCGCAACCTAACATTGCTCATATGTTGAGTGCATTTTTTTGTTTAAAAGAGTTTGCTAGATATGTGAGTAAACATAAAGAAATGTACAATGACATTCATACATTACTACACCTGACATACTCACCCAGCAAAATACAGTCCCCATAACGTCCGCCCTCAAATTGTGTGAAGATTGCCGAGTGATGCAGGATATAGGAGTCATGGGTGGACCCTGGAAACCTAGGGACCACATTCAGAATATGCAGATTAGCATCACATACAACCTGAACATTCAGGGAATGGTAGTGTTTGTGGTTGCGAAACGCCACCTCCCTGTCTCTAGGCGGGACCAGGGCAACATGTGTGCAATCAATAGCTCCCATCACGTGTGGTATCCCTGCTAACGCCTCAAAGGCCTGGTTCAGGGTCCCCCATTGTTGCCTAGTGTGGGGTATGGCTATGTAATTCCCCACCCGGCTGACCATGGCACGCAGTACTTGGTGGAGACATAGTGAGAAGGTTGGGCGGCTCATGCCACCCACTGCACCCACAGATGACTGGAAACAGCCAGAGGCAAAAAAATGTAAGGCAGCAAGGAGCTTGACTAAACCTGGTATTGCATGGGACCGATCAGTCAGGGGCTCGAGGTCAGGTCTTAAATCCTCATAAAGCTCCCTAATAGCCCTTGTGCTCAGTCGGTACAGGGAGATGACGTGGTCCTCACGCATGCCCTGGAGCTGTGCCCTGGGCCTGTAGAGGCGAGGCTGCCGAGCCTGCACCTCGGCACGCCTTCTGCGCCGTGCACGCACAGCACATGGCTGGACCACCTCCACAGCTGCAGGTCTGTGTTGCTGCGGGACTACACCCATGCCCTGTGCCTCAGCCCCGTGGACACCATCTCCTCTGTCCAGCAACCGCAGCATCTGCCCACCACTCTGGACACATGCATAAGCATAAATTGCTGCCATAAACTCCTCCCGTCCCACTACCGAAACACACTCTAACAAACACACAAACCACACTTTACAGTATACAACGTAAAAACCACACCAGACAATACACACACAACACAATATAATACCCAATACAAACCCCAATACAATCCTCAAGTACAACTGCTTAGACTTTCGTTCTTCTTCTCAACAACCACACTCCTACTACTCTTCGCCTACAACCCTCAACGTGGGTAATGTTGTGAAGTTAATTAATGGTATTTTGGGGTGGGTGATTTGCGCACAATGCGCATGCGCACTTGCTCGCATGCGATGTTCGTTGGTGGCACGCGTGGGTGTCCGTCTGTGTGTGGCCACACGTGTATGCGCGCTGACGTGCACATGTGCAAAAAACACAGACACCCATGTGGTACTCGTCGTACTGCGCATGCGTACTGTGACACATGCGTAGTACTGCGTCTCAGGGCGCATGTGCGTGTGTCTGCGTACGGGCACCCATGCGTTGGCAAGCACGCGCGCAACGCACGAGCGCCACGCCCACCCAATTGCGCATGTGCAATGAAAAACACGTGTCTACACACTATAAATAAGCCTGCACACGTGCATCACGTTGAGGGTTGATAAAGGAGTTACAGTTAGAGAGAGGGTGTCATAGATAAAGTCAGAAACAGAGACAGTGGTGGGACTAGTGCACAGGAAAGAAGTACAGTGAGGGATAAAAACAACTATAGGTAGAGAGGCTGTGGTAGGAGTAGTTCAGAGGAAGGAGGGGGAGAGTCTGTTCAGGGAGTAGGGCAGCGGAGAGAGGCAGAGAAAGAGAGTTAGGAGCAGAGTAGGTTCCTCACTTTGTGCTACTATAATTTTAAAGTTTCCTTTGTTATTGTGTCCTGTACTGTGTCCTGTATTGTACTGTTTTGTAAGTCTGTATTGCATGCAGTGTTTTGTTGTGTTTAAGTGAGTGCTGGTGTGTTGAGAGGAGCATTTGCAGCATACGGAGATGGAGAGAGAGAGGGAGAGAGACGGTGAGGGTGAGGGTGTGGAGGATGTGGGGCAACCTGTGGTGGGTGAGACACCGACGCTAGAGACTGCACATCCTAGGGAGGGACAGGCAGGACCATCTGTTGGGCCACAGCCTGCACAATATGTCCAAACTGGGAAGAGAAAAAGGGTACCTGTGCCTGGTCCACAGCGAAAAAGAGCTTTACGGTTCAGTGAGAGAGAGAACTATATTCTACTCTCCCATGTCATAGAAAACTATGACCTCTTATTGGCAGGCTCAGCAGCCGCACAACAGTGGCCACCAGAATGGCAGTATGGGAGGAGGTGCGTGCTGCACTGTCAGAGGCAGGGGGCCCCACACGTGATGTGGAAAGCCTCAAAAAGAGGTTCTCAGATATTAAAAGAGGGGTGCGCCAGCACATGGTGGCTGAAAGACAACATGCGCTTGGCACAGGTGGTGGGGGCCCTTTTATACCATCACTCACACCCTTGGAACAAGAGCTGGCAACAAGATTGGGCCACATCTATCTCCGTGGACTGCCGGAGGCCCTCGACATGGCACATCCTCACGCAGGTATGTATACTAATTGACAGGTATAAATTCATGTTTACAATGTCCCTTCAGTACACATCAGTCATCTGCACAGACACTCCCATACCTGTGACCCAATCCACACCATGTTTGAAAATTGGTGGCACATGTGTGTGATATGCCCATGCACAAACTGTGTTGTTGACATGTCCTGGGCCAACATTACAAATCTGTCCCTTAAAACATCACTCTCCCCATCTGTTCCCAAAAATCCGCACAAGAATCATTACCCTACCTCCACACCTGTGATTGCCAAACACCATATGATTTTGAGGGCCACTGATCAGGTAACGTGTGTGTGACATACTATTTGCACAGTGCTACATGTGCTTCTCAGTGGCCCACAGGTGCTGGCTATTTGCAATCCACGGCACAATGGGTCACAGCCAAACATATCTAGCAATGAGTATATAGTATGTCTGAAGACAATATTCCCTATGCATAATTAAACATAAACAGGCAATGTATGGCAAAAACAGGTGTAAGGGTCGTGTATTCACACACATGTGTGGACATATGTTGCACAGATAGGGGAAGGGATGTGATGGGGGACACATGTGGAATGGGACTAGGAAAATAAACATGGGAAACATGCAACATGTGCATGGCCACACGACACACATGTGCCCCAGAAACAGCTGAATGGCGTGGGCACACATGTATGGGAGGGTGTTATGGGTCGGGTATGCAGCACACACGCACATACCCACCCCATCATGTCTGTGGTGTCTGTACCACACATCTATACATATGTTGATGTTGAAACATATGTGTGTTCTCTCTGATTGTTCAATATGCAGGTGACTACAGTAAAATGGGAGAGGAAGAGGAGGAGGAGGAGGTGGTGGAGGAAGAGGGTGATTTTGACATCACAGTGCCAATGAGTCTGTTGGAGGCCGAGCCTGCTGTCTCAGGGGGCAGCACAAGTGCTGGTGATGAGCCCATAGAGCCACCCGTACCCAGTAGATCACCACTAGGGGAAGCAGCAAGGGAGAACATCCAACGACCCAGGCCGGTAGTAGACACTGATAGACCTGACCCTCAGATGATGATGGCGGAGTTGAGGGCCCATGGCGCATCAGCACGTCGCGATGCTGAAGGTGGATGACAAACGACTGTCATAATCTCAACCCAGACACCACTAGTCTCTAGTTGGTGTTTGTGTGGTGAATGTTGCATCATTACCTCCACAGATGTTACATGTATGGCTCATGTTGTTGGGATGTTGTTTCTGTAAAAAACGGTGTGGGGTATAATATATGATGTTATTGTGTCACACAACAGAACAACCTAAGGTCAGGTGACACCCACAGATGCAGACCTAAGAGGAATGGTGTATAAGGGCCAGCACGTTGGTTTTTTGAGAAAAAAAAACCATTGCCCTTGCAACAGTCTACCTCATTGCAGACACCCAGATGTCTGGTAAACCACAGGATGACAACTAACTGAAAGTTAAAGAAACAAAAACAGCATATATAAAGCAATGCAACCCTCCTCTGTGATGTAACATCACAAAGACTCCATTCCCCACAGTCTGCATCTGCAGGTGGCAAAATACATAGCATATGCAGAGAGGTGAGAAAATATGTAAGGTCACCCATAGACAAGGATCTACAGAGGTGTCTCAAACGTACAGAAATAGCATGTTGGCTTGTTTGGAGAAGACATCCCTCAATTTTCCCTGTACATAAACAAATAACATAGACTGCAATCCAGACAGAAAAGGCAAACACCATGTCCCCTTACTGTAACTCAACCAATCCATCACCAGATTGCATAGGCTGTGAGCATGTGTGCCCCAGTTGGATTGCGGGGCTATGTCCCCATACTTTGTGATGGTCCCCATTATCATAAGTGTCATACTTGCAATATGTGTTGTATGCAACCATACAGTAATGAGTATGAAGCATGTCTATTTATCAGCAAATGGTTAAAGAAGGACTAAAACCTTTAACAATTACTGTACTGCAATGAAAACTTAAACACATATGAGTAACTACAACAAAAGCTGGCCATGTTGAGACCATATCATACACCACGCATCCTGACAACATTACCAGAATTCTCACATCACCCTACCCCACCTTTCAAAATGCAAAACTGAGAGTATTACACAAAGACCTTACATAACATACTGGGGAATGACAACAATTGTCAAGGGCAATGAAGAATAACATAAACTAAATACCTCAGCTCATGTACGAAATCAGAAGATACATCATCGTAGAGCAACCAACCAAAGAAAACATAAAGTTAGTCAAAAAGTGTTCTTGGAGCCACAAAAGGCAACCATGGAATGTGATACAACACTGTATAAGTTAAACCATAAGTAAAATGGCCAGTGGGGAGATACAAATATATGACCAATCAGTACAGTGATACATACATTGTCCCTTGCAGCAAGGTAAAATAACAACATACTGAAGCACAGCCTGTAAGGATCCAATTTCCAAGTCGTAATTGCTGCATCCACGTTCACCAGGCCTCTTCATGAGTTGTGCTCACTCACCATCGTCTGATGTTTATGTGCTCAGAAAGCTATATTGTACTGTTTTATCCGCTCCACATTGTCACATTTGCTTTAACATACCCATCTTTTCCTTGTAGTAATTCTCTCACTTCCCACACTGTCAATGACGTTTTCATCATGGCAATGTCAATCCTCACCTACCCTCACATAAGCAAGTATTTTCTAAAGGTATCACCCACTCCCACAAAACACGTAAATGCTTCTCTGGATTAACGTGTCTCAGCACCATCACATTCTAGTCATTCCCCAACATCAGCTCCCTTCCATTTTCTACATCAGCCAGCATACAAATCTGTTTAGTCCTTGCACCAGGCAATTTCAAGGACCAGCACATCCATCCAGATAATGTTTACATCCCCACATCCAGCCCTTCTACAGACAATGTAACCCATCAGCCCATACATAGTCATGTCCTAAAACAATCATTAGCTCATGTCAAACCTGATTACCCGTCACACAGCCCAACCCAAGAATAAGGCACCCCATGAGGCTACATCCAGTACAAACACCTCATGGAGACTAGCAAATCTCAAACACCCATAACACACAGTTCCTGTCATAACATTCCCCAACAGCTCATGTGCATCTCTATGACAAATACTGCAAAACCCTAGACCCATACATGGCCCGTCATCCAACACCTCATTACTGGTGTCAATCACCTATTGTCGGTTAAGGGTCTCCGCCCCCCACAAATGCCCCCTTACGCCCTACACACTCACTAAAAACACATATCCTGTCGTAACTCAACACAACCCACAGCCCTACGCACGTAACGTCATGACCACAAGCCCGCCATTGGCTATGTGATGTTTTGCAAAAATCCACTGCTTTATTGTGATGTTGTTGTAGCAGTAGCAGAAAGGAGTGTCCGGGGGGGGGGGGGAGAACCCCTCTGTCTGCTGGTCCCCTCTGCAGAGCCACACATCATGGAAAGGGAACATTGTCTGCATTGCGTCTCCTTTAAGGCAACGTGCCTACTGATACGCTATCCATCTCACCCCTGTGTCCAAAGAAGCCAAGACGACAGTTCCCAAAAGCACATGTGGCCTAAACAGAAACAGAAGGTAGACACTATCCCTTTACAGATCATAAAATACTTGCACACAGGATACGAGAACAGGAGGGACCTAGACAACACTCCATTCTGCCATTGCTGGCGCAGCAGCAGCATTAGCCAGATTCTCAAATCCTTTTTCGAAGGGTGCAGAAAACAACAATGTTCCTTGCGTGCAAACCCCTGGAAGAGCATGCCCAGTGCAAATACACACGTGAGCAAAGGTGTGCTTGGACCTGTATTGGATTGACACACGTAAGCACATAGCTCAGCAAACTACCTATGTGTGTTTCCAAAACAATACACAACCCCCCGCTCCAACCCCTGATGGATACTGAAATCAGACATATACCCCGCCAACTCAGGCTATCACTGTCCTTCACCAGTCAGTACCACCAGATGTGCTTCCCTCAACATACCCCGTCACTATTTTCCTGGTTGTTGCCCACCTCTGATGGCCCCCTCTGTTGCTTCCCTTGCTCTGTCTGAACCCTCCAAATCTGTTCCAAGGTGTACAAGATCTGATCCCCAAGCCCTCCTCAGTGGTACACAAGGTGCATATGAACCTCTCAGGTGTCACACACGCGCGCCAGCAGTGCACCTGTGCAGGTAAGGTGTGACATTCCTGTGCTGTCATTCCATACCACTGAGTTCATAACACATCTCGTGTAACCTTTACATATTGTGTATATGCCTCCGAATGTGGCTTCACCTGTGCAGACTTTTCCAAACAGTCCTCTGTTCATCACTGCTGCTGGCCATCTGAGGTGTTTCTGCCTGCTGCATGCTGCACCTGCCCTAACCAATGGATATGAGATAGCTGTCCTTGCCCAATCCTGTTGCTACGTCAGTAGTATGTGGGTGTGTATGCAGAGGCTATTGACCGTTGTGTTGGCCTCATACATCTTCGTCCTGTAAAGTGTCCTCTGTGTTTTTATGACTTGTAGTACTGTGAGATTTATGTATCCTACCCCTACCCATGTTCCCATATGACTCAGCACTATCACATTAGCAATCGTGTGGGATGTGCATGACATGTTTCTTTATGAAGGTGTATTAGTGGAGAGGTATCTCATAGACCACCCTGTGTCCCATTCACAGGCAATCGACGTGCTCTGGAGCGGATTCGCAGTGCTGTGGAGCAGAACACGAGGGAGGTTTGTGCTGAGCTCCGGCAATTAAATGAGGGGGTCGTAGCCATGCCCCTAACTCGCATGTGTGAGGCCCTTGAGGACATACGTGATGTTATGCGGTGAGCTGCACCTGCACCACCACCACCAATGTTTCCGGAGGAGGGTATAGCCTTGCGAGGGAGAGGGGCCCGACGTGGCAGGTGTGGCCGACCACGCCGTCAGTAACCTATGATAATATCAAAATGTACAGCAAGAAAGCATAGGTTTCTCTTTGTTGCACTGCTCATTTTGAGCAACTATGTACATAGTTCTCCCTGTTTTGGCGGCTTGGTTTGGGTTATATTTGAAAAAATGACATATGCGAATATTATGTTGTGTGTGTGTTATGTAAATGGTTTTGGAGGATATTTGAAATGTATTACAGACATGTTTGTAACAATAGTTAAATATGAGAGAATAGCTGTGACAATAAACAGCTGTCAAACAATACATACACTGTGTCTTTCCAATGAGTGTCCATGTGGTCCCATGTGTATCTTTGAGAGGGGGGGGGGAAGACCATATGATCTGCACCCATGTCCCATGCTTCAGCTACTTTGGCACAGGCAGATACTATTTTCAGGATGCACACATATACAATGTGTCACTAGCACAATGTGTCACCACAGCCTCTGAGCTGCAGCGGCACAGTGTGCACAGACATCCATGTAGAACAGGGGTGGGGAACCGTGTTACTGTGGAGCCGCAGACCAGTCAGGTTCTCAGGATATCCCTAATGTATATGCAGGCAATATATATCTGCATTACAAATATCATGGCCACTTGACTGGTTTGTGGCCTTCAAAGACTGGATTTGGAGAGCGCTGCCTTACTCCTCTGTCATGTAAGATTGTTAGTGGGCAAGGTGCAGATGTCCTAGACATCGAAAGGGTATTTGGAATGCGTAACATTGCTCCTTGATTGTCACCAGCAGCAAAAGGTGGTTTGAAAGGCAATATGTTGTTGGTGGTGAGAAGTGAGGAGGAATGTGACACATTCTAACTAACCTTTTTGATGTCTTGGACATCTGCGCCTTGCCCACTCACATTCCTAAATGCGAGAGGTGTAAGCCAGGCCTCTCAAAATCCAGCCCTGGAGGGCCAACAAACCAGTCACGCTGACAGGATATCTCCAATTCAAAAATATCTCAGGCATACTCATTAGGAATATTTCGAAAACCTGACTGTCCTGCGGCTCTACAGGACCAGGGTTCACCACCCCTGATGTGGACACAGGGGGACTGTGTTATAAATTGCCTGTTTAGTTTCCAGAAACATCACCGTGTGCAACCCCTCATACACGACACATTGGTGGCATATGTGTGACCCGTGCCCTTGGCTATATTAGTGATCACATGCCCTCCAACCCACCATAGGGATGCATGTGACAGAGTCAGAAATGGGTGGCATGCATATGTTGCCTGCTCATATATGTGAGAAAATGTGGGTCATGTATGTCCATCCCTGTGGCATGTACGTCTCTGGGACAGCCACTACATTGTAACATATAATGCAGCACCCTGCTATCACACACCTACACACATGGTCCTCCAGACAAACTGCATGTGGTGCCAATAGAGGTATCACACGCATGTTTACCCGTCAAGAATGTATTTGGCTGCACACATATGACATGCTGGCATCCATAGTCATATGCTAAGTGAAACACGTGAGCATTACAAGGTTTGTAACAAAATTGTTTAATGTTTAAAAACAAAAGGACAACTATATACATTTTTGCGGAGGGGGACAATACCATCACCCACCCCCCCCAAACCACACCCTCCCCACCCCGCACACACACACCCGCCCTGAACAAACTCCCACACACTACCCCCCCACCCCCACATGAGCCCCACCCTCCCTCAGCATGCCCCGTGATGGCGGACAGGGCAGCACAGGGCACATGTGTGGACGTCACAGGCACCATCAATAATGCCTGTGACGCCCTTCAGGGGGTGGCTGCCGACATGGCAGATGCTCCACGTCAGCAACCACCCTCTCCATGGCTCCCGCCATCCATTCCTGCAGGTGCACCAACCGGTGCACCCGCTGCTCCAGTGCATCCAGAACCTCACACAGATGTACAACGCATCTGCCACCACACACACACATAGTTCCTGGTGTTTGTGTGGTGGCATCTGCGTGCACTGTGTGTGGGGCCCTGGATGTTGGAGCCACCTGCCCTTGATGGCGGGAGCCCACAGTGCCCTGTGCTGCACTGTCCTCAATGTCGCTCTCCCAGACACCCTGCGGCCACTCTTCCCCCCTGACTCCTCCCCAACACCCACCACCGCCTCCCGCCCCCCCACATCACCTGCACCCTCTCCCTCCCTTGTGACCCTGGCACCCACACCTTCCAGCCCAACATCCCCCATGCCCCCCTCTGCTGTTTCATCCTCAGGCCCCTCCGCCTCCTCCCCACTGGTGTCCAGGACTACCACCTCCACGGCAGCGCGGGAGGTGGGTCTTCGGAGGGCATAGGCAGAGGTGCAGGGGTCTTCCTCACTGTCATCACCATCTGTGGAAGATGACAGTCATCAGCACACGTAGATGTGTGTGACACAGCACATGTACCCATGCAGGTACCACGCACACTGATGGGCCACTGTGACCTCTGATAGTGGGCAGACACGTCATCAATACGCACCATCACCATGTGATGATTCTGCATGCTTCAGGTGCTCAAGGAATGGCCCATGGTGCAAGCGCAGCTCCCTTCCTTTTTTTCTAAGATCCTCGACCTGTGTGTGTGAGAAAATATGGGTGGGAGCATGAGTGACCACTCACCTCTGGTGGGTGGACAACATAAACATACAACAATGTGGCCAGGGTCTGGACACTTCAGCTCCACTGATGTGTGTGTCATGTATAGCATAGTTCAGCACCTGTCACAGGGGATCTCCATGGGCACAAGGAACGTGTTGTCACATGTGGACAACAGCATTACCAACTGAGCCTATTCACCAATGTTAGTCATCGTCACATATGTCAGTCTCTGGAGCCATCCCATGGTGCGTGCGTGATGCTACCAGCTGTCCAAAATGCGTCTCTCTTGTTGTGTATGTTTAGCACACCAGGAGCGGGCGAAGGGATACATTGGAACAGTGGATGAAAGAGACAGAACCCAAGGCAGAGAGGGATGTGTTTTAATTTTGTCATCCTGCTGTGGCCGGAGATCACCTGTTACAGGCAATTAACTATGCTATCAGCAGCTACCACCATGCCTAAGTCACACATGTGGGAAACAGTGGGATGAGGAGGCCAGGAAAGGGTTACAAAACTGATCATGTGCTGTGGAGGGCCTGTACCTCCACCCATGTTGGTTGGCCATCCTGTGTGAGAGTCAGGTAGGGGTGTAGTATGTATGGGGTGGGTTTGGTAGAGCAGCCTAAACAAACATAGAACACCTGCAGGTGCCCTTATCTGAGCTTACCGTGCCCATGTAAGCCGGTCCAGGTAGCTGCGTCAACAAATGTAGTCAATATGTAATGTGTGTACTTGACACCATCACTCTGCCATGACTCTCATATTGTGTGTCTCTACATGGGCTAACAGTGAATGCTGCTATCTAGGTTAAATAACAGGTTAAACCACTCAGTGGTCCAGTCGTTGCGAGATAGTTGGGGCAATAATGTACCCACATTCAAACATTCATCAGGTCTGAATAGTTGATGAGGCATTGCCCGTTGGTGCGTACTCTGCAGATGTAAAGTCACAGCTCCTGCATAGTCAAGGGTATGAAGTGTCCTGTGTGCATTTGCAGCATGCGACTGTTGACAGACTACAGGTACCTACATTTCATGTTTCCAATGAGAGAGTGAATCCACCTTAGGCCAAATGTGTGGATGTGACCGTAGCATGACATGCTCATGTGTAAATGCTGTGTGGGGTGCATAAGGCAGTGTAGAATTTTCTCCACTACTATGACTCGATGATGTGATTGCAGGATGTTATTTCACAACCACAGTCATACACCCTATGGATGTCGTCTGTAAGGGCACCAAGTGCGTCAGCATCCGCTGGCCAGGCAGCAGATGGGGTCACATGCCTCTGGAGGTGGTGTAAGTCCAGGTCTTGCAGGTTGCAGGCCTCTCATGATTATTGGATTTTACAGGATGGGATGACATTGGTTGGGCAGTGATGGGTTTTGATGGAGCAGCAATGCAGCTTCAGTGGACCATGACTCACTCTGTTTGGAGACCAATGTTTGTTAAGTAATGGGGTACATCAAAAACATATTTCCATATGCATGAGAGAAGGGGTTCTAGGCCTGTTGAGTGGCCCACATGAACTATCACATCCACCCCATGGCACATGAGGGCCCTATGGAAGGTGACAGAACACACAACCGACAAAAACTACACTTTCACACTAGCGGGAGGGCCAAAGCACCTACAGCCATCAGTAGACAGTCTCTGTAGTGCTGTGACGGGGGATCATTCTGCCATACATTTCCCTCCTCCTCCAACAATACGTCTGGAGCTGACCGCACATACAGTGGCTACACCTGGATCATATGTGTTATCAGAGTGTATCACACCAGTTATTGCATGTGTAGGTCTTTAATGATCATGTTGCCTCTCCCCCTCAGGGGTTGCAATGGGGTCTATGCAGACAACGCAATGGCATGTCAGCAATATAGGAATTAGTGTTCCCAGTTGAGGGTGGCCTCATCCGGTGCTTAGTAGCTCTGAGCTGGGAGGGGTGTCTCGAACCATTACGGATTTGCATATTCTGGACGTACAAAGATGTATGACTCCTGAGTTGGCCAGAGTTGAACTACTCACCAAAGTGGGTAAATGTTTTCAAAAGATGTGTGCAACAGCACAACACAACATAGTTTGTATGGCTAAGAATAGTGCTTTGCAGGGGAATCGACAAACACCAAATGGATCTGCTGCTGTTTTGAAGACACACACAGTTAGGGTGCATCTTTACAAAGTGACACAGAGGTCTGTCCTCTTTGTTATGTTACCTATACCATAGCTACATCACTGTTGGCGCAAAGTCAAATTCCAGTGGCCTGGAGACGTGAATGACAGACATTAATATCAAGGATCATATCTCCGACCTCAAACAGCTTGTTTTCAAGCTGCCTCTACTGACATATGCTGGTGCCTTGGTTGTAGGTTTTGAAAACATGTGCAGCACAGGCCACTTTGGCCACACCTGTTTAACATGCTATCTGAGGTGTGAATATTTTTGGGAAGCTGTGCCCTTCATCAGTGTCAGTGATCTCAACCATCAGTCCAGGCACATGGTATGGGGTTTCCATTCACTGTGACATCTGGGAGACAGTCAGATGTTTGCATTCACTAGGTAAATCGTGTAACCACTGCGCTGGTCTCATATGGAGACACGCGTAGAGAACCACATGCACCGTTGATGCCATGTGACGCAGCAACTCATGCATCTCATGAGGTGCGAGATGCATCTGTTGTATGTTTGTCCACACATGTTGCACAATGCCATGACACTGAGGCTGAGTCAGGTATGTCTTTGTTTGTCAAGTATCTAGCCTTGAACCTAGCAGCTCCAGGGTTCACATAGGAGTCTGTCTCCATCCTTCAAGATAGCTGATTAGGCCTACATATTGGACTTCAAACATTGTGCAAGGGAGAGGTGCCTGGACATGTGTTAGTGACTGTGGCTGGATGTGGCAGACGTCCACGTTGTGACAACAAAAAAAAACCCTAGTACGGAGCACACCAGCAAACACAGACATGCACTTTGTGAATACTGTGGCTGCTGTGGCACGGGTGTGGGGAGAACATATGTGAGATTGTTGTTTCCCTGATGGGGGGAATAACGGGACCTTCGGTGTGCTTGTGGACAAAGAGGATGTGTGTATGCATCGATTTGATCTACACAACACAGCCATTTCTGTGTGTGTGGGTTAGCAATTATGTGTCGTCGCTAGGTCATGTGGAATGTCATCAGGAACAGAAACTGTTTCACCTCTCTGAGATGTCAGATGTGTCTGTGACCTCCTTCAACCATATTTTGGAGGATATTGTTTTTGGAAAAACACAATTCATGTTAGTGATGAGATACCTCTTTCATTGCTCTGTGCGTTAAACGATGTGTTCACCTAGTACTTATGTGAGGTGAGGTCTGCTAAATGAATGTCCCCACTATTGTTGGGGGCCGACGGCTATGTGCATGACGCCTTTACCCTCTGCTATGATGGACAGAGTCCAGGGTTCTGATGTTATTTGCCTACATCTGTTGGTGATGTGTCATAACTTTCCTTGAATTGTGGACAGTTTCTTCCCCTGCAGGGCCATGGAGGTCAGGTACTCCAACACAGAGGCCAACGCACTGTAGGGGCTGAGGCTGCTGGGTCTGCTGCGGCTAACAAGCTATTGGCTTTTTAAGCATATTAGCATTTTGAGCATTTATAGAAGCTTGTACTGCAGAGTGGAGTTAACTAACATAGGACTGTCTTAACAATTCTTTTGTGACAGTGACGTGCTTTTATACAGCTCTCATCTTTGCAGGATCATCAATATGTGATGGGTTTGTCACAGCCACATTGTTGTGCTGCTTTCTAGACATACGTTTGTCAACAGTACAGGGGATGTTGACCACTTAACCTGCACACATTGTTGCAGGTGACAGACTTGAGGGCAGCAAGATGTCCTTGACCCAATAGCTATGTCTGGAACTCTACCTTTGCATGACACACAGTAGGAAGCTGCCCTGATCACATCATGTGAAATTTACAGGGCATGCATGACAGGTGCTTTTGAGTCTGGTTCTTTGTGATGTGGGACATGTGCACACAACAATAGTACATATTTTTTGAAACCCCATCAGGAACATTCCCATGTTCTCGATGTAGGCACCTGTCATGTCAGAGAGCATGAATGTATGGACAACCTATCAATCTCAAACAACTAAAGCTTTACACCCCCTAACAGGGGGTTGGGTGGCATCATGTTTGTAAACATTATGTCTCCCCCTAGCACACTCAACCATGACAGAGTGACTTGGGAGGTATTCGACCTGCAGACCAGGTGACAGCGGCACCTGTGGGTTTGTGCAGAGGTGGTAGGGGCGATCTTCCACCTTCTCTAAAGGTGTTTCCGTAGAATGTGCTGTAGTGGCAGAATGTCTTTGCCCTATGATTTTTACACATACTGGAAGATCTATGTATCCCATGGCCTGTGCTCACATCGTGTTACTAATGACATGGGCACGCCCCCAATGACATGTGTTTTCCAATCCTGGCAGGTCATATATTTTATAGGGGACATTCTCCACTTCGTAGAGGCACGCTTGTCCTTGGAAGGTATATTGTTACCCTCTGAGCTGTAACAGTCATCACACCCCTCAGGTGACTGCATGGTAACAATGTATGTAGGCTCAGGTAACATGATGTCGTGATACCAATTGGCCACAGTATCGTTGTGCTATGGTATTGGTGTGTACATACGAGTAATCAGCCAAACACATGTTGCATTTGTCATTGACACTCATGCAATTGTTACACCAACCAGTGTTGCAGTTTGCAGGATCTGTGTTGGAACGTGGCTTGTGCCTGCCACATGGTCACATGGCAGATTGTGATCAATGGCCACAGTCCTCTGTTCAAACAACACTGATGATGTCTGTGTATGAGTAGTGGCCAACGCCAGGTGGCCACAGCATGGAGCAGGTTTACTGCAACAGGATGAGGGATGTCTTACATCATGGGGTTCCATAGTGGCTTTGGGGGCTAGGCACTCCCACTGGCCTTGTATGTTTGGAGCGTCCACCTCAAGGGCAATGCCAGTGACAGTACACCTCTCATGAGGGGTATTTCCCTTTCTGAGCCAGAACCATTTGGTTTGGGTTACATGAGATGCACGGGTGAAAGAGTATGGCCTTGCGACACGTCTTGGTGCAAGGCCACATTGGTGGGGAAGAGGTTACTCAGGTTGGCTCATGTGTCCTGCAAGCCACTCTTGGCTAACATCCCCCTGCCCATACACTCCAACATATTTGGTGATAGCCATCACCTATGTCGAGAGCAAACATGGTTGTCAGTGACAGAGACAATACCTGCACATTAACCACATATGTTCTGCAGGCCAGGGGGCCTTTCCCATGGTTGATGTGGCATCAGAGCCCAATCTGACACCGGGGGTGGTCTTACAAGGTGTGTTTTTGTTTCCCCCAGACGTTTCATTGTGTTGGTGTTATTTACCTTGGGGAATTTTTCATTTGTTGGATATTTGTAGAACTGCAGAGAAACACAATGACAGTGGCACAGGGGTATCAGTACCATACACTTTTTTATGCAAGGCCAGGTACAATGACCTGCTGAATCTGTGGCAAGCCATTACGTGGGGCAAGTTATTTGGGAAAGGAAACCTAACCATACACAGGTGCTGTGGGTTGCTTACAATAGCTTTCCTAGACGACACTGGAGACTGTTTGCACACAGGCTCTGTCGGTACTGATGACACCCACATGTAGGGAGAACGTCCTGCTGGTGCTGTGCCATTTTCTGTTCCCATTGAGACCTGCATACATAGTTGCGTCTGTGGACATGTGTGCAGTGACACCTATCTGCAGTGTGACTGCCAGCCTAAACACATCAAAACAGTACCCTGGGGCCCCCTTGCATGACCATGCCACATTGAGAATGACAATGATGGTGTACATGCTAACCCCGCTAACCCTGTTTTTGTCTTGCAAGCCATTTGTTGTGACATCAGCTACACATGTCCTGGACAACAGTCCCAATGGCAACATTATATTCTAACAAACGGCACTGATTTGTCCCTACATGGAACATTGTATGGGTGTCCCTATTCACCTTGCCAGAGGCCACTCCCATGACATTTGTGTTTATGCAGGGCCCAGGATAACAATGTTTGACCCAGGAAACGCATTGTGTAACGTGTTTCACATGGGGTACCTGCAAGCTAGGTAAGACCTAGTTATAACACTGTTGCTGGAAAAAATACTGTGCGTGACGGACGTGGGAATGACCCAGTATGGGCTATATCTTGTATAAATGTTACTATGACCTACAACCTGTATGATGACAGCAGGTGTGTTTTGCAAAACCATGGACAGACACCAAACAAACACACTACGCAATTGCCACCTGTGCTCATGTGGCTGTTTGTGTCTGTGGTGTCCAACCACAATAGGTGACTGTAGCTTTCCTACAACATCAGTTCTGTTCATCTGCTGCAAGTTAATGGATTTGTAGCAGGTGTGAGGATGGGTAACCTAACTATGCATAAAGTGAGGGGAACATGGCTCTGTTACAGCCTTTGGAAATAACATCTCATAGGTCATGGAGATGGTGTACCTATACACACATCAACATGTGCACCTAGCATATCATCGGGATACATCAAAGACATATGTGATGAGATGGTGACCTCACAGACTACGGGAGAGGTGCAACCTACCTGCCATAACCTACCACAACATGTGAATGCCATACCCACCAATGCAATGTGGCCTGCGGCCCCATGGGGGTTGGGTGTCATGGCACACATCATCAGCTGCATACCCCATTGCAAAAGGATAATGGACAAGCCACCTTACACAGGTCACAGGACTCCTGGGGATAGGGAGAATGTATTGAACTGGTTAGGCACACACAACCATATCACCAGGGTGAGTGACAGCCCACTGTGATGGGCTCACTTAACTCCTGGGGATAGGGAGGATCTATTAAACTCTTTATGCACACACAACCATATCACCAGGGTGTGTGACAGCCCACTGTGATGGCCTCACTTAACTCCTGGGGATAGGGAGGATCTATTAAAGTCTTTATGCACACACAACCATATCACCAGGGTGAATGACAGCCCACTGTGATGGGCTCACTTAACTCCAGGGGATAGGGAGGATCTATTAAACTCTTTATACACACACAACCATATCACCAGGGTGAGTGACAGCCCACTGTGATGGGCTCACTTAACTCCTGGGGATAGGGAGGATCTATTAAACTCTTTATGCACACACAACCATATCACCAGGGTGAGTGACAGCCCACTGTGATGGGCTCACTTAACTCCTGGGGATAGGGAGCATCTATTAAACTCTTTATACACACACAACCATATCACCAGGGTGAGTGACAGACCACTGTGATGGGCTCTCTGGACTCCTGGGGATAGTGTGGATGTATTAACTTGTCTAAGCACACACAACCATATTCCCAGGGTGAAGGATAGCCCACTGTGATGGCCTCTCTGGACTCCTGGGGATAGGGTGGATGCTTTGAACTGTTTCAGCACACACAACCATATCCCCAGGGTGAAGGATAGACCACTGTGTTGGCCTCTCTGGACTCCTGGGGATAGGGTGGATATATTAACTTGTGTAAGCACACACAACCATATTCCCAGGGTGAGGAATAGACCACTGTGATGGCCTCTCTGGACTCCTGGGGATAGGGTGGATGTTTTGAACTGTTTCAGCACACACAACCATATCCCCAGGGTGAAGGATAGACCACTGTGATGGGCTCTCTGTACTCCTGGGGATAGGGTGGATGTATTAACTTGTCTAAGAACACACAACCATATTCCCAGGGTGAAGGATAGCCCACTGTGATGGCCTCTATGGACTCCTGGGGATAGGGTGAATGTTTTGAACTGTTTCAGCACACACAACCATATCCCCAGGGTGAAGGATAGACCACTGTGATGGGCTCTCTGGACTCCTGGGGATAGGGTGGATGTTTTGAAGTGTTTCAGCACACACAACCATATCCCCAGGGTGAAGGATAGCCCACTGTGATGGCCTCTCTGGACTTCTGAGGATAGGGTGGATGTTTTGGACTGTTTCAGCACACACAACCATATCCCCAGGGTGAAGGATAGCCCACTGTGATGGCCTCTCTGGACTCCTGGGGATAGGGTGGATATTTTGAACTGTTTCAGCACACACAACCATATCCCCAGGGTGAAGGATAGACCACTGTGTTGGCCTCTCTGGACTCCTGGGGATAGGGTGGATGTATTAACTTGTGTAAGCACACACAACCATATTCCCAGGGTGAGGAATAGACCACTGTGATGGCCTCTCTGGACTCCTGGGGATAGGGTGGATGTTTTGAACTGTTTCAGCACACACAACCATATCCCCAGGGCGAAGGATAGACCACTGTGATGGGCTCTCTGGACTCCTGGGGATAGGGTGGATGTTTTGAAGTGTTTCAGCACACACAACCATATCCCCAGGGTGAAGGATAGCCCACTGTGATGGCTTCTCTGGACTCCTGGGGATAGGGTGGATGTTTTGAACTGTTTCAGCACACACAACCATATCCCCAGGGTGAAGGATAGACCACTGTGATGGGCTCTCTGGACTCCTGGGGATAGGGTGGATGTTTCGAACTGTTTTGCGCACACACAACCATATCCCCAGGGTGAAGGATAGACCACTGTGTTGGCTTATCTGGACTCCTGGGGATAGGGTGGATGTATTAACTTGTGTAAGCACACACAACCATATTCCCAGGGTGAAGGACAGACCACTGTGATGGCCTCTCTGGACTCCTGGGGATAGGGTGGATGTATTAACTTGTCTAAGCACACACAACCATATTCCCAGGGTGAAGGATAGCCCACTGTGATGGCCTCTCTGGACTCCTGGGGATAGAGTGGATGTTTTGGACTGTTTCAGCACACACAACCATATCCCCAGGGTGAAGGATAGCCCACTGTGATGGCCTCTCTGGACTCCTGGGGATAGGGTGGATGTTTTGAACTGTTTCAGCACACACAACCATATCCCCACGGTGAAGGATAGCCCACTGTGATGAGCTCCCAGGACCCCTGGGGATAGGGAGAATGTTTTGAACTTTGACAGCACACAGACCAATATCAACAGGTTGACTGGTAACCCACTGTGATGGGCTCTCTAGTCTCCTGGGGATAGGGTGGATGTATTAAATTGTCTGGCCACCCACAACCATATCTCCAGGGTGAATGCTAGCCCTCTGTGATGATCTCCCAGGACCCCTGGGGATAGGGAGAAAGTTTTGCAATTTGACAGCACACAGACCAATATCACCAGGATGACTGGTAACCCACTGTGATGGGCTCTCTAGTCTTCTGGGGATAGGGTGGATGTATTAAATTGTCTGGCCACACACAACCATATCTCCAGGGTGAATGATAGCCCACTGTGATGAGCTCTCAGGACCCCTGTGGATAGGGGGGCATAGTGAACCACATTGGCATCAAAGCCCATATCATCTGGGTGACTGACATACCATTAATGCTACATTTCACATATCCTTATGCTGGACCCAAGGTGTTTTGATGCTGGTACAGATCACACCATATCCATATGATGTGGTTTTGATTTACTTAAACTGATCTATGGGCTTACTTTATTCCAGTATGTTGTTGCATGGCCACACCAGCAGCTGCCTTGTCACAAGGATAGCATTATGACCTTTGTGACCATGTGCATTAACACCTGGGTACAGGGCAAATCAGTCACATATGATACAAACACATTATGGAATGTCTGGTCACCTGCTGCACATTACTGACTGCCACTACCTGAACCCAACAACATGGACATCTGCAATGATCACAGGCTATATATATGAGTGTAATGACCTGTCCCCATACACTTACCTCCCTTGGGTATTCAGCATTGCGATTAAAACGCCTTTGTAGACGTTCCCAGGCCCTGCGTACTTTGGAGCTGTCACGGTACCTGGTGGCCCCGGGGAAGAGCTTATCCTGCCTCTTTGAGATGAGCCGGGCCAGGTAGCGGAGCTCCCGAGGGGTGAACGCGGGCTTCCTTGTCCTGGTCGCCATTTTTAGATATTATCACCTGATTGCACGCAGCGTCAATCACGCGCATGCGCACCGCAACTGGCGCAGATTAGCGCCGTTCTACGTCCATCGGCGTCCCGAAAATGGCGCAGTTTACCAACATAATACGTGCTAGTGCGCTCCGCACTTTACGCATTTTTGCGACATTTCACGTGCAACTGCGCCACGCAACGCGCAGTTTTGCAACGTATGACGTCCAACTGCGTCCCGCAAATACACATTTTGTTTCAACGAATTGCGCACATGCGCACCACAAATTGCATATACACTGCTGTGTCTTACTTATTTGAAACACAGAAAATATTTCATGATGTTAACGTGTATACACATTTGGGACTTGAACTTACCAACACTTCCACAATGGTTCTTAGGCTTCTGTATGATGTGATGTGCTATGGCTTTCACACTGCACTGACTGCCAATGCAACTGCTAACACAACAAGGGGTCCTGAGAGCCCATCAATGTGCCCTAACAGTCACCCTGGAGATATGTTTGTGTGTGCTTACACCATTTAATACAGCCTCCCTATCCCCAGGGGTCATGAGAGCCCATCACAGTGGGCTATCAGTCACCCTGGTGATATGGTTGTGTGTGCTTAAGGTAGAAAACAAAACCTCCCTATCCACAGGGGTCCACAGAGCACATCAGAGTGGCCTACGAGTCACCCTGGTGATATGGGGATATGTGTCCCACTAGGTCATGTTCACTATTTCATCTCAATGTCAGCCCAGCAAAGATGTGCCGCGGATGGCATAAGGGGGGGGGGGGGTTTGAATCAAGACAGTCTACATCCACATTAGTTAGCGTAGTACACATAATGAGCTGATGGAGGTTGGCATGCGACAGACATGTACGTTGGTCTTAAGTAGGTGTGCTGACATACAGACATAGTGGCTGACGTGTGCCACATTAGTTGCCATACCTCCTTATGGTACAGAACTCGTGTTTTCCTTCACACAGGCAGCCTAATCAATATGACTTGCTGGGACATTACTCCCTAATATCAGCAGTGATTTGTGGGGCCTTTAGTAATCTATTTTTGTTCTGATAACAAACACACTGGAACAATGCAATAACCTAGGGTGGCACATCTGGTACCTTATGAGGCACTCCAGAGAGGACAATATGAGGTGCAGTGTCCGACACAGCACCTTCTAAGGTTCAATATCAGCCACCTTATAGGGGGCTCTTGAGTAGGCTTCAGGCTACAGCACTGAGGGTGTTGTTGTTGGCAGCACCAAATGACATTGCAAAGGGTACAAGCCTCAGAAAGCCATATCAGATTACCCCACTGTAGGATCAGACCCATAACTTATGGCTCTACACTCTGTGAAGTCACAGGTGGCGAACATCTCCATAGCTCTGTGGTTGTGAATCAGTGCTCCTTGAAGCCCTAAGCCAGTCGGGTGATCAGGATAGCCCTCATGAATATGCAGGGGATCTATCTGCATCAGAGCTATCCTGCCAACCTGGCTGGTTTGTGGCCCTGTAGGTCTGGATTTGGAGACTCCTGCCTTACACCTCTTTCATTTAGGAGTGTGGGTGTGGAAAGTGCAGATGACATAGACATGAAGAGCGTAGATAGAATGTGACATATACTTCTTCAATTCTCACCAACACCATGAAGTTGTATAATGGTGGTAGTGAGAGGCAAAGAGGCATATGAGACATTCTATCTAACCTTTTTGATGTGTTGCACATCTGCACCTTGCCCACTTACCATCGTTGATGACAGAGGTGTAGGGCAGGGGTGTTGACATACAGCCCTGGAGAGGCACTCAACACTCACGTTGGCAGGATATCTCTAATGCATATATATCTCATGCATCTTCATTAGGGCTATCCTAAACACCCAACTTGGCTAGGGTTTCAAGGGTGACTGGTTCAGAACCACTGCCACAGCTACTAACACACCCCTGGCTGCCTACAGTAGGACTGATGGCCAACACATGACCTGTTTGCTTTCTTTAAGAAGAGAGGGTTAAACCACAAATACCCATGATGCACTGCACATGTAAATCAGCAGTCTACACATAACAGCAAGATGGGTTATGCATCGCCAAAACCACCTCAGGCTGGTAATGATTACTGAGCATGTAGATTAATGACACCGAGGTGATACTGAGCGTCACATTGTGCGGGTCCTGGGCTCACCCTGAGAGTGAGAGGGGACACCAAGCACCATGTCCACAGCACCTGGCTTAGCTGAGATAGGCTATGCTGTGAGTCTGCATCAGTGACAGTGTCTGATGGTTAGGTCTTGTAGATGCACTGCCAAATGCACTTGTATCCATCTCTTATTTCTGTGTGACGTTTAGTCCTTGTGCAATTTTGAACAAAAACATTGGACATATCCTGTGTGTTGGCCATGACCACATTAATTATGTGATTTGTTTGGGGGGAGGTGGTTTAAACACATAGACGGATTCTGTGGCAACACCCAAACTGACCACTAGAACTCATGATCAACCCCCAACACATCCATATTCCACATCACTGCAATGTGGCTGCTGGAGGGAACTATCAACCTGGGTGCAGCTGATGGAGAGACAACATACAGGGCAGTCCATGCATTTCTGTACACACCCACACGGTGATAGCAGACAGACGACAGGCCTGGAAATGCTCAGCGGCCCACCACCGCTAACAGACATTCTCCAGCAGCAAACACAGAAAAGCTGCAGCCGCTGCACCCTTCAAGGTGTGCCAGCCTTACACATACTAGGTGCAAGCTGTCTGCTAGCTAGTCCATAGTGCATATTACTGGAAGAAATGTGTGCACCCAAAACTGGGATGTCTGCACACTCACCAAGCAGTTAAGTTAGTGATTAGGCCCCAAAAGGAAACCCATAGATATCACTTGAAAGAGATGCTGTTGCCACTATGGCAGACCTAGCCATGCCATGGTGACTGCTCAGTCAGGGTGAGAGTGACCTTCCATGAGGACATGCAGGGGCTACCCTGTCCGTGCTGCTAATGGCCGCACACTACAATGTCTAATACATTGGCTTATGATCTGTCCTCATGCATCATGGCCAGGCCAGCCTGGCGGAGGTATACTCACAATACCTTGCTCCTCATTATGCACATTGGCAAGCTAACACTGGACACAGTGCAAACATTGTGCGCTGAGTAAGGTGTTTCAGACATCACACACTGGATGTACAGACACACAATCCCACACCTATGCCATCACTGTGCTACTATACGTAGCTTTTGCAGTCTAGCCCAACTCAGCAGTCCTGGACACAGTGCAGGCATGGCTATGGTATGCAATACTGTTGGTGTCACACCCCAGGGTGGGGAACATTGTCAGACACCAGACCTGAGACACACTCCACAAACATCAGACATATTGGTATGATACCACTCAATAACCCGATTATGCTTAACGTAGGAATTGATATCTGCCACTGACCACATCTACATGTAGATATATGTGTAGTGTATTTCCAGATTTATGCTGACAGTGCTAAGGTGTGCACTTACTAGTTTTGTGAGATGTACACAAGGCCCAAGATCATGACTGTCATATAGTCTTTGAGGAATGGAGCCTGTGGGTCTTGGCATTTCTGCTCCTGTTGGCCGGTAATCTCGGGCAGAGGTCCCCAACTCCAGTCCTGTTGGGCCAAACACTGATCATGTTTTCCAAGTGTGGCTAACGAATATGCATGTGATACATCTGCATACCATGGACCAGCATATGGAAATGGACAAACACATCTTTATTTCAGACATCATAAGATGTGAATGATTTGTGGACCTCCAGGACTGCATTTGGGGAATCTGCTCTATGTAATGCACATGTTTCTCATATATGTACACTTTTAAAGATAATATAGATGTATTACCCATGTTTGCATTAACTGCACTACAGGTTATGTTAGCTTTAAAACATTTGTGTGGTGTGACAAGTGTGGGGACTGAGTTGGCAGGGTGGACACATGGGATTGGAACCTGTGACCTTCTGCTCCTGAAAGCACTGCCTGTGTGCTTTGCACCACCGTCTGGTCACGGAGGCAGTGCATTCCCAGGGAAATCCATGGCTGTTTGTCAGACTGACCCTGTCTGTTGCAGTGCACAGCACCCACTTAATAAGGGCTAGGCCATGGTGTGGTGTGGACAGCTGCCACCAGTTCCCCTGGCGTCACCATGCTCACATGGCCTTATATTGGATACTGCATAAAAAGTGCATGATGAGTGACCCTCAAGGACTGCATTTGGGATAATCTGCTGTAGATGTTGCACATGTTTATTTGGTGTGTAGTGTTGCAGGAAAAATATGACTATTTCAAGAGATCTTAGATTCTCAGCAGCAAAGGTTCATTCTTTAATGCAAGGTTTTAGAGGGGTACAATTCTGGGCACTAGTTTGACAGGAGCCACAGACAGGATTTGAACCTGTGACCTTCTGTTCTTGCACACACTGTCTGTGTGCACTGCACCACCATTTTGGCACATATATGCTGTATTCCCTGGGAAGTCCATGACTGTACATCCGACAGAGCCTGTCTGTTGCGGTGGACAGTGCCAGCCTGCACACGCCTACGGCACTGTCTGCTGTGGCTTGCAGCCACTGCCCCCTCCACCACCTGTACCCCTCGGCCAACATGAAGACATGTCCTTATCTGGAAAATCCTATATAACCTGATTGCGTTGTGGCACTCCAGGACTGAATTGGGGGGACTTGCCTGTATGTAATGCCCATTGCTATGGTGTGTGTGCGGTGTAAGGTAAAATATAGGTGTTGGAAACATGCTTATGTTGTCTGCTCTGAAGGAGTGTCTGTACTATCACTGTTTCTTGATGTGTAAAACTATGTGGACTGGGTTGGTAGGAGACCCAGCTGGGATTTGAACCTGTGATCTTCTCTTCTTGCACACACTGTCTGTGTGCACTGCACCACCGTTTTGGCACATATATGCTGCATTCCCTGGGAAGTCCATGACTGTACATCCGACAGAGCCTGTCTGTTGCGGTGGACAGTGCCAGCCTGCACATGCCTACGGCACTGTCTGCTGTGGCTTGCAGCCACTGCCCCCTCCACCACCTGTACCCCTCGGCCAACATGAAGACATGTCCTTATCTGGAAAATCCCATATAACCTGATTGCGTTGTGGCACTCCAGGACTGAATTGGGGGGACTTGCCGGTATGTAATGCCCATTGCTATGGTGTGTGTGCGGTGTAAGGTAAAATATAGGTGTTGGAAACATGCTTATGTTGTCTGCTCTGAAGGAGTGTCTGTACTATCACTGTTTCTTGATGTGTAAAACTATGTGGACTGGGTTGGCAGGAGACCCAGCTGGGATTTGAACCTGTGACCCTCTGGTCCTACAAGCACTAGCTGTGTTCACTGCACCACACTGTGACCACAGAGACAGTCCAGTCCCTGGAGATAGGACAACTGTCCACACGAGGCAGACACCCTACTCTGCACAATTTTACTGTGGGCTCATTTACCTGGTATGGCGACAAACGTGCAAATAAACCTCATATATGACCTCTGAAAAAGGGGAAATAAAACATAACCAAGCAGGGCAACATTGATATCACTGGGCAACATTAAAAACACTCACAGGTAGGCTCCAAAACACAGAAATGATTTTTGGACGGGTCTACGCTCCGTGGACCTTCCATAATTCATTCCTTTTTTTTTGGAGCTTTCCTGGGAGTGTTTCTTATTGTTGGCCATTAATATCAATGTTGGCCAGCTGGCTTATAATTGTTACAGATTTTGTTGTGGCCATTTTCAGTTGTTAGTTGCAATTTTGTTTTGTGCACATGTATCACACTGCTCACGTGTTTTAGGTTTCCCCGGTTTGGCTTTACATTGCTGACCGAAATGGTTTCTCTTCCCTTTAAATGCATTCTACCGCGAGTGTTTCACTCGCAGTAGTTTTCACATGTAAATTCGGCCCCGCTCCTGTGCGGGGAGCCTCTCCCCTCCCACTCTCCACCCATTGACCCCGTCTCACCGCCCCTCGGGGGCCTTCCTCTGCCCTCCGTTAGCCTTTCCCCGCCTCTATCGCACATCAGCCAACCGCAAACGTGCGCGTTTTCATCGCACGTATGCGGGGCCCGTTAATGTGACACGCACACGTGCGGGGCGCTTAAGAGCACTTAAGTGCATCATTTTAGGGAGCTCAAGTGCGCCCCGCACAAGTGTGCAGTTTAGTAAACATACCCCTTAGATACATATGCTAGGAATCGGTATTATTTACATTTTGATTTCAGGATAGGAATCAGTATTATTTACATTTTGATTTCAGGATAAGAGTATACATATATACAATTTTTACATGGGATGAGCCTTGTAATTGCGCTTGAGAGTAATTCCATAGTCATGTATTTATATATATAGTCCGAGGAATGGGTTCTTTTGGCTCTTGTTTATTGGTTAAGTTAGGTTATATTGTTCCTGAAAGAGGTGTGGTTATAGCTTTTTTCTAAAGTCTTTTAGGTCGTTGATTGTCCTCAGATCGACTGGTAGCTGGTTCCATAATGTAGGTGCTGAGTATGTAAATGCTCTATTGCTTGTGCAGACTTTGACAGATCTGATGTTAGTTGGGACATAGAGGGTGTTTGCATTGTAGGTTCTTCTATTTCTGGTAGGGGGTTGCGTGTTGATGAGGTTGTTGAGGTATGATGGTGCTATGTTATGCATGAGTTTGAATGTTGTTACTAGAACTTTGTATTTTATACGGGAAGTTATGGGCACAGTACAAGGCCTTAACGTGCCTTGTACTGTGCCTAATAAGGCGCCTTGTAACGTGCCTTATAACGTGCCCAATAAGGCGCCTTGTAACGCGCCTTGTACTGTGCCTAATAAGGCGCCTTGTACTGTGCCTAATTAGGAGACTTATTAACGCCTTATAAGGATTGCTGGCAACTGTGGTGAGGGTACTATGGGCTGGCAGCATGGATCTGCAAAGATATGACTGTCACAGGCAAGCAAAACATCTACCTTGGATAGGAGGGAACAATGAGGAATTGAACCCATGACCTCCACCATAGAATGTCAGTGTACTAACCAGTACGCTATACCTCTGTGGCCTGTTGCATAGCAAAGGCTGGGTACAGAAGGACTGCAGGTCACCGCAAAAACTGTCTGCTCTGTGTGCCAGGATAGGGTAACCCCACCAGCACCCATGATGCATTGCACATACAGAACAGCGGCCTACAGCTGACCACCAAATGGGGTCTGCACCTCTCCAGTACTGCAGCGTGGTAAGACGGACTGACAGTGCATGATACTAGCACAGAGTAGCTACAGACCATGCTATTGTGCAGATTCCGTGTGCACTCTGAGGGATAGGATGGGTGCCCAGCACTAGGTCCACAGTACATGTGGTGCTAGAGATAGGTCCTGCTGTACATCCCCAGCACTGCCAGTGTGTGATGGGTGTTCCCAGCAGTGCAACTGAAGGTACATCTGTTCCAGCTGTGTTCTGCAGTCACATATGGCCCTGGGGGACCAGACACCACCCAGATTAGTATGTGCCCGGTGTTAGGGTCTGGCTGCCATGGGTACCTGTTATCAGGGCAGTGGGGGTGTCTATATGTACTATATACCCCAAGGGGCCTCAATCACACCTTTTGTAGATGAAGGTGTGGTGGGACGGGTGCCTGCACCCTTCAGAATGGTTGTATTAGCAACCACAGTCCTGCTGGCGGATGACAGCCCTCCAGGGCTGCTGGGCCAGTGCCATACCTGTGACCATTGCAGACCAGCAATGATGCTTGGGGTAGGCAGGGGAAGGCTCAACTGCCCCACTGTGACAGCACAGTCATACTGCACCTGCAGCATCCTACAAGGTGTTCCCTCCATGCACAGGTGAACTGCAGACAGCCCACTAACCAGTCCATAGTGCATGCTCATAGAGGAACCCTGTGCATGCAGAGATGGGATGCACAGCACAGACACCAAGCAGGTATCCCTGTGATTGGGCCCCAGAACGTGGAACACACAGGTAGCACTGGAAACAAATAATATGTGGCACTATGTGGGAACATAGACATGCCATGGTCACTGCTCGGTCAGAATGAGAGTGACCCCCGCAGCGTGACATGCTGTGGCCACCCTGTCCATGCAGGTGGTGGTTGAGCACTACAGTGTCTCAGCCATTGCCCTCCACCCTGTGCAGATGCATCCTGGCCAAGCCTCCCTGTCTGGGCCATACCCACAATACCTTGTTCCTCATTATGCACATTTGCAGGCTAATACTGAAAGCAGTGTGAGCAATGTGGGCTCAGTGAGGTGTTGGCAGACACAAAACAATGGAGAGACATACGCACACTTCCACACCTATCTCAGCATTGTGCAGAGATGTAGGTGGTTGACAACCCTTCCTGCTGCACTGGTCCTGATCACAGTGCCGACATTGCTAATCTGTGCAGGGGGTAGTAGTAGTGCTCTGGTGATAACTGCAGCTCTGTGCTGGGGCTAACAGCCTGACACTCCATGAAGCTGTGGATAGTGGAGCCCTTGTGAGTGGGTGTCCGTACCCCTGTGCACCACTGCATTGGGGTTTGCCCATGATGTGTTGTGGCTGCATTGTGGGCTAAAACTATGGGGAGATGCTCTGCAGGATCCACAGATGGGACCTGAACCTCTGACCCTTTGCTGTTGGACATGCTAGCTGGGTGTACTGCACCACACTGTTGCCACAGCAGCATAGTTGTCCCTGGGGCTACCCTTATGTTCCTCGGCCAGACCTCTTCTGTTGCACTACACACCACGTACTGGGCATGGCCTAGGTCCACTGCAGGCAGGTGCCACTGCTCCCTCTAGCACAATCACCCACCCCCTCTGCCATGTCACCATGACCATATGCTGTTGGTGCCGGTGGTGTGCCATCCCAGGCCATCCAAGGGGCAGGTAGGCGGCTGCCTAAGGTGTGGGTTCTGGGGTAGGGGTGCCTACATAGATGTCCACACTTCCCCTGGCACCGCCTGTCAATGTTATGTGCCCCTTGGGATACCTGCTGGGTAATGTCTCCTGGATGGGACACTGTGGGCCACAGACTCATGGGCATGTTTGACCCTGGTCAGTTGCTGTCTTGCTGGTTTCCATTTTCTGCGTTCTTATGTGCCACCTCGGCAACTGCCTAGTCCACCCTGTGCCCCAGTAACCCCCACTGCATGTCCCGTATGCAGTCCCCATGCCCCATTTGCACCATCACCATAGTGGCCTTTCATACCTGGGCACTATGCTGTTGCTGCAAATGGAGCACTACTATCACCTTTCTTGGGCTCCCTGCCTATGCTGTACATTGCTGACACTGAAATAGTTTCTCTCTCTTGCAAATGTGTGCTAACGCCAGGTTTTCAGTTGCGTTAGGATTCAGCCGTTAATTTCTCCACGTTAGTGTGAAAGGGGCCTCTCCCCGCCCACTCCCCGCCCATTGACCCCTTCTCTCTGCCCTCTCTCCACCCTTTTCTGGACTTACCGCGGCCGGGAATGTTAAGGTGCGTTATGTAACGTTAAGGCGCCTTAACATTACATAACGCGCCTTAACGTAGCCGCTGCTACGTTACCGTAGTTTAGTAAACATACCCCTATGTTTTAAAATTGAAAGGAAAATATCAAGATGTGTATTAAAGGCAAGAGTGGCAATTCTCACTTCCAACCAGAAGATGGCAGTATGCAACAGATGTAGCATAGAAAGATCACTCCTCTTGATCTGTGCACAGCAGAAAAGCTTTGACCACTCATCTCCTGCAAAAAGGCCACTCTAAAAAGCAGAACTACTAATATACATGATACCCTACAGCAAAGAGCAAAGGACAACGCCAAGAAACCAAACCACCATCCAGAAAACAAACAGCAAAGAGCCTTGAAAAGGCATGCCCAAATGAAGTTATAAAGCAAAAAAAACAGACTGGCCCAGAGCCCATTGCCACTGAGTGTTACCCTTGCAAAACCATCACCAAGGATCTGCAATTTGCGCTTACAACCAATAAAACACTAGGAAACCTCTTCACAGAAGGCTATCTGTGTTTCTCCAGCGCTGCGTATGCCTTGTAGCACTTTATACATTTTTAATAGTAGTAGTAGTAGCAGTAGAAGCACTTATCATCTAGATCTAGTGGGAAAATGATTTTACCAGTCACCATGAATCAGGTTACACCATGTGTCCTGCTGAACAGCAATGCACATGACCTTTCCCATTAACCGTAACACATGGGATTAGGAAAAAAAAAGTGAGGAGTTTCTTCTTCCTGAACCAAAGCCCAGGGTGCACATGCTGCTGAGCCCTAACCCTGGTTGTGCAAATTCCTGCAGGTCAGATCGAGAAGTCTCCAACATCTGATGGGAAACTCGTGCTTTGTCCCACACTGGAGCAAGAAACTCCTGCCAGATGAAGGGGGGGGGGGGGGAAAGGGTGAGAGGTTAGGAGGAAAGCAAGATTAGAAAGTAAGAGATGAGGAAGGGGTGGATAAGAGGTGGTATGGAGGATCTAGACAAAGGAAGGAGAGCTGGAGGAAAACAGGTGAGAGGGAAATGTAGGGAGGATAGGGGATGTGTGTGAGAGGAACAAGAGGAAAACAGGCGGGGAGAATAAGTGTGTGAGCATGTGAGGAGGAGAGATATGTGAGGTATAAAAGAAAGGTGCCCATTAGGTGGTAGAGACTCTTAGGGATGGGGGTGGGGGGTGGGGGGGAGAGAATGGTAAAATGTTGTGAATACCAGAAGGGAAACCAACTGACCTAATGTGACCAGAATGATGTGAGCAAAAGAAGAAATAGACCATTAGAAAAATGTTAATGAGTTTGTTTTCAATTTCTAAACCGTCTTTCCAATTTTAGTTCAAGATGGTTTAAAATATAGTAGAAATACAGAGGAAAGACTGAGAGAGACTAGCTTGGGTAAGAAAATTGTGACAGTGGTTGCTCCATACACCCAGAGGAAGCATGACCGGATGCCTGGCTGGCAGTAAACTGGAACAGTCAATGATGCTTCCCCAGTAAGAGGGAACATCAGGACCTTACTGAATGTGGAGAAGCCTTTATTTTTCAGTAGTTTTGCTCAGGATTTTGAATAATTTTATGGTTTTATCTTATATAATAGTTTCTTTTTTATTTCCCATGCAGGTTCTTATGCCAACTGCTAATTTCTGTACAATTTTATATTGATGTAATATTCTATTTAACCTCTATTGTAATTCGTGTTTTGCTGTAACCCACTAAGATTAGAGATGTGCAGATTATGATAAATATATTGGTCTATTATTTTTCGTAAAGGTTAATAAACATATAGAGGAACAAAAACAACAACTTGTCACCTGATTAATGCCTTAACCTCAGACTCTTCCCAGCAGGATTTCCAGTGTTGTACTCCAACTCAGGTCCATTATCCACCCTGGAAAGCCCCCTACCATTACACTGCTTGCGCACTGTGTTATATTCTTTGCTTTTTAGCTTTTAGTTTTCTCTGTTATTGTATTAGGATAATGTTGCAAAATCTGCAAGATGCAACCTTCCATTCAGAGCCAAAAGTAAAGCATTGCCAACACTGCAGCAGGACATAGAACAATGTCATCTGATATCAAACCGCACTTCATCATGCAGTACACCAGATGGCGCTAGCACACTTCCTGGAACAGAAAAGCAAGTGGCTGCATTGACTTTGACAATAAGTAAAAAGGGCAACAGTGGTCCTGAAAATTCACATGTTTAAAAACAAAGTAGGGAGGCAGAGCTTGGCATTGCAACAAGATGGTCATTTAGGGCCATATCTCCAGCCACCTTGAACGGTAAACTTGGCCCCTAATTGAGTTGGGGATCGTTGTATCGCAGTTGAAAATGCCAGAAATGGCTTTCACAGTGGTGGGCAGTGGTAAAAGAATGAAACCCAACCCGCTGACCCCCGTGGAAATGGTGCCGCCATGGGAATTTCAAGCTGTCTTGGATTGGACCCGATCATGGCTGAGCTCGCTACTCTCAAAAGCATGATGTCAGCACCGCTGCTTTGAGCAGCCTGAAGGGTGGACGTCTTCGTGAGCAGGAAGTCCAGTTTGACAAGCGCGGGAATTTACCATGATCGTCAGGATAAGCCCGCCACAGCAGACCTGCAGAGGGAGTTTAAAGAGGCAAATAATCACAGTCACAGATTATAGGTTTGTCGGAGATGTGTGAAAAGCCCTAAACTGGAAGATTTTGTGGAATCCTTAATTCCTAAACTGCTGGGGATAACAGTGTAAAGGGCCATTTGATGCTGAAAGGGTCACAGAGTTCCAAGTGTTCAAGCAAGTTCCCTGCCTGGTCCGTGACCCTTCCTTATGAAAATATTAAGGTATCAGCAAGCACTACAAATTTCAAATAAACCAAGAGCTGTGCAAAGGTTGGAGTAGCAGGGCAATAAAAAAAAGCTAGTTTTCCTGATCTTTCAATGTCAGTGCAATGTGGGGCTCAAATACGGCTTAAACTATCCTGAAAAAGTCAAGGTCACTCTTGATCAAGTTACACAAAACTTTGAAGGTCCAGCAGCTCTTAAAACTTTCTTTTCTGAGCGCATGAAATCTAGATGTTAATGGGATGCTCATGGTTCACTGTGTGGGTGGCCACTGCATCTCTGTTTGCCTAGTAAGAATTACTTAGATATCTTCTCTTTGTTATGTTTGGCTATATGCTAGTTTTAAAATAAGTGGGATGATGGGATACCATGTTCAAGGTATTTGAATTGGTTGGAGTGGCTCTGGGTATGGTGTGTTGGTGTGCACTTGCTCCATGTGATGTTGTAGGTAACTGGGGGCTGTATCTGTGTGGGGGGTGCAGTGGATGAAGGGAGGGGAAAGTGTAAGAAGGGAATTGAGATGGCTGGATGTACTGGTGCGATCCCGCTGGAGTAGGTGTGAACTGAGTAATTCCTGGCGTGCATAGGTTCCCTACAAGATTTTGATTCCTATGATGAATGGTATGTGAATTTCTTCCAAAACCTGCACTAAAAATGTACTCTCTGAATGTAAATACACTGAATCATCCTGTAAAAAATAGTAAGACTCTGGATCATTTATATTTGCTTCCTAGAGTAGGCTCGTTTGTCCTTTGGGGTATCTTGGAAGCTCAGTGGAGTGTAGGTTAAAGAGTGTTATTTTTCTGCGGCTATCAATAAGGGGGTTGTGATCAGTGCCGGCTCAAGGGTTTCTGCACCGTAGGCAGAAACCTTGGCCTCACTGCTCCCTCTCCCCCCCCCCCCCCCCCCAAGCTGCTGCTGCCACCCCCTCAGCTGCTGCTATTGCCGGCCTCCCAACTACCATTGCCGCTTTTGGAAATACTCTCGCTGCCACTGCCCACTGCCCCCCAAATAGAAACAACAGCAGCTGGGGAGTGGTGCAACTGTCCAAGTGTGCTGCTGATACCGCCCACTAGGGCCGGCTGCCCTAGACAGCCGCCTAGCTCACAGGCCGGCCCTGGTTCTGGTTACACTGATTGGTAGGTCAGCCAAGTTGTCCTCAGTGAATCAGGAAACAGATTTGGGGGTATGTTTACTAAACCGTCTTAACGTCACAGCGGTGGTATTATTGCGCGATAAGTGATGGTATCACACGATAACCGCGTGATAACGTCACTTATCGTGCAATAACACGGCGGCGGCGGCATTAAGGTACACTAACGCTGTGAAATCCGGATCTGAAGGGTGGAGTAAGGCTTCCCAGAGGGCAGAGAGAAGGGGTCAGTGGGCGGAGAGTGGGCGGGGAGAGGCTCCAGGCACACTAATGCTGTGAAAGCTGGGTCTGAAAACTAACGCCAGTCAAACCCTCGCGTTAGGCACATTTGCAGGAAAGAGAAACCATTTCAGTCAGCAATGTGCAGCAAAGGCAGGGAAACCCAGAAAAGTGATAGTAGTGATACATGTGCAGGAACGAAAAAGGCAAATAAACATATAAAATGACCAGAACCATATTTAAAATCCCAATAACCAAGCTGGCCAATAGTGATATTAATGATAAACATAAAGCAACACTACTGACAAAGCGTAAAAATTAAGATATCATGTTTGGAAGGGTCTATGCTCTGTCCCCCTACAAAGTGAATGGTCCCACATTGAAATAGCGCTGATCAGGGTTTCTGTCATTTACATTGGGCAGGTTTGTTATGGCGTGCACATATGCAGCAACAGCAGAGTGGGCATATAGGAAAGGGCAACTGTACTGATGCTGTAAATAGGATATAGGGGGCTGCAGGCGGCACATGCTGTGGTCCAGTTGTGGCACAGTGTGGACTAGGCAGATGCCTAGGTGGCACAAAGGAATGCCGAAACTGTAAAGCAGCAAGACAGCAGCTGACGAGGGTCCAACCTGGGCACGAGTGTGTGTCCCACAGTGTCATAGGGGATATTACCCAGCAGGTACCCCCAAGGGCACATAATATTGGCAGGCAGTGCCAGGGGGGAAGCGCGCATGTAAATGTAGGCACCCCTACCCGAAAACCCACACCATAGGCAGCTGCCTACCGGCACACTGGATAGCCTGGGACTGCACACCACCAGCACCACCGGCATAATGGCATGGCAGCATGGTAGGGGAGGGGTGCTGGTGGCGGAAGGGGCAGTGGCATCTGCACACAGCAGACCACAGCCAAGCCCCGTTTAGATGGGTGCCATGCACTGCAACAGACAGGGTCTGTCTGACGAACAGTCATGGTATCCCCAGGGAATGATCTGTCCCTGTGGCAACAGTGTGGTGCATTACACACAGCCAGTGTGTTCAGGAACAGAAGGTCACAAGTTTAAGTCCCAGTTGTGGCTCCTGCCAACCCTGTCCCCATATTTTATCCAGTACTAAACCATGGTAATAAAGACGGAACCTTTATTGCAGATAAAATAAACATGCCTGAAACGCCTATATCTTACCCTACAGAGCACAGACAACATAAACATGCAATCCCTAGAGCAGAGTTTCCCAACTGCAGTCCTGGAGGGCCAAACACCATTCAGGTTTCATGCTGTCCCTAATAAATATGCCTTGCTGCATTTGTATGCGCCACCCCCATTGTATGCAAATGTATCTCATGTATATTCATTAGGGACAGCATGAAAACCTGAACAGTGTTTGGCCCACCAGGACCGGAGTTGGAAACCTCTGCCCTAGAGCAGCGGCCAACAGGGGCATAAACACCCACACCCACAGGCTCCACTATCCAAAGCCTCATGGAGAGTCAGGCTGTTGGGCCCTGTGTGGAGCAGCATTTCCCAATACTAGCACCTGCATATCTTAGCAATGCCGTCCTAAACTTGGGAACATGTTCCACATATATCAAAAGGTTGCTATGATTAATGTCAGCTAACAAATCCTAAGTTAAACACAATTTGTTGATAGAGATTCATCATAGCAACCTTTCTGATATCTGTGGAGTGTGTTTCAGTTATTGATTCTGACAGTGTTTACCACCCTGGGGAGTGACCCTAACAGTACTGAGTACCATAGCAATGCCTGCACGGTGCCCAGGACTGTTGTGGCAGCCAGGGCTGCCACAAACCTCTATATTTGCACAATGCTGGCAATAGGTGTGGGAGTGTGTGTCTGTCTATCCAGTGTGTTGTGGCTGCCTACACCTTACTGAGCCCACATTGCTTGCACTGTTTCCAGTGTTAGCCTACCAATGTGCATAATGAGGAGCAAGGTACTGTGGGTATGGCCCGGACAGGGTGGCATGGGCAGGATGCATTTGCACAGGGTATAGGGCAATGGCTAGGACATTGTAGTGCCCGACCACCACCTGCACGGACAGGGTGGCCACAGCACGTCATGCTGGGAGGTCGCTCTCACCCTGACTGAGCAGTGACCACGGCATGGCTAGGTTCCCCCATAGTGCTACCCACCATTTCTCTCAAGTGATATTTGTGGGTCTTCTTTTGTGGGGCCCAATCACTGATATATCTGTCTGTGTGTGCACTCTGACATCCCAGATTTGGGTGTACACAGTTTCTCCAGGAACATGCACTATGTACTAGCTAGCAGACTGTCTGCAGTTAGCATCTGTATGGCCGCACCACCTTGCAGGGTGCAGCAGGTACACACTGACTGCCCTCTGCTGGTGAATGCCAGATTGTAGTGGGGGGGCAGCTGAGTTGACTGGGCTCACTACCTATCTGCCACTGGCCTTGTCCCAAGTACAGATCTTCAGCAGCTGTCCTTTTGCCACCAGAACTGGGGTTGCTGGTCCCACAGCCTGTCCTTATGTACCTCACCTGCCCCCTTGCAAAGGGGTGAGAGTGCGGGTCTGTTGGGGGGGGGGCAGATCATGTCCCCCACCCTGACCCAGAGAGGGGGGTTTGCTAAGTATATTGTCACCATATGAGCCCTGACACACCCCTGCTCCCTAAATAGGTGACCATAGCAAGCACAGTGGATATGCATTATGTTGTGTGTATGATGGTCCACAAGGGCCAAACATGACTAGCAATTACAAATGGACACAGAGACCTCCTAAAGGTGTCTACAACAAATACCTGTCACACACACTGGCAGTGATGGAGACCTGCAGCACAGCCCACCTCAACCAACCCGGGTACTGTGGACCTGGTGCTGGCCACTCCACCTCACCCTCAGGGTGAGCACAGAACGCACACATTGGCATGGCCTGTGGGTACTCTGTGCCAGTAACACGCACGGTCATTCCCCCCTACCAAGCTGACGTGCTGTAGAGGTGCATACTCCATCTGGTGAGCAGATGTAGACTGCTGTTCTGCATGTGAATTGCATTATGGGTACTGTTGGTTCGGTCCTATCCTGGTAGCCACAGCAGACAGTTTTATGGTGACGTGCACTCTTTCTGTAGCCATCCATTGGTATAATAACTCCTATAGTGATGTAGCACAATGGTTAATGCAATGACTTCAGTAGTAGAAGTCATGGGTTTGATTCCTCTCTGTTCCCCTTTTTTTATGGCTGTCCTACACAACTATGTTTCATTCGTGTAATAGTCATATCTGTGCAGATCTGTGTTGCCGCCACATTATACCCTCATCACTGTTGCCATCCATCCTTCTGTCCATCTATGTGTGTGTGCCAGCTGTGTGGCATCCTGCCCTAATGTGCAGGCTGCTACCTCATGTCCTGAACTGGCACACTTTTCTGCATTGCGGCTCTTCATGCTTGCCTCTCCTGTGTCTGCTCTGCATGACACTGCTCTCCTCTGTCCTCCTGTCATTGCACTTATCCTGCCACCTCTACCTCCTCTGGTGGACACGTATCCCCATCCTCTGCCACACACTGTCATTGTTGCACTGTACATTACCATCACCCTGTACATCGGTACAGCTGCCCCCGATATGTTTGTCTACTTTACCTGCTGCCACATGGGCTGCACGCAGATTTGGCTGGTCCATGAGCTCCGTCATCTACTTCCTTCCATCACTTGTTCATTGCCTTTCCTTGGTGCTCTGTGCAGTGTTATGGTTACATCTGTGTTTGAGCCATACATTTCATGCTTGTGACTTTGGGGCACCTTTTTGCCCCTGGGCACCATCTCCTGTGTCACCTTGGCATCCCTTGGGCATCTTTTGCGGCACCTTAGGTTTGGCCAGCTTATGGGGTGCCTTATATGCTGCCTTGGAGGGTGCCAACCTTTCCTGCCACCCTCTGGGACACATTATGACCTGCCTTGGATGATGTGGTGCTTTATAATGTGCCTTATGGTGCGCCCTAAAAGGAGCATTAGGTTGCGGCACTGGGCTGAGGCTTTTTTGGCTGGCAGTGCAAATTGTTGGGATGTGTCTGATTGTTACAAGCAGGAAAAAGGATTGCCTCAGACAGTCTTTTAAGTGAGCCCACTGAGGAATCAAACTCATGACCATTGTATCAGCAGTTAATGTATCAACCATTGTGCTATACCTCTGTTGTGATGCTTGTAGGTCAGCATGCCTAATTAAAGCTAACGCGTGTTAATGTGCCACGGCTCCCTCTATCGTGCGATAATGGACTTTATCGCGCGATAACCTAAAATGCTACCTTAAGACCGGAACGCCCACTACCTTATATGGCATTCGTCATAGTAAGACTGCAACTAACGCCAGTAACATTAAGACGGTTTAGTAAACATACCCCTTAGAGGGGATATGGATACAGATTAACGTGAAGATAGGCCAACAGGACTTGATTTTGTTAAATTTTTATGCTGCTGTCAGTGACACAAGTAGTTTTTCCAAGTACTACCTTTTAACTTTCGAAAGGGAGACTATGATAAAATGAGGAAAATAGTTAAGAAAAAGCTAAAAGGAGCAGTTGCAAAGGTTAAAGACTTACATCAAGCTTGGGTGTTGTTGAAAAATACTATCTTGGAAGCCCAGACCAGCTGTATTCCATGCTTTAAGAAAAGTGGAAGGAAGTCCAAAAAACTGCCAGCATGGTTTAAAGGTGAGGTCAGAGAGGCTGTTGTTGCCAAAAAAGCATCTTTCAGGAAATGGAAAAAAGAGCCAAACGACGAAACCTGGAAACAGCACAAGCACTGGCAAGTCAAATGCAAGGCATTGATAAGGCAGGCAAAGGGTGAATTTGAGAAGAAGCTTGCTGTGGAAACAAAAATGTGAAATAAAGACTTTTCAAATACATTCGTAGCAAAAAACCTGTGAGAGAGTCAGTTGGTCCATTAGATGATACAGGGGTTAAAGGGGCACTAAGAGGTGACAAGGCGATAGCGAAGAGACTGAATGAATTCTTTGCTTTGGTCTTTACTGAGGAAGATGTAGGGATGTTACCTATGACTGAAGTGGTATTTAAAGGTGCGGAAGAATTGAAGGAAGTATTGATACATCGGGAAGATGTATTACAACTATTAGATAAACTGAAGAGTAGCAAATCACCTGGGCCAGATGGTATACATCCAAGGGTGTTGAAGGAACTGAATATGAGATTGCAGACCTGCTATTAGAAATCTGTGAACTATCATTAAAATCATCTCTAATACCTGAAGATTGGAGGATCGCCAATGTAACACCAATTCTTAAAAAGGGTTCCAGGGGTGATCCGGGAAACTACAGACCGGTGAGCCTGACGTCAGTACCAGGAAAAATGGTAGAAACCATCATAAAGAATAAAATTACTCAGCATGTAGATAGTCATGGCCCAATGGGAGACAGCCAACATGGCTTTAGACAAGGAAGATCTTGCCTTACTAATCTGTTATGTTTTTTTGAAGGTGTGAATAAGCAGGTGGACTAAGGTGAGTCGGTTGATATAGTGTATCTGGACTTTCAGATAGGAGGCAGTGTACTACTGTGGATCAGGAACTGGTTAAAAGATAGAAAGCAGAGGGTAGGGCTAAATGGCCAATTTTCCCAATGGAGAAAGGTGAATAGTGGTGTACCCCAGGGATCTGTGCTGGGTCCGCTGCTTTTTGACATATTCATAAATTACCTGGAAAGTGGAATAACGAGTGAGGTTATCAAATTTGCAGATGACACAAAACTATTTAAAGTTGTTAAAACCCAAGAGGATTGTGGAAAATTGCAAGAGGATCTTGATAAATTGGAAGACTGGCCATCAAAATGGCAGATGAAATTTAATGTGGACAAGTGCAAAGTTATGCACCTAGGGAAGAACAACCTAAACTATGGTTACACAATGTAAGGTTCCACATTAGGAACCACCACCCAGGAAAAGATTTAGGCGTCATGGATACCATGTTAAAACCCTCGGCCCAGTGTGCAGCGGCGGCCAAGAGAGAAAATAGAATGCTAGGTATCATAAGGAAAGGAATGGAAAAAAAAGATATTATAATGCCTCTATATCGTTCCATGGTGAGACCGCACCTTGAATATTGTGTGCAATTCTGGTCGCCGTATCTTAAAAAGGATATAGCGATATTACAAAAGGTTCAGAGAAGAGCCACCAAAATGGTAAAGGGGATGGAAGGATACTCCTATGAAGAAAGGCTAAAAAGGTTAGGGCTCTTTAACCTGGAAAAGAGACAGCTGAGGGGAGATATGACAGAAGTCTATAAATTAATAAACGGAGTGGAACGGATAAACGTAGATCAATTGTTTACATTATCAGAATATAGAAAGACTAGGGGACATGCAATGAAGCTATAGGGTAAACTATTTAAGACCAATAAAAGAAAATATTTTTTCACTCAACGTGTAATCAAACTCTGGAATTTGTTACCAGAGGATGTGGTAAAGGCTGTTAGTGTAGCTTGGTTTAAAAAAGGGTTGGACAAGTTCCTGGAGGAAAGGTCCATAAACCATTATTAAGAAGGGACCCAGGATATCAATGCTTGACCCAGTACAAGCATTGTGGAACCTGTGTCTTTTGGGGAAACTGCTAGGTACGTATGACCTAGATTGGCCACTGTTGGAAACAGGATACTGGGCTTGATGGACCTTGGTCTGACCCAGTATGGCATATCTTATATTCTTATGTTCTTTTAAGGGATTACTTTGCAAGTTGTGGGGTTTGAGAATACCCCTGTAGTTGTGACTGAGAATTTTAATCAGGTCCTGGACCCACTGTTGAATTGTCTACGAGGGGAAAGAATAGAATTTCCTAGACTAGTAGGGGTACAAGTATTGTCTGTTAGGGGGTTAGTAGATCCTTGGTGGATAAGAAAAACCATGCAGAGCAGGATTTCACTTTCTATTCCCGTCCATACAGCCATATAAATCCGGGAAAACATGCTTCTCATGACTGAAAATGTGGTATCTAACCGCCTCCCCCCACCAACAGCAGGGTGGTTGGAGGACTCCTGTACAGCTTAGCGAGAACATTAGAAGGGAGAGGAATACAAAATACCCCAATAATAGTGAATAGTAACATAGTAACACAATAACACAGTAACATAGTAGCATAGTATATGATGGCAGATAAAGATCAGCATGGTCCATCTAGTCTGCCCAGCAAGGTGGCAAGAGTAGGTGCATCTGCCGCTCCGTGCAGGTAACTCCTCCCCATGCCTTTGTTTAGGGGTGTACCCACTGCTCTGTGTAGGTCACCCCCTATTTACTGAGATATAAGAGATAGTTATGTTTGTTTTGATTTTATCCTGTTGCTATAAAGGGATCCACTGTGACTGCCCCATGCCATTTTGAATTCCGTCACTGTGTTTGCCCCCACCACTTCCATCAGGAGGGCATTCCAAGCATCCACCACCCTTTCAGTGGAAAAGTATTTCCTAACGTTGCCTTTCAGTTTACCCCCTTGCAGCTTCATGTTATGCCCTCTAGTTTTACAGCTTCCTCATCTTTGGAAGAGGTTTGTTGGTTTGTTTGTTAAATACTCTTTAAATATTTACAGGTCTGAATCATATCTCACCTATCCCTCCTCTCCTCCAGAGTTTACATATTTAGGTCTTCAAGTCTCTTCTCCTATGTCTTCTGACGCATGCTCCAAATCATTTTGGTTGCCTTCCTCTAAACCATTTCCAATCTTTTTATATTCTTTGCAAGATATGGTCTCCAAAACTGAACACAATATTCCAAGTGATGCCTCACCAGCAACTTGTACAGTGGCATTAATACCTCTTCCTTTCTGCTGGTAAGTCCTCTCTGTATGCAACCCAGCATCCTTCTGGCTTTTGCCACCGCCTTGTCACACTGTTTCGCCATCTTGAGATCCTCAGAAACAATCACTCTGAGGTCCTTCTCCTGGTCTGTGCACACCAACCTCTCGCCCCCTATCATGTACATTTCCCTTGGGTGTCTGCATCCCAAGTGCTTTGACACTGCACTTCTTCACAATAAATCTTAACTGCCAAGCATTAGACCATTCTTCCAGCTTTTGCAGATCTTTCCTCATGTTATCCACTCCCTCTGGGAAGTGCACTCTGTTGTAAATTTTCTGTCATCTGCAAAAAGACAGACTTTTCCATTCAGTCCTTCAGCAATATCGCTCACTAATACATTGAACAGTACCGATCCCAGGACCAAACCCTGGGGCACACTGCTAGTCACCTTCCTTTCATCTGAATGAGTTCCGTTTACCATCACCTTCTGTCGTCTGTCAGTCAACCAATTTCTGATGCAGTTCACCACCTTGGGACCCCTCCCCAGGCTGCTCAGTTTATTGATAAGCCTCCTATGAGGAACAGAAGCTCAGAGTCTTTATTTTGTGGTAAATTGATTGTGCTATTTTGTTGATGTGGGGGGGTTAAGATGAAACATTAGTCGATTGTTACGCCCAGGTATCTTACTTCATGATTAGTTACTATTTCGATGTTATGTATTTTGATAGTTTTGGGGGTGAGAGTGATCTATTTCTGTAGATATGTAGGATCTCTGTTTTCTTGTTGTTGATCTGTAAGCCGTGTTCGAGCAGCCATTGTGATATTTCTTGGAAGCATGAAGAAATTTTGTGTAAGTTTGGGCTGCTGATTTTGTAGGGCATGAACATCAGAATATTGTCTGCATAAAGTCTCTATTGAATGTTGTACCTGTGAAAAATGATGCAGATGGGTTGGATGAAAATGTTGATGAGAATTGAGGATATAGCAGAGCCCTGTGGGACTCCCTTGTGTTGTTTGTATGGGTTTGATATGCTTGATCCCATGCGTACTTGTTGTAGTCTGTCTGAGAAGTATGATTGCATCCATTTGAGGGGACATAACCGCAGCGTTTGACTCCATTCCTCACAACCTCCTACTCACATGCCGCAGTTATGTCCAAAAGGATCAGGATAAATGCATGGTGGATCTTGTTGATGCCTCTTGCTATTGTGTCAATTAGGGATGTGATGAGAGTTTCAACTCCATGGTGTTGTCAGAATCCGTGCTGGTATTGATCTAGTGGGGCATGTTTGTTTATATGGTCTTGGAGTTGCTGGGGTACTATTTTTTCAATAATTTTGGAGATGAAGGCTAGGCTGCTGATGGGTCTGTATGAGGTATGGGCTATTTTGTCAGCTATAGGGTTTTTTTTTTTATATTGGTCGGTTTGATGCCTTTTTTAGGTTATTTGGGAGGATAGCTTGTTCCAGAGAGATCTGTGTCAGATTGCAGATGAAGGGGACAGTTCAGTTTTAGTCAACTTGATCCAGCTGACAGGGCATGGATCTAGTGGTGAGGTTGTTGTGTTGAGGTTGTTGATTATGTGTTCAATGTTTCTTTTGGAGATGGAGTCGAAGATTGTCCATTGATTTCTATCAGGTTTGTTGTCTATCATAGTGAGCTGTGTGTTGTTTGTGGGTCCCATTTTATTTTGGAAAAAATCTGCTAGGGTTTGCGGGTGTGGAGAGTCTTGCAGTGTCTCCTGACTGGGAGACATGGTTAGGGATTTCACTATGCTGGATAGCTCTCTTGGGCGGTTTAGGGTACAACTTAGAATTTTTGTATGATGGGGTTTTTTTTGCATTGTTCACTTTGTTATGGTATTGGTCTAGTGTTTGCATGAATTTTTAGTTCAGGCTACTTGGATGCTTTCCATTTTCTTTTGATCTTTCTTAGTTCTTGTTTTAAGTTCCTGAGGTCTTTGGTGTATCAAGTGGGATTTGATTTTGGTGATCTGGTGGGGGGCATGGATGCTACATTGTATAGTGTCTGATATCAGTTTATGATCATAGTTTCTATGTTGGTGGTGCAGGATTGGAGGTGGTGGGTAATTTCGTCAAGGAAGGCTTTCTTGTCGAATGTATGAAATCTGCGTTCTGTGGTATGGATGGGTATTTGGAGGATGTGTTGGCTAAGAAGGGGATGGAGAAGTCAATCCTGGTGTGGTCGGACCATGGGATTGGGAGTGTTTGTGTGACTGAGGTATTGTTATCTGATGTTAGGAGTTTTGGAATGAATATAAGGTCTAGCATGTTTCCTTTTGTGTGGGTGGAGATGTTTACTATTTGTCGGTAGTAATTGTTGGCATCAGGGTGTCAGATGAAGCCCTGGATACCTGGATGTGATTCTGAGACTGCTTCAGTTAAGTTTTGTGGTGATATGCTCTAGAGGAGAGTGTTATTTAGTTTAAAATATGAATATTGAGAAAGAAAATAAATTTGTAAATGATATATGTTTATAAGAGGATTTTTTTCTGGCCATTTATGTGGTGGATGTAGGCATAGGTGTGTTTAGATGCCCTAGCCTGATCCATCTATTCTGAGGCCTTTTTCTCTTCTTTTAAATGTCTGTGAATAAGAGGTTGTTGATATCTGACATTTAGTTAAGCCTATTATATAGTAGAGTGATCTTTTTGTTTTTTGGACTTCATTTCACTCTGGAAGTGACAACTTTTTAGATTGGTAGTCTAGTTTCCATCACCTCGAGGAATGCGTTTGCATGTTTTTTTGGGAGTGTGGTTAGGTTGAAATATCCTAGAAGTAATGGTTTGCTTGGAGTGTTGCTTACGCTTGCTGACCCTAGGATGTTGGCCAAGGTGTTGGTGTTGGTCGAAGGTGCTCTGTAAACTAGGCATACGGTGATGTGGTCATTTGTTATTGACAAGCTGTCTAGCTCAGCTGTTGATTCTGAATTGTAAGCTAGTTTTGGCAATAATTAAGACTCCTCCTCCTCTTTTGCTTGTACGAGGACAGTTGAGGGCTGTGTATTCTGATGTGAGTTGGTTGAGAAGTACAGTATCTGTAGCTGTCAGCCAGGTTTCTGTTATGCATAGTAGATCTGGTTCGTCTTTCAGGAGTATGTCAGTGATGATTGGGATTTTGTTGCACGGCGAATGTGCATTGATGAGGGAGTACTTTAGGTATTGTTTGTTGTTTGGACTGGTTCTTTGCTTGTTGAGGGTATGTAGGGTAGGTTGAATTTGTATGAGTCTGTGTGATTTCTGGTCCAGGGATTGTATTGTGAGTTGCGTTACTGATGGTGATGTGTGCTGATGATTGCTGGTGTATGTTGAGCAATGATAGTAAGTGCAGTAGAGTGATGAAATGTGATGATGAGTGTCAGAAGAAGGGTCACAAGTAGATGGTAGCTGAGCATTATGGTTTGCTGAGGGAGAGGTAGGATTGTTAGGAGTTGAAGGGTGTTTAATAATTGTGGGGTAATGTGGTTTGAATAAAGGCAGAGGATTTGTTGATTAGCTGGCTTGTGGAGGTGAATTTCCAGGTGTGATGACTTTTGTGGTACGTGACGGTGGGTTTCATGTTGTGTGGCTGCGGCCTGCAAACTGGGTTGTGGTGGTTTATGGTTTTTGATGTTCTTGTTGGTGGTTTTGAGTTGGACACTGAGTAAGTCCTTGTGATAGGAGATCGGTTGGTTTGGAGTTCTGGGTTTGTGAGCAGGGCTGCTTGTGAGGTGATTTCTTTCTTCATGCTGGAGTATCGGTGTGGTATGAGTAATAGCTTACCAAACACTTTTTGCTTTGATGATGCCAATGGAGCTAGCTTCTTAGTAGTTGTACTTGCTTGCGTCATGGCACTGGCTCACGGTGTGCTTGTATGGCCAGTAATGATATTTATTAGGCATTCTGGCATTCTTCCATGTTGGTAAGGTCCCTGCCTAAGGGTTACACCATAGGGCCTTCTGGTGAGGCCCTCAGGCTCGGGCCCTCCAGATGTGGTAATGCCTGGAGGAGCCTTCTGATTCAAATGGAGCTGTCCAGTGTGCTGATTGGCCAGTAGTATAATGGGTACACTACTCGTTAAACTGATTGACAGGTGAGATAAGGATGACAGGAGCCAATCAGCGTTCACTTCCAGTGTATGTCCCGCCTTAGGCCATGCCCCCTCCCATAGAAGTGAATGGTGAGTTAGCCCCGCCCACTCCCGCCCCCAAACTGTTGACAGGTACCAATCAGCGTCCACTTCCGGTGTATGTCCTGCCTTAGGCCATGCCCCCTCCCATAGAAGTGAATGGTGGGTTAGCCCTGCCCACTCCTGCCCCCAGGCGTGGCCACCGCCCCCACTTGACACGCCTCCACCCTGCCCCAAGGATGACATCATCCAATCAGCGTCCACTTCCGGGTTTGTGCCACACCCACGCCCCGCCCCACAATATGGCATTAGCCAATCAGCATCCACTTCCGGGTTTGTGCCCCACCCACAGTCTCCCACCCTCAACCATGCCCCTGCCTACATCATCGGAAATGATATCACCGGAAACAGGGTGTCATCAGAAAAGGGCCGTGTCCTTTTCCGATGACCTCAGCGGAAGCAGAGTGACTGACTCCGGAAATGTGTTTTGCTTCTGGTTAATGTTTACATCTGCAAAAAGCAGGAACCCTGGAAAACAAAACAAAAAATGCTTTTCTCTCTCTCCCACTGCCCCAGTTCTTTTTTCTCACAAAAGATTCTTAGCACAGCACAGGGCTTTTCACAGAGGCACAGACAGGGTAGAAGCTTTTCTTTACAAATGTTAAACCTCAATTAACACATCTTTTGTTAGAGAAACCACTGCTGTCCATGTGATAGAATTTTGTTTTTAAGACCTCATGGTTAGAGAAAAGTATTCTGGCAAACACAGTGTAAGTTCAGACTGAAATACAGAAAGAGAGAGAGAGAGAGACCTGAGTTCAAATCCCCCTAATACAGCTATTTTTTGAGAGAGAGAGAGCTGAGTTCAAACACAGCCACAGCTATTTTTTAGTGGCTTTGAAAAAACCAATACTGAGAGACAAGTCTGAACATGCCTCTCTAGGGTGTGGTAACACGTGATTGGTTGAAACAAGAGGCCTGTTCTGAGCATGCTCCAGGTGTTCTGAGCATGCTCCTGGTGTAAGGCTGTGTGTCCTGTGTAAGGGGAACATTTTAACACGGAGATTCAAAAAGAAAAAATGGCTCTTTTTGTAACACCAAGCAGAATTTCCAGCAGGGCACACAACATTAATTACTAAAACCATTCTGAAGATGTTGGCAAAATAAAAAGAATAGTCAAAGCACGGCAATCATGAAGGAAACCTTATTGAAGAGCATTTACTATGACCCCAAAGCAACAGGGAGCTTTGGGGGTATAAATCCTCTACTTCAAGCTGCTAAAAAGCAGGATAAAACAGTCAACAGAAACGATGTAGTTAGATGGGCTACCGGACAAGATGCTTATACTTTACACAGACCTGCTAGGGTCCGTTTTTAAAGAAACAAGACGATCGTGTCAGATGTGGATGCGCAATGGCAGGCTGATTTAGTTGATATGGCAGCCTTGTCCCATTATAACAATGGCTACAAATACATATTAACAGTGGTAGACATCCTCTCAAAATATGCATTGGCTGCAAGTTTAAAATCGAAAACCGGTCATGAAGTTGCTAAAGCCTTTGAAAAAATATTTAATCTAGGTCGTATACCTGAAAAAATACTGACAGAGAAGGGTAAAGAATTTTTAAATAGGTCCCTGAAGAATTTATTAAAACAAAGAGGGGTTCATCATTTTGTAACCAATAACGATGTTAAAGCAGCGGTGGTAGAAAGGTTTAACAGGACTTTGAAATCCAAAATGTGGCGTTATTTTACTACACACAACACCTTTAGGTACCAAGACGTATTGCAGGCTTTTGTGCACAGTTATAATCATAGTTTTCACAGAACAATAAAGACGAGGCCTGTAGATGTGACACACACAAATTCTCTGCAGATCTGGAAAAGAGTCTACGGTGATAGCATCAAGCGTAAGCACACCAAGAATCCCTTAAAGAAAGGAGATCATGTAAGACTTTCAAAAACTAAAGGAAAATTTGAAAAAGATTACGAGCAAACGTGGACTGACGAGGTATTTATAATAACGGACATTTTAAACAGGGGCCAGAAAGCGATATACAAGATACAGGATTATGACGGTGAAGCCATACAAGGTTCTTTTTATCCTGAAGAATTGCTAAAAGTCACACCGCAACAGGACAGAATATACCAAATCGAAAAGGTTCTAAAGGTAAAAGGATGTGGCAGGAACAGATTCTACCTCGTGAAATGGAGGGGATGGCCTATTAAATTTAACAGTTGGGTTAAAGCATCAGAGATTCAAGACATCTGATTTCTTTCTTTTGAAGCAGCATTAAAATAAAATTTAAAATGAATGATGGTGGCTTTTATATCACACTGCCTAGCAATGCCTCAGCAGCTGTGTTTTCCCAAAATACCAGCTCTAATTTTACCATACAACTAGCAAGGCCTTTGGACTTACAAGGACAGTGGGAAGTGGGGCTCGTGGAAATACAATACCCCAACACCTGGGAGAATATTAAGGAAGACCATAAGTATGTTGTCGCTTCCACAGCAGGAAATATACAGCACCTTATAGTCAGGAAAGGACATTACGCGACCATGCAGAGTTTAGTGGAATCCATGAATCAGGACATTAGCAACATCTATAAATCGGCGGCACCACTAATCATTTATGAGCCCCATGCGCGAAGAATCCGAATAAAATCAGAAGATAGGTCTACTATTTATGCGTATGGTGATTTGGCAACCATTTTGGGAATAGAAGCTTATGTTAATACACAGGGTTCCCATTTTCCAGCGGATATCACGGCCGGTTTTAATTAGGGTTACCAACTTTTTCACCGAGAAAAACCCGACACCTGTGGCTCGCCATGCTCCACCCATTCTCCGCCCCTAGTCCCACCCCTGCCCCCGCCCCCAGCCCCACCCACAAAAATTACCGAGGATACGTGTAGGCTAACTTCCTTGGTCAGATAATAATTAAACTGGGAACCCCAAAATCCAAACATGAAATGTACAACACTGGAGAAATAAAACTATAAAGTCATTTCCTCTTGCACTAAAGAAGAACGCAAAGATGTTAGCAATACACACTTCCCAGACCAGACATATTCCAGTTAATAAATTCAAAATAAAAAGTATTTTTCTACCTTCTGTTTGGGCATTCTATTTTTCAGTTGCAATTGCTCCAGTCACTTTCTTCTGGTTTCTTTGTGTCTTCTGCGAGCTATCCATTTGTCCTTCCTTCTCTTTTCCATTCTCTCTCTATTTCTGCTTTAGCATGCTGATTGTTTCCCTTTTGCTCTTTCCCCCAATTCTTTCCTTATTCCTTTATCATCCATTTAAATTTCACCCTTCCATTCTCAAGCCCCTCTTACTCTCCCAATACCCAGCCCATCATAGACTTTTCTTCCACACAAAATATTTTTCCCCTCTCCATTCTCATTCCCCATCCATTCTAGTCCTCCCCCAAAATCAGTTCCCTTATAGTTCTAGACCCACCCAGCATCCACTCCCTTCTAGTCCCATTCTCCCATGCCCCACATCAGCCCATTTCCAGTCCTATTCCAGCTCATCAGCCCATTTCCAGTGCTAGCCCTCACATCACAGACCATTTCCAGTCCTAGCCCCCCCCATCACAGCCCATTTCCAGTCCAAGTCCCCCATCACAGCCTATTTCCAGTCCTAGGCCCCCCCACCATCACATCCCATTTGCAGTCCAAGCCCCCCCCCCCCCCATAGCCCTTTTCCAGTCCAGGTTCCCCTCCCCATCACAACCCATATCCAGTCCATTCCCCCCCCCCCATAGCCCTTTTCCAGTCCAGGTCCCCTTCCCCATCACAACCCATTTCTAGTCCATGTCCCCCATCACAGCCTATTTCCAGTCCTAGGCCCCCCACCACCATCACATCCCATTTGCACTCCGAGTCCCCCCGCACCATCACAGCCCGTATGCAGTCCTAGCCCCCACCCCACCATCACAGTCCATTTGCAGTCCTAGCCCCCCTAATCACAGCCTATTTCCAGTCCAAGATCCCCCTCCCTCCACCATAGCCCATTTCCAGTCCAAGTCCCCCCCCCCCATATCCCTTTTCCAGTCCAGGTCCCCCTCCCCATCACAACCCATTTCCAGTCCATGTCCCCCCCCCCATAGCCCTTTTACAGTCCAGGTCCCCCTCCTCATCACAGCCCATTTCTTTCCAGTCCAATGCTCCCCCCCCCATAGCCCTTTTCCGGTCCAGGTCCCCCCCTTCACAACCCATTTCCAGTCCATGTCGTCCCCCCCACATAGCCCTTTTACAGTCCAGGTCCCCCTCCCCATCACCGCCCATTTCTTTCCAGTCCAATGCCCCCCCCCCACCCCATAGCCCTTTTCCGGTCCAGGTCCCCCCCACCTTCACAACCCATTTCCAGTCCAAGTCCCTCCCCCCCACCGTAGCCCTTTTCCAGTCCAGGTCCCCCCCATCATAGCCCATTTGCAGTCCTAGCCCCCCCCCCAAAATCACAGCCCATTTGCAGTCCTAGCCCCCCTAATCACAGCCTATTTCCAGTCCAAGTTCCCCCTCCCTCCACCATAGCCATTCCAGTCCAGGTCTCCCCCCCCCCCCCCCCCCCATCACAAACCATTTCCAGTACATGTCCCCTCCCCCCCCCCCCATAGCCCTTTTACAGTCCAGGTCCCCCCCCCCATCACAGCCCATTTCTTTCCAGTCCAAGTCCCCCACACCCATAGCCCTTTTCCAGTCCAGGTCCCCTCCCCCCATCACAGCCCATGCAGTCCTTGGCCTCCCCCCCCCCCCAAGCACCGCGGCTGTCTGAGGCTTTCGAGGGAGCAGGGTAAGCCCGCGCGAGGCCCCGGCTCCCTCGGTACAGCCGCCAGCGTGAAGAGCCTTTTCCTTCACGCTGGCGGCTGTTTCTGTGAAGCCGCGAATGCTGGGAAAGGTTAAAGGGTATTGCCTTTAACCTTTCACAGCAATCGCGGCTTTACAGAAACAGCCGCCAGCGTGAAAGAAAAGGCTCTTCATGCTGGCGGCTGTACAGAGGGAGCCGGGGCCTCGCGCGAGCTTCCCCGGCTCCCTCTGAAGCCCTCCGGTGTGTGGGCCGCCCCGGGGAAGGTTTTTTTTTTTTGGACGGGTTGGGAGAAAAGCCGTTTTTTTGCTCTGGCCGCTCCCGATCTTGCGGCCAGAGCAAAAAAATGGCTTTTCAAGGGCCGGTTTTATCTCTGCGCCGGCAGCCGGCCTGGCCATGGAAAAACCGGCCAGGCCGGCTGAAAACCGGCCAGTTGGCAACCCTAGTTTTAATACCCTCTACCTGTAAACAGATATTGTAGAGCACCAGTTAGTAGGTGACCATTTTGTGCCACTGCTGCGTTGTGTTCCAACTAAGGGGGTTAGGGATGAGTTTATCACGTTAACTTATGATAAGCCGCACTATGTCCCTGTGAATAAACAGCATATTGATACCATCACATTTGAAATAAAGACGGATCAGGACAGGCACTTCTCATTTCGTTACGGGAAGGTGATCCTTAAGCTTCATCTGCGACCCCGGAGGGTGACTGTTTTTTAAAATGGTTGTGGCTAAAGACTACGGAGACCCCAAAGCATACAGGCATTATTATACAACACAAGCCGGCTATGGGCTTTCAGGATATCATGGAGTACCGGTCATGTACGGGGCCGGTGTAGGCGGTGTTTTTCGCAGCCTCTTTAGAAAAGCTATGCTGTTTTTGAGAAGGGGTTTTGAAATTATTAAACCATACGTGAAAGGCGCCGCAAAAAACATAGCCAAGGATGTCATGAGTCATGTCACAACGGCTGTTCTAAATAAAATGAACCAGGCTACAGAACAGGCAGGATCAGGACTGGCTGTGATTAGAAGAGCTGTTAAAAGAAAGAGAACCGAGTCTCGGGAGTTATCACAAGGACCGCCCAAGCCTTTTAAAAGAAAGAAACCCGTGGGTGACAGGTCTCAGAAGCTTAACCGCCGGTCTAAGAAGAGAAGCGCTAGCTCTAGGCAGCGAGATATATTCTAAAAAGCACCATGGCTTTTGTACACCACGGCTCTGAAGAGTGTGTTAAATCAGAACTGGACCTGTTTCAACTTGCACCGACCCAAACAAGTATCGAAAAAAGTATTTATGTGGAAATTCCGCCATTATCGACTTTGTCGGAAACAGCCCCTTTGGACTTCTATATCGCAAGTCATGGTGAAGACTACATTGATTTAAATAGTACACTTTTGCACCTGACCTGTAAAATTGTAGCAGAAGATGGCTCGAACATCGACCCGGCAGCCAAAGTAGCGCTGGTGAACTACCCAATCGCAGCTCTGTTTAGCCAGCTGGACGTTACCCTGGGTGACCAACTCATTAGCCAGAGCAAAAACTGCTACCCCTACAGAGCCCTCATAGAGCTGCTTCTAAATTATGGCGAAGGATCCCTCAAATCACAGTTTACAAGTGGACTGTTTTATAAAGACACAGCCGGGCAGCATGAGGTGAGAGAGATAGGATCTCGCAACGTCGGCTTTACTGAAAGGGCCCAATTTACGGTCTCTAGCCACAAGGTAGAGCTTTTGGGGCATTTACATAGCGATCTATTTTTTCAAGAAAAGCTATTGATTAATGGTGTGGATCTCAAAATCAAATTGACCCGCAACAAAAACTCTTTCTGTTTAATGAGCGGTGATGCCGAAGAAAGTTATAAAATCCTCATCCTAAACGCTGCGCTCTTTGTAAAGAGAGTTAAAGTTTCCCCCGGAGTGCGCCTGGGACATGCAGAAGCTCTGCTGAAAGCTAATGTCAAGTATGCTATTGACCGTGTGGGGCTGAAGGTGTTTAGCATACCAGCCGGTGCCCGTGTGACTAACCAGGAAAATCTCTTTTTGGGGCAGCTACCAAAACTCATTGTGCTGGGATTTGTGGATAATGATGCTTTCAGCGGTAATTATGCTAAAAACCCCTTCAATTTTAAACATTATGATATTAATTTTGCCGCTCTATATGTGGATGGGGAACAAGTACCCAGGAAACCTCTTCAACCTGACTTTCAAAACGGATGTTGTGTAAGAGAATATATGCAACTGATACAAGCAAGTGGCAAACATCTGAAAGATACAGCATTGCTGATTGACCGTCAGGAGTTTTACAAAGGTTATACCCTATTGGCGTTTGACCTTTCACCGGATCAGGAGTGTGCAGACCATTACTCGCTGATTAAAACTGGTAACCTGCGGGCTGAAATACGTTTTGCCAGTGCCTTACCCCATACAGTTAACATGATTGTTTATGGGGTTTTTGACAATGTGATAGAAATTAATCATAGAAGGAATGTTCTTTTTGATCATTCGTGAAAATGAACACCCTGCAGATCTTCCGTATTTTAAAGAAGGACCCCTGTGTTGCAGATTTCTTTTTAGATGTGCTACCCAGTGACTGGTTAGCGGATGTACAAATATCAAGGAAGCCCTTGTGTTTGGTGGTAAATACACACCCTCATAACCTACCTGGAGAACACTGGTTAGCCATCTATATATGTGGAGATGGAACAGGGGAATTTTTTGATTCTTATGGACAACCACCTGATAGCTTATTCTTTCCTACCAGCATTATGAGCTTTTTCAACAAGCATTGTAAAACTGTTTTATACCACAACAGACAATTACAGCACCCAATGTCTACGGCTTGTGGATATCACTGTGTATTTTTCTTGCACCACCGCTGTAAAGGGGTGCCTTTTGAAAATATTTTAGAAATGTATTCTGAAGATTTAATGCAAAATGATGATATGGTGTTACATTTTGTAAAACGCAACAAACAAACTTTGTGTAGATCTTTTAGAAATCCGTTTCATAATCAGCAAGTGTGTGTTTCCTATCGTGAATGTTTTGATGCTTCTAAATAAATAGTAACCCCTCTAAGGAGGTTTTTTGAAAAGAAACCACTGTCTAGTCTTTTATTTTTTTGTTTTTAAACATTTTATTGAAAATACATTTTTACACACTCAACCACCGGTGGCCGTGGGATAGTTTACGTTTTTTGTGTGGGAGTAGCTCTTTGCTCTTTATCGGACGCGTGTACATTTTAGTAGCCTTCACAGATGGGTTCTCTTTGAGGTGTGCCAGTATATCTCTGTTGGCTGCATTACCCATTATCGTAGAGGGCATATTTAATTCAGCTAGGGTTTGCATGAACTCCTCCCAGCCCCTGGGTATTCTTCGTTGTGAAAGAGCTTGGGGCTGCGTAGCCTCACGAACAAGGTCGAGTAGGTTAGGGCCATTGACGGGGTTTCCCCGGTATACAAATCTTCCATTTCCCTCCCAGGATGCCACATCCTTGTTTTTTAACAGTTTATTAAGCAGCAACGCAGCATTTTTCCTATAGTGCATATTGATGCTGTTTAACACTTCTTGTATTACAGGGGCTGGAGGTATAATATTTTCTAGAGATGCTGCCGTTGATGTCTCATCTTGTGCCTGTAGATACAAGTTTATTTTTTCTTTTTCCATATCCCTCTGTCTGTTAAGCACGAGATAGCGCTGTAGCACTTCTGAGTAACATTTAGCCTTTTCATGTTCAGACATACCGACGCTTTGCAGGATGTTTTTCATTTCTTCATCTAACTTATGAATGGTCGTGGTTCTAATATTTTCATCCCGATCTGGCGGGTTTCTCAAGTGCTCAAGTTGTTGACTAGGGACTATGTACATTTTTTCAGCGTGCTGCATTAGAGGTTTGTCAGAAGCCCCGTTATCAACGGTAATGCAAAACTTAACAGGGGCATGATAAATCCGCCCGACTGTCTCACCAATTGCTTCTTTTTTTTAATGGATAGTCTTTTATCGCACAGACTCTTTATGGCATGATGCTTCCCTTTTAAAACCTTTATCTGTTGTTGTGAAAGAGGAATGTTACCTTTAGGGTGTTGAGAGCGATTTCAACTATAGCTGCTACCAAATCATTAGAAGCTGTATTCAGGATGGCTCTTCTGTGCTGCGGAGAGGCTTGAACCAAAAGTTTTAAAAGGGGCAGGTTTCTCTTTACATGGTGAGACATGTTGTCTGAGACACACAAGCATGTATGAAGGGGCTGGTTACATATTCATTTCTTTTTATGTGTGATTTGTGGTTTTTCACAGTATGCAAAGTGTGCCTTTGAGTCAGTTCTGATTCCTGGTGACCCAGAAGCTCCTGGGTTTTCTTGGCAGTGTCACTGGAAGTAGATTGCCAGGCCTTTCTTCTGAGGCAATGGAGGGTTAAGTGACTTGCCCAAGGCCACAACGAGTGCTAGTGGGAATTGAACCTGGTTGCTTGGTTACCAAGCCAGTGTTCTAACCACTAGGCTACTCCTCCACTCTCTTTTCACAGTATACCGTGGTCCAATCTGGCAGGAAGATATCCGTCCTCAGTCTGTAAGCCTCAGGCGTTGTGTTATTTAAATCCACAACGAGATAACCAAACGGCTTTCTGGTTGCATCCTCGAAGACTTCTAAAAAGAATTTTGATTTTCCAGGGTACATCTGCCTGGCTAGAATGGCAATCTGTAACTTATCTCTAGGATTTTTAAAGAGCACCATGTATTTGGTATTTAAAGTTATAGTTCGGCTTGCTTTACCTTGGCAGAAAACATTTTGATGCTCAGGTTTCTGTGATGCACATACTTGGTAAAGGCTTTCTCTATTTCATCACTTTTACAGGCAAAATCCATTAGGTCATCAACAATAACCAAGTTTACTTTATTGGTTGGAAACATTCGTTCATCATTAAAAGTATCAGGCAAAGTGTCCATAAATGTAATAAAAGGATATTTATTTAACATTTCTTTATACAGAGGTTGCCAGCAACTGTAACACCACACAATATTGTTAGGCATGACAGTCAATACACGATCAGCGTGTTCTAACAGCTTTTTAACAAAGAAGCTCTTGCCTGAATTGGACGGCCCCGCTAAAATACAAGGAAAAGGATGTGACCAGCGCACATCCACCATGCTAGTATCCATAGGGTAATGTGCTAAAGCCATCCTCCAACTTCACCCTTTTGTCATACACAACCTTTTGTGTTTTTTTAATCACACCAGTCTCTATTGTCCAACCCTTTTTGTTTCTTATAATACCAGGTTGTTGTACTTCTATCTTTTTCTGGGATAAATCTACTGCCCCAGGCTTGTAGTCCAAAACTAGATCTTTCAAACTAGTGAAATTGATTTTCTGGCAGTTTTCTACGTTTAACGTAATCCCTTTTACTTTCATACAGGTCTTCCCGCTTGACAGCTTGTAGCCGTATGTTTTAGGCCCCGCTGATACAAACTCTGTGATATGTTCATCTGAGGGTATCTCGCTTGTGAACTCACCTAAATAATCACCCAAAGATGGGTTCCAATCACCCTCTCGACTTAGAAATATCACAGAATCTGTATCATGGTACAGACAGCACTCTTGCAAACTATCTAGAAGGTTGTACAACTCCAGGCGTGCATAAGCCGTTGTAAAACAGGCAATGAAAACGTTGGTGCTACCCGACAATATACACTGGTCTTTTGAGTGCCTCCAAGACACACAGGCTGTTTCATCATCAATAAAATCGCATGATGAAACCTCGAATTCAGGAGAAAACAGATATTTAAAGAGATCATCAGGTTCTCTCACAATGCTTGTGGTAGGCAGGTTTGTTCTTTGACCAAATTTACCCCACAGGGAATTTAAGAAAAGTTTTGCTATTTGACGCTTAGCATGGTTTACATTAATCTGGTCTGCATGCAAACACACCCCCTCTTTTCTAAAGAAATCAGCTATGAACACATTTTGTTTTTCAGTATCATTGTACCATCGAGGGTAGCCAGAAGCCTCTTGTTTTTGACGGAGGTGCATTTTGATGTATTCGGAAAAGAGATTATCAGATTTTTGCTCGAAATGCCAGATTTCATAGATTTCAACAACCACATACCCTTTTGCAATGGCTAAATTCATCTCCACCGTACACCAAGTCCCCACAAAAGCTCTCTCCTCATCCGTGTGGGCACACATTTCCTGTTGCCGTGTGTCAGCACACGTGTGACACAGTGGAAACATAAGCTTACCGCCCAACCGTATGGGTAACACCGGGAAAAAGAGCTTTTGTGGGGGATATACTTTTGCTTTTATAAAACCAAGAACTTTGTAGGGGGACCAAATTTGTCATAAAATGATTTTTGGATGGCCTATTGGATATTCCTTTGTTTTATTGACAAAAGGGTATAGGCTGGTAAAATCATAGTAGTGTACTTTTTCCCCAGGTCTTGTTTTGTGGTACAGACAAATGGCATTTGTTCTACCCCAAAAAAGGGCATCTCGTGGAATCAGAGGTTGCGGTAATGCGGAGTCAGCCAGGAAATCTGCGCAGCCCCCGTCATTTTCTTTTACCATCTGCTTCCACTCGTGCTCCCATAGACTTATGACCTTGAACCCACGGCTTTCCAGGAATGCAGCTTTTAGCTGTGTTTTGTAATAAAGAAAACCATAGGTCGTGGCTGCTACAGGATTACAGCTCGGACAGCCGTGGTGAAAACAACCATTAAATTCAAAAGCTGTTTCTACCCCACCGATCACGGCATAGCCATCAAGAAAATAAGACCCCCACCTTTTTTTTGCCACCTTTCAGAGCATGTGTGATCTGTATATTTTCTTTGGCCTCTATATACATCAGCCATTGGATAGATGGGGATGAATATCTCTTTGTCTGCCGGTGATAGTTATCTGGTGGAATGAGTGCCACAATCTTGGGTTCTAAAAACATTAATCTGAACATAGCCATACACACAGATGCAAGGGTTATATACTGGAAAGGGTCTAAACACCTTGTTTGAATTTCTGAGATGTCACCATGCTCTACAAACACTTCTTTCTCTGTCATTTTCATGATTTCAGCTCGGTAGAGAACACAGGCCTGCCGCAAAATAGATACATCCTGCTGACAGTAATAAGCCAACTCTTTTTGCAAATTAAAAGTTTTATGCTGATTGTCCTTGTACCATTGTAAAAATTCCTCTTTTTCTTCAGGCAACATGTTACTCACACCGTAATGTTCAACACCCGGCATGGGGCCCACATAATTTTGATTTTCCAGTGTATTAAAAAAGTGCGGAAAATACCCCTTGCTGCCTGTAAAACCCATGGCTTGTGGAAGTTTGCTAAGTTTCATAGGCAGGAAATTTAGAGAGTCTATAAAACGGATAGTCAAAGGTTCAACGGTAATTTGTAAAAGTTTAGCACCTTGAACCAGCAGCCCTGTGTCCATCTTTTCCTTAAGCAGTTGTTTAAGAACAAAATATCCGTCATAACCTTTGGAATTATGGGCTATGAAGTTGTAGCCTTTACATTTTTTGTCACAAAAAATCTGTATAAAGGCAGAAATACATTTGAGACCCTTGAATTCCCAGTTTCTTTCATCATTTAAGTCCATCGCATATATGTAATTAGGGACATGCCAGCCTGTTTCTTGCATACATTCACAATCATAAAAATATACTTTTCAGATGTTTCAGTTTTACCAATAGGGGTCATAAAACATAAGTGGACGCCATCCCCGGTTAGGGGCTCGCGACATAGTTTACAATGCCGGCCCTTGCACTTATGTTTCTTGTCCACATAAGACTCACATTTCTGGCACAGTATCTTAGATAAACACGCCACTTCTTTTTTCAGAGCCAGATACGCGTGTCTATCTAAACACTCTTTAGAACGACAAAAGAGTTTGCAATTAGGGCATCTCTGTTGTACACCAACATTATTCGCACACGTTAGTGTCAAACAAAGACGGCACCATAATGTGCAATTATGATAGTGACTGTACGGTTTCTGACAGTAACTACAGAGGTTGCGCTCCCCATAGAATTTTTTTACATCGGTTATACCATAGAAATGGTCATCATGTAGCAACAAGAACACAGTCTTAGGGAACACAGGTCTGTCTGATGTCTTAAAACAAACCCATGATTTTGTGTAAAGCACAACGCGTATGTTTATCTTTAAATGCTGTTCAAATATTGCTACATCATCGAGCATGACTTTTCTATGTACCGGCCATCCCAATTCATTATGTAGTATTTTAGCACCTTCTAACAATTCGACATCTGTCATTTTTACCTGTGACATGAGGGCAGTGAGGCTACCTTCAAAACACAGGTTATTATCAGTGTTATTCAAGTCTATCAAATACATCCTTTTCTTATGAATAATATGGCTAAATGATATAGTCTTTAAGACCCTACGAGCTCCCCCACCCCAATTTCTTATGGCAAGTACAACAACACGGAATATATCACAAACCTGGATTTCTCTGTGACTCTGAAGGAGTTTAGCGATTAGATTTAAGAAATCGTCAGCGTCCAATGCTTCTGGGTTTAACTTTCCAGAATACAAGGAATTGTGAAAAAGAGATGAGTGTAGATGCACCTGTACATAATCACCGGGTGAAACCCTGCTGCTAACCTCATCCAGAATATGTTGAATACCTTGCCGAATGGCGAATTGAGCCTCAGATAATGATGTTACCTGTCTAAATTAATAAACCGAAATTCCTCTGAATAAATTACACCATTAAACTTGTCCAATTTATGATCCCACCTTTTCACAAACTGAACATAGCTAACAGGTCCTGATTCTTCAGCGGGGCCTAATGCAAGATTATTTGCTCTGTCCTCTGAAACACTGTGATCAATGACACAGCTTTCACCATGCTCACTGTATTCTGTACCGGCGTGTGTAGATTCACCGTCAGAAAACTTTCGCTGTGTGATCTTTTCTTGTTAGACTTCTCTCCCATAGCCGCTGTTTTTCTAACATTTTCTCGGTCTGAAAAAGAAAACGTAGGGGCTAATACTTTTTTTCTTTTTACAGCGACCTTAAAATCTTGGTGCTGGATAAAACCGGAATACTCACTATTCTGCTTATCTTTTGGTTTTCGGTATGGAGCTGTTTGCTCTTCTGTACCGGCGTGTGTAGATTCACCGTGAGAAAAACTTTCGCTGTGTGATCTTTTCCTGTTAGACTTCTCTCCCATAGCCACTGGTTTTCTAACATTTTCTCGGTCTGAAAAAGAAAACGTAGGGGCTAATACTTTTACAGAGACCTTAAAATCTATGTGTTGGATAAAACCGGAATACTCACGATTCTGCTTGTCTTTTGGTTTTCTGTAAGGTACCATCTGTTGGTTAGGCTGGACATCTTGTTTTGTAGCATCTTCTTGGTCTAAAATAAAAAAAAAAGATTAAAGGTTGAGGCACATTATAAAGAGCATAGCTGCTGGAAAATTAAAAACCACAGGTCATACCTTTTAACATTCTTTGTTGACTTCTTTTTGTAAGAGAAAGTTTATTTGTAACCCCCTTTTTCTGCTTCTATTTTTTAAAGACAATCATAAGAGACAGAAACATTACATAGCCAACAATATTTTTTTTAAAAAGTAAGACACATATCTACCCACCATGTCTGAAGAAGAATTGCTGATGATACAGGCTGTAGAGAGACTATGGGGCTTGTTTACAAAGCCGCGGTAGCGATTCGCGATCGTTATCGGAGCCGCGGCCCCACATAATTATGCCAAACAAACTTGCCAACCCCAAGGGCATAATTGTGCCTGTTGTTAATAAAGTTTTATTGACATAAGGTCCTGTCCTTGGTTTTTCATCATGTTCTCTGACTGTGTGCCTAGTTTGACGTGGTTTCCTGCTTTCTGGTTGGTCTGCAGCATTTCCTGATAATACAGCCCACCGTTGCTTGTATAGCAGATTTCAATGTGTTTATATCATCAGGTTTTGTGTAGTCCTTTTGGCTGGCTATGACATCAAATGCCTCCCTTTGATATGTACAGAGAAAGCACAAACAGTGTAGATTGGTTGCTTGTATGTCCTCTAGCTCCTGTAGGAGCGGAGATTCGTCACTTCCCTACAAAAAAACCCAAAATAATGTCAGTGTGAACCACCTTTTCTTCTATAACACTTTTCTAAATTAAAATAAAAACTTCTCTTACCTCTGCTGATCCTAGTTCTTCCAATAAACAGTTTGTTTCTGCATCTACAGCGGCGTAATATAATTCTATATCCTCCGGATCCATTGTGTTGTCAGATGTTAAGTCAAGTTCGGTGCCAGAATCACAGGGTTCTTGAGAGTCGAAAAATATTTGGGCATCTGGATAATCTACATTCTCTGTTATTTCTTGTTCAGGCTCTGCCGGACTCTCCAGTATTTCAAATGGATTTTCAATCGGTGGATACCCCTCTGCTTCTGCATCATGGTCCTTAAGGAAGTAATTAATGTTGTGTGCCCTGCTGTAAATTCTGCTTGGTGTTCCAAAAAGAGCCATTTTTTCTTTTTGAATCTCTGTGTTAAAATGTTCCCCTTACACAGGACACACAGCCTTACACCAGGAGCATGCTCAGAACACCTGGAGCATGCTCAGAACAGGCCTCTTGTTTCAACCAATCACGTGTTACCACACCCTAGAGAGGCATGTTCAGACTTGTCTCTCAGTATTGGTTTTTTCAAAGCCACTAAAAAATAGCTGTGGCTGTGTTTGAACTCAGCTCTCTCTCTCTCTCAAAAAATAGCTGTATTAGGGGGATTTGAACTCAGGTCTCTCTCTCTCTCTCTCTCTCTCTCTCTGTATTTGAGTCTGAACTTACACTGTGTTTGCCAGAATACTTTTCTCTAACCATGAGGTCTTAAAAACAAAATTCTATCACATGGACAGCAGTGGTTTCTCTAACAAAAGATGTGTTAATTGAGGTTTAACATTTGTAAAGAAAAGCTTCTACCCTGTCTGTGCCTCTGTGAAAAGCCCTGTGCTGTGCTAAGAATCTTTTGTGAGAAAAAAGAACTGGGGCAGTGGGAGAGAGAGAAAAGCATTTTTTGTTTTGTTTTCCAGGGTTCCTGCTTTTTGCAGATGTAAACATTAACGAGAAGCAAAACAAATTTCCGGAGTCAGTCACTCTGCTTCCGCTGAGGTAATCGGAAAAGGACATGGCCCTTTTCTGATGACACCCTGTTTCCGGTGATGTCAGCAAAAAAGGACAGTCCATTTCTGATGACACCCTGTTTCCGGTGATGTCATTTCCGATGATGTAGGCAGGGGCGTGGTTGAGGGTGGGAGGCTGTGGGTGGGGCACAAACCCGGAAGTGGGTGCTGATTGGCTAATGCCATATTGTGGGGCGGGGCGTGGGTGTGGCACAAACCCGGAAGTGGATGCTGATTGGATGATGTCATCCTTGGGGCGGGATGGAGGTGTGTCAAGTGGGGGTGGTGGCCATGCCTGGGGGGTGGGAGTGGGCGGGGCTAACCCACCATTCACTTCTATTGGAAGGGGTGTGGCCTAAGGCGGGACATACACCGGAAGTGGATGCTGATTGGTACCTGTCAACAGTTTGGGGGCGGGAGTGGGCGGGGCTAACTCGCCATTCACTTCTATGGGAGGGGGCATGGCCTAAGGCAGGACATACACCGGAAGTGAATGCTGATTGGCTCCTGTCATCCTTATCTCACCTGTCAATCAGTTTGACGAGTAGTGTACCCATTATACTACTTTGGCTCAATGGGCCTTGTGGAGGCGATCAGGGAGGGCTCTCCTTCCTGCTCACCTCCACGATCAGTTTTTGGCTGCATGTTTCTGTCTCTAATTTGTGATCCCTTATTCTGCATTAGGTGAACATTGGTATGTGTTTTGTGTGTGTTGGTATTTTATAGTGTAGTTTCTCTGTAGAGATCTATCGCAAACCATTTTGTTCAGTGCATTACAGTTCTAAGGCCTTTAACAAGGTAGTGTCTCCAAATGGCTTGTTTCCACATACCATGATAGGAATGAACCTCACTCTTGTCAGGTTCTAAGTCCTATAGTAATATTTCCAGTGTTGCATTTTCATAGATAGAACTGAGTCCTGGGAGTTAGTGCTGTTTTAGAATGGCATAAGTTCCGAGTATAAATAATATTTCTGAACCAATTATTATATCATATAAAACATATATCAGATTTATTTCTTCATTAACACCAGTGCAAATTCTAATTTGCTAACACTAATGTGATATAATTAATTGTAATACTTGCATGTTCATGTTTTGGGGAGTTTAAAACTATATTTATCTTATGATGGGAGTCCAAAACAAGGGATTATAGTGGTTGGTATGGAAGGGCAGACTAGATAGTCCATATGGTCTTTTTCTGCCGTCATGTTTCTATTCATCAACCTTTGCGTATAGCAGGAAAAATTTCCTAACTTTAATTTTTTTGTCGGATCGCCTGTCGCGAGGGTGTACAAACACTCTCAGTTGACAGACCCTCCTTTTATTCAACTATATTTTTTAAAAAGGTCAGTACAACCTAAATATGCTCCAGGCTACAACAAGCCCAAAAGGACCAGCCCGTGCATGAAATAAATGCTAACTTGCATCAGCACTTCTTTAACAGAACTGTTCTGTAAACTGTAGAAGAACGGAAGTAATGGCACTTAGCTGAATAGTGAAGTGAACTGGCATAATCCAGACATTCCAACTCCGTCGCGCCTAGAAAAGGATTCAATTTAATGAACCTCCATTAAAACCCCTAAAGGCTATTTCAGGCTCCAAACAAATCTTGCAACGGTCTCCCAGAAAAACTCCACTGATGAACTTGCCAATATTCTTCCGTAACAATCAAACCTTGGATGGGTTAGGTAGCGACACAAACCGTTGTGTTTCAAGCCCGCCGTGGCACTGGCTCTTTTTCAAGCAAACCCAGCCAACTTCCTGTTCCAGCCAAATACTAGATGACATCATCAATACGTATGGAACCTTCCGATGACGTGCAAAATGACAAATTTAACAAATTTTTAAATTCATCGAATCTTCCACCATTCGATCTCCGCATTCATACCTGATGGAGTCACGGAGTTGAGATTGAATATCCATCGTTGCTCATGATGATGCAACACCGCCCGACGGTCCCCTCCTCTGGAAAGCGGAGGAACTCTATCTAAAATTGTCCATTGAAGTTGCTCAAAACTGTGGGAAGCTGACAGGCAGTGCTGAACAATGGGAGCAGTTAACGTATTTGTATTGAGACGTGAACGATGTTCTTGTAAGCGCTTGCAAATTGACCGTGTGGTCATACCCACATAAAAGAATTGACAAGGGCATATAATCAAGTAGACTACATAATCCGATGTACAATCCGTGACATAACGCCGAGAGTAACTAATCTGACCCTGATCCTCAGTTGCAATTGATTATCAAGGAATATACTACAGAGGCATATAATTATAATTGGATTACGAAAAAGGAATATTCCTTTTTAAATCCTAATTTTCCTAAGGTTCCAGTGCTGTATATGGTCCCTAAAATACACAAGTCTTTGGAGCACCCGCCTGGGCGCCCCATAGTTTCATGCCGTGAGTCAGTTCTGGAACCGCTTTCTATTTTTTGTGACCAATTTTTTCAACCGTTGACAGAGGGTATCCGGTCATATATTCGAGACTCATATCATTTTTTATCGGCTGTTCGTGATATCCCCATGCTACCACATTATTATCTTGTCACCTTAGACGTAGCAGCGCTATATACTAATATAGATCAAAAGGAGGCATATTCTATCTTAGCGGCTTTACCATTAATTTTGCCATCACGGCTTCCGAAAGCTTTTTGTTTTACGACTTCTGTCTTGGGTGCTTGATAATAATTATTTCATGTATGATCAGAAATTTTATCATCAGTGTTTTGGTATAGCCATGGGTGCGACAGTAGCTCCCTCGGTAGCAGCCCTCTATATGGCACATTTTGAGGATACTTATCTTTACCCATCTGAACATTTTGGTTCAATAATAATATGGAAACGTTTTTTAGATGATGTATTTTTCATCTGGACTGGAACGGGGGAAAGCTTACAACAATTTTTGCATTGGATAAACACTTTGCATGTTCATATTAAATTTGAAGCAAAATTCCATCTCTTTCAAATAGAGTTTTTGCGGGGGCGGAGCCTGATGTCCAGCGGGTAGGACGCTTTGCGTTGAAGCTCCCGAGAGGCCTACTCAGAATCCTGACTTAATACCTATATAAATTTACTATTTTGCTCCGAGCTGACCGGGGCACCTCGGGGGGGATGGCGGCCCACAAACCAGCGCGCTTGGACTTCGGGTCTCCTTCTTCTTCTCACGGAAAACGCTCCAAAACGGAGGTATCCTCCCCGCAGAAGATGGTTCCATTTCGTGAAAACCCCGCAATGCACCTGGAGATTTTGGAGGAAATACGCGGCGTGAAGGAATTGGTGCAGTCTAATGGAGAAGCGCTTCGAGCCATGCGAGAAGACTTTGGAGTGCTCCAAGACCGACTTGAAGGTCTTTCATTACGGCAGGACAATATGGCGGGGGTCCTCGACTCGCACGAGGTGCGCTTGGGCAAACTGGACGAGGCTGAGCGCCAGATACAGAATCTTCAAAAGGAGTTGGAAGATAGCAATAATCGCGCCCGTCGCAACAATGTGAGGCTCCTCAGAATGCCGGAGGGGGTGGAAGCAGGAGATATAAGAGAATTCTTGCTCAAAACTCTTCCCTCCTTGCTGAAGATCACTTTTCACAGAGAACTGGAAATCGATCGAGCACACCGTGTTCCTGCCCGCATGGCGCTCAACCGCACGACCCCCCGGCCTATTATCTTTAGCTTGCTACGATATCAACAAGTGGAACAAATTTTACATGCTGCCCGAGCGAATCATCATTTGGAATATGAAGGTCGTAAGGTCTCCTTCTTTCCTGATTTGGCAATGCCTACCGTTGACCGTCGGAAGAAACTCCTTGCTCTTCGCCCTCGACTTCAACAGCTACAGGCTCGCTTTGGCCTGTTGTATCCAGCGAAGCTCCGAGTGACTCTCCACAACCAGACCAGGACGTTCGAGGATCCTGATCTATTATCAACATTTTTGGACTCCAAAGAAGCAGAACAGATGCGCTAATCCCAAATCTTGGACTCTTATCTGCCGGCTCTGTCCGCCATTTTGAAGGGCCCGATGCGGCGGTCATAGCCCAGCACAGAAATAGCCTGGACTTTCTTTCTTTCTCTGTATGACTTTTGTCTTTGGTCTCCTATCCCTTCATGATGTGTGCCTCGGTCGGATTCGGAGCACGCACAGTCCTACAGGTTATATGTTTTTTTTCAATTTCGGCCTTCTCTGGGGTTTCTCCCCGCAGACACATGGTCGCCAGTAATTTTGGGGTTTTGCTTCTCCTCTACCGTACTGCGGTTATCTTTGTTAATGTGGGGCGCTTCATTGTATTATATTAGCTTATTTTCCTATGTCATGTGTACAGCCAGATACAGTCAGTTTGAGGGATATAGTGAAATTATGTGCGCTATCATGCTCAGAATTTTAACTTTTCTGAATGGCCTCATGTAAAATCTTATTATTCATCGTACAAGGCATTGCTGGTCCACTCAGCAGAAAGAAAATCCTTAGCTATCTTAGCCACGAGCACGTTGATTAGGTGTTTCTTCAGGAAACGCATTACACTCTGCTGAAACACTGAAACTCAATGCTAGGCCTCACATGGTAGCTGCCTATTCTCCCACCGTTTCCAAACGGTACGGGATAGTCATTCTGGTTAAGAAGTCTTTGCACGCTACTGTACCTGATATTAGCGCTGACATGGAGGGTAGATGGGCCCGTGTACACCTTGAGGTTGGAGATAGTGAATTCACGTGTATTTGCACTATGTCCCGAATGTGGACAACCCTGCTCACTATGCAAGTTTTGCGCAGTTGGCCTCAGCCTCCGCCAATGCTCCATTAATACTTGGTGGCGATTTTACTCAAGTGTTCCCTCAACTTCAGCATTGCATTCGGAGCACTAGAGTACTCCCGCCATCGGCACTCTCTGCATAAGGTTGATTGGAAACTTCCGATCTCTCGGTAGTTTACCGGGTGTAGCATCCAATTTTACTAAACCTTATGTAATGCTATCACTAGAGATACCTCTATAGCGCAGAAAGTATGGGAGAGAGAATTGCATGTGACTTTAACCTCGGAGCAATGGAGCCTTATCTGGAGCAGAGGGACACGGGTTTCTGACCCGCCTCACTCACTCAGACCCTCTTCTTTCTAGCCCACCGGTGTTTTTACACTCCTCACAGTTTAGACAAATGGAACACTACTCAGGGTAATGGTTGCTGGACACGTCCTGTGGCCATTGGTTTATTACTTCATTTCATGTTATGCATGAATATCCCGCACTACAGTATAACTGGCGTCGGGTCTGGGGTCGTATTTAGTCTATATTGCACTCTCAGGAGTCCCTTTCTCGGAGGATAGTGGGACTTCGCCCAGTTGCGGGGATCCCCTCTCTCCCAAGAAATGGCTTATCTCCTTTTGAACTTTATGCTTGGCATTGCTGTTTCCCTCATTAAGTAATACTGGGAAATTAGTTCCCATCTGAGCCTCAATGAATGGTGGAATCATGCCTGTCTCTACAGTAAATATGAACAAATACCTCGTCTGTGCGCTTCCTCCGTTCAGACTCCTTCTTATTGGTCTTAATGGAAGATGTTCAATGAATATGTACATTTTGCTAAATGCTCTCATCTGACTGTCTAACTTTGTATATATCTCTGTCTCATGATCATGCTGTATTGTGGATACTTTTTGATCGTTTGATGTATAATCACTGTTAATTGGAAGCGCTCACTTGCTGATACAAACGGGTAGAGAAGAAGCACCGGGGTGGGGGGTAATGGGTTTACTTTTCCTTATTGTATACTTGTTTTGTCTCTTTCGGTGTGTTGTTTCTTTGTTTGTTGCAAAATGAAAATAAAAGTTTCAAAAAAAAACAAATAGAGTTTTTGGATCTGTTACTCTATAAAGGTGATGGCAAACTTCAATCTACCCTCTATCGCAAGCCTATTCAGCGAAATACATTGCTTCAATATACGAGTTATCATCCTCGCTCCCTTCGACAGGCACTCCCTATTGGGCAATTTTTACGCCTTCGGCGTTTATGCTCTACTAAGAAGGAATACAAACTTCATTCTCAGAATTTGAAGGATCGATTAGCAGCACGGGGGTATCCCTTGAAGTTAATTGATTTGGCCTATAAACGGGCACTTAATAACCACCCTGAATGGTGGCATGATCCTTCTGAGCACATTGAAAGGTTATCATCAAACCCGATTGCTATTCAGCCTTATACGGGAGTACTTCCTTACATGCCTTGTACAGGGAGTGTAACACGTATTTTACGGTCACACTGGCATGTTTTATCAACACACGCTTGCTTTCAAAAACCTTTACGGCTAGCGTATAAGAGAGGAACCAATATCGCAGATCGGGTAGTGCATACTACCTTTATTCAACCGCCCGGTCCATTGGGGGGCAACCATCACGCATGTGGATCCTGCGATATGTGCTTTAATACTATGGAGGGCACTGCATGGGAAGATCCTCATACTCAGATTAGTTACTCTCGGCGTTATGTCACGGATTGTACATCGGATTATGTAGTCTACTTGATTATATGCCCTTGTCAATTCTTTTATGTGGGTATGACCACACGGTCAATTCGCAAGCGCTTACAAGAACATCGTTCACGTCTCAATACAAATACGTTAACTGCTCCCATTGTTCAGCACTGCCTGTCAGCTTCCCACAGTTTTGAGCAACTTCAATGGACAATTTTAGATAGAGTTCCTCCGCTTTCCAGAGGAGGGGACCGTCGGGCGGTGTTGCATCATCATGAGCAACGATGGATATTCAATCTCAACTCCGTGACTCCATCAGGTATGAATGCGGAGATCGAATGGTGGAAGATTCGATGAATTTTAAAATTTGTTAAATTTGTCATTTTGCACGTCATCGGAAGGTTCCATACGTATTGATGACGTCATCTAGTATTTGGCCGGAACAGGAAGTTGGCTGGGTTTGCTTGAAAAAGAGCCAGTGCCACGGCGGGCTTGAAACACAACGGTTTGTGTCGCTACCTAACCCATCCAAGGTTTGACTGTTACGGAAGAATATTGGCAAGTTCATCAGTGGAGTTTTTCTGGGAGACCGTTGCAAGATTTGTTTGGAGCCTGAAATAGCCCTTAGGGGTTTTAATGGAGGTTCATTAAATTGAATCCTTTTCTAGGCGCGACGGAGTTGGAATGTCTGGATTATGCCAGTTCACTTCACTATTCAGCTAAGTGCCATTACTTCCGTTCTTCTACAGTTTACAGAACAGTTCTGTTAAAGAAGTGCTGATGCAAGTTAGCATTTATTTCATGCACGGGCTGGTCCTTTTGGGCTTGTTGTAGCCTGGAGCATATTTAGGTTGTACTGACCTTTTTAAAAAATATAGTTGAATAAAAGGAGGGTCTGTCAACTGAGAGTGTTTGTACACCCTCGCGACAGGCGATCCGACAAAAAACAAAAAAAAAAAATTAAAGTTAGGAAATTTTTCCTGTTATACACAAAGGTTGATGAATTTTATGGGACAGTGAATGATCTTTACGTTATAGATATAGTTTGAGTTCATTTCACAGAGGTTTAATTTTTGATGGTCATGTTTCTATTGCCATGAAGGGCCTGATTTACTAAGTTCTTTCATATAGACACAGAATAGGAACACAGCCTTAGTAATCAGATCCTAAAGGGCTGCAGTAGACCTCCGTGGAAATGTCCTGCCCTAACTCCTACTAAACGTCAATGGAGACAGTGGTGGGGAGAAGACAGTGGCGAGAGAGGTCTTACCTGCTGGCTCCTACATTTTTGAGTTGGCTCCGAAATTCAAAGAAAATTTCTCAAGACTTGTCTTAAGCAGTTGTACAAAAACTATTAGTAAGTTGGGGGCGGAGCCAGCCAAGACCTTGCATGGCCGCTTAGTTGTTCCTCCCGGGGACCCAGACAATAAATCCTTCCTCAACCATCACGAGCGGCAGTGAGCCCCTCCAACCTACTGGGTGGTCGAAAGATCATGGCAGGTAGCAAGCAAACGCGACTGGAATTCAGCAACCCTCAGAATGCCGGAGCAAAACGCTCAAAAGCAGACCCGCTGTCCCCGCTCAAGATGGCGCTGCAGCAGGAGCCGGAAGAGGGGATAAGAGAGGTACTAAAAGAAATCCGTGCAGTTCGTACACGGGTCGATGCAAATGGTGAATCACTTAGTGAATTGCAAGCGGATACAAAAGATTTAAAAACTCAGATGTTGTCACTGGTGGCCAGAGTGGAGAAAGTGGAGGTTACATCTGCGGCCCAAGGAGAATGCATTGCGTAGCTGGCTAAAGCGGTAAAGAGGGCAGAATTCTTAGAACGTAGCCTGGAAGATATGAATAACAGAGCAAGGAGGAGCAATATAAGAATTGTTGGTATTCCAGAAGGTGCAGAGGGGAAAGACCCGATCGCTTTCTTGGAAAATTTAATACCGAAACTGTTAAAGTTGGATATGGCCCGGCCATTTGAAATTGAAAGGGCGCACCGTGTCCCTGCGGTGTTAAGTGCACGTTCTAAATCTCCTAGGCCTTTGATCTTGTGTGTGCTAAGATACCAGCAGGTGGTACAAATCCTACAGGCCGCTAGATCTACTGCGAATCTCCAATATGATGGTCATAGAGTCTCATTCTACCCGGACTTCAGCAAACTCATGGTGGACAAGAGGAAGCAATTTTTGGCTCTTAGACCAAGATTACAGCGTATTCAAGCTCGCTATGGTCTATTCTACCCGGCCCGGCTAAGAGTGACTTTGGATAATACGATTAGAACTTTCGAAGATCCAGCCTCTCTAGAAAAGTTTATTGAAGATCAGGAAGTGCTCCAAATGCAGTGATGGCGTGGGACTGTATGGGGTCATAGAGCCTCTTCTGTCGGGGGCGGTTAGTCTTTGTGAAGTGTGTCTCACATCTGGATAATTGATGTGGGTCAAGCAGCAAGATGGGATGGTGGTTGTTGCTGGACCCATTGTGGTGGTGATAGAGGTGGTTAAGTGGATCCGGATGTTGGGAGGTGGGGATGGGGGGTGCCGGGTCTGATGGTTAGCAGTTCAAGACTTTGTCAGAAGCGGTAACTTCGGGCTTTGTATTTCTTAAGGGCAAGGGGGATACGCAATTTTTTTTTCCTTGTAATTGTGGGGGACTTATGGGGCCTATGCGTGTTGGTAGAGCTGTCTCACCCAATAAAGTTTCTTTTGTTTTTAGGGGGGGTTGTTTGGTCACTGGGGGGCTATGAAGGGTCGGTAATACTTAACGGGGGGGTCATAGGCTGGGCTATTTGTAAACTAGGTTTTGGAGAGGAAGATGGGTAAGGGGATAAAAGTAATATCTCTGAACGTTAAGGGAATTAAAAATCCTACAAAAAGGAAGAAGATCATTGTGTACTGTAAAAGGCAGCAGGCTGACTTGATTTTGCTGCAGGAAACTCACTTAAACCTGGCAGAAACACTTAAGATCGGGGGGAGGCATTACTCGTTGATTGGTCAGTCTCCCGCCCTTCAGAAGAAAAATGGTGTAGCCATTTTGGTGCATAAGGCACTGGACTGTAAGACTGTTGGCTCGAGTAATGATGATGAGGGGAGGTGGGCGCAATCCACTATTCAGATTGGTGAGGCTATGCTTACAATTGTTAATGTTTATGGGCCTAACAGAGATGACCCCAAGTTTTTTACTACCCTTTCCAGGCTGCTTCATGAGAACTCTGTGGCCCCATTGGTAGTGGGAGGGGATTATAATTTGGTTCTGGATCCCCTAATAGATCGGAGTACAGGTAAATTGGATAAGATCTCCAGAGCGAGAGTAGTGTAGAAAGCATGTATGGACTCAATGGGGTTGGTGGATGTATGGAGGCTTCTGCACCCTAGCGATAGGGAGTTCTCCTTTTATTCCCCTCAGCATAAGTCCTACTCAAGGATAGACTATTTTTTAGTTTCCAAATGTCTGGTGTCTGGGATACAGGCTGCTGAAATTCTAAGCACTCACGTGTCGGACCATGCTGCTATTACCTTAAATTTGGAGTGGGTGGATGAGGGGAAACAGCAATGGGCATGGTCTTTTAATAGGTCCCTTTTGGCCGACCTCATTTCAAAAAGAAGTTAGAACTGCTATAAAGGACTATTTTGAGATAAATAGGTTGGAGGATACATCCTGATGGGCTTGGTGGGAGGTGTTTAAGGCCTCGCTGAGAGCAACAGTCACTAGCTTTTCTATCAGGGAGAGTAGGAGGCACAAGGCAAGGCTTGAGGCTTTGGACCAGCAAATTAAGGCAGGGGAAAGATTATTGCTCAAGCATGCAGCTCCAGAGATAATCCTGCGTTTGCAGAGGCTAAGGTACCAGTACAATGAAACTCTGAGCTCTGAAGTAGAGCAGGTAATGTTGAAGCAGCAATCTCAGTATTATGTTGAACATAATAAAGGGGGTAAGTTGCTGGCTAGTGTGTTGAAAGGGAAGCAAGAGAAAACCAGAATCACTGCTATAGCTGACCAAAACCAAGGGACCCTTACCAGTACTCAGCAGATCCTGGAGGCGTTTTCAGAATTCTATCAGAATTTATACTCCTCGGAGTGCTAGAGCAACCCAGCGCTTACTGAGGAATTTTTACAGAATCTTGACCACCCCAAAATAGGTGTATCCCAATTGGCAGAACTGGATAAGCCGTTCACAAGGGATGAATTAAGGGGAAAGCAGTAGAGCCTGATGGCATACCCATAAAGTTTTTAAGGACGATTTAATACCTTATTTAATGACCTATTTTGAGGAGCTTGGGAAGCCTTTGTCCCATAAGGGTAATTTTGCGGAGGCAACAATATTTGTGTTAGAAAAACCAGGAAGGGACCCGACGAATGTGGCAAACTACAGGCCTATTTCTTTATTAAATTCTGACTACAAAATATATGCCACAATGTTGGCGAAAAGATTGTCAGCGATTATAGGTGATGTAGTCCACCCTGATCAATGTGGTTTTGTCCCAGGGAGGGAGATGACTGACAATGCTCGATTGCTATGTAATTTGTTGGACAGAGCTGCTTTAGTAGGCGAACCCTTCTTAGGTATCTCCCTTGACGCTGAGAAAGCATTTGATAGATTAGAGTGGCCCTTCCTGTTTAGAATCCTAGAATGGTTTGGGCTAGGCCCGCACTTCATTAGTATGACTCGAGTACTTTATGAGAACCCCTGTGTACGGATATGTGCGAATGGAACTCTTTCGCTTTCTTTCCCGTTGCATAGAGGCACTTAGCAGGATTGTCCCTTCTCTCCATTGATTTTTAACTTGGTTTTGGAGTCGGTGGCCATTGCTGTGAGGCAAAGTGCTGCGATAAGTGGCTTTGCAGTAGAGGATTGGCAGATTAAAATTTCAGCATACGCAGATGACCTTCTACTTTTCACACAGCCCTCTGAAATCCCTGAGCTACTAAATTTGATTGAACAATACTCGAGACTCTCAGGTTACATATCAACTGGTCTAAATCAGTCGCCTGCCCTATGAATAATTTGGCAACTGCGGAATCCATGGCTTGCCACGCTCCTACCTGGGCCCAAGGGCTTACAGGCAGGAGTGGCCTTTGGAATGTCCTTTTTGGAATAAAGCTGTGTCAGTTGTCACCAGGAATTCTGGGACCTGTAGTTTGCTTGTCTCCCTTAAGGACTGAGCTGTAGTTATGACTCGAGCAGTAAAGGCTGCAAGAATATTTATTTGTGGGGATTTTTCTCCAGCGCATCAAAGTTCAGTACAACAAGCGCAAAATGGATGCATCTCCAACATAAAGGTTGAAACGGAAACACAGGAAATGCAACAGAAATTAACTCAGCACTATTTGGCTGTTTCACAGTTCCTCTGACTTCCCACTAGGCACTGCCTCATGTGGTCATTCAAGGAAAAACACATAAACTGAAACAGCTGTTTTTCTTTACAGCACGGCTTCTTACTTTCAACAGGTGATTAAGCTTGTTAAACAACTTGTAAAGTTATCCAATGTGGCAGCAGGGTATGGCAAACTTACTCTGTATTCCTTCATACAGTTTTCAATGCTCTTTAACACTGCTGTCTTCTATTAGACATGTTGAACAGTCCATGGCAGAAGGATCATATTCTATTGTAGGCAAACAAACATCCACCTGCATACTTTCTTCAGAGCTAGAGTTAGTGGTATCTTTGTCAGGTTTATTATCTTTCCCTGACTTCCTTTCCAGAAACTCCCGAAGTTGGCTTAAAAGCAATTCAGCTTGTTTATGCACATTTTCATTAGGATAGCCATCCTCCTTTTCTGATAAAAGCTTGCTTATGGCTCCTACCCCAGGGGGTTCAGCTGTCCTGCTCTTATCAGAGGGATAGCTCTCAGCAAGGGTAAGTCCCTTCCACCACTTGCTATTAGCTGACTGTGCTCGGTTTGTCTTTTGGACATTAGCATAAGTAAAAGGCTTCTCAAGCAAGGAGTTAAAATAAGAAATATCAGCTTTACTTTTGACAGGGACTTTTAGATAAGTGCTGGTACCTTTTCTCCTGCTATCTCCCAGGCTCTGGAACTCAGCTTTCTTATTGCTATTTCCACTGCCCTTCTGGTAATTGTTAGGCTGATAGCTTTCCCCTTGGCTTTCTCTGCTGCTGTTATAGCCTTGACTGCTGTAGGTCCAACTACCATTACTCCACGTGTTTGCTCTGCTAGCTTTCTTGGTCCCAGGCTCTACCTTGCAGTAACGTTTCTTCCAAGGTTGTTCCTTGCTCCAATGTTCACTGCTCCCAGGTTCTGCTCTGCTCCAAGGTTCTAGCTTGCTTATCCTTCTGGCAGTTCTTCCTGAACTCCTTCCAGGACTGCTTCCCGTCTCTCCCGTCTCTCTTGTTTCTCTCTCTCTCTCTTGCTCCCGTGTCTCCTCTCTCTCTCTGCATTGCTTGAGGCTTTAAAAGGGGTTCACTTCCCTGCACTCCCTGACCTTCCCCTGGGCGTGACCAATCAGTGAACCAGCCTGCCTCCTCCTCTGAGCTGAGGTGTGGCCTGAGCTCAGCAGAAAGCTGTGTTTTTTTCATTTCTGACTTGAAAATCCTGTCTGTCAGTGCAGTGCTATTTACTCCATCAGGATTTTCCCCTATTTCCATCTCTTCTTGAGGGCATTCCTCACTACAGGCTGCATTCCCATTCCGGTGGGAAACGGGTAATATAAAATACTTGGGTGTCAAATATGGGGTTCCTATGGAGCAAGCCATTCAACAAAATGTGGAGGAGCTTTTGCAAGCAGTTAGGAACCTCACGTTAGCATGGTCCCCTCTTTGGCTGACTTGGTGGGGTAGGTTAGAGACAATAAAGATGTCCCTCATGCCTAAAATTAACTAAGTGATGGGGATGCTTCTGCTTTCCCTTCCGCCTGGAGTTTATGCGGAGTTGGAACGATGTTTAAGTAGATTCCTATGGAATGGGCAGCAGCCTAGAATTGCGCTTAAAAAACTTAAAGCTTCAAAGGATGGGGGGAGGGTTCAGTTCCCTGATTTTCATAGGTATCATCAAGCCTTTCTGTTAAAACAAGGCACGATGTGGGCCTGTGATGATGATATAATGCGTATGCCAGTATGGCTTGAAGTGGAGAAGCGAATCACTGGCCTCTGTCCAATGTGGTTGCAGTTAGGGATGAGACACCTGGAGAGGTCCTCTAAAGGTGGGGTGATAGGTGCAATGCAGGAGGCATATTTGTCTTTTGAGCAATGTTGCAGGGAAAAAGTCCCTCCTTCGAGAATGCTTCCCCTTTGGTGGAATCCCAGGCTTAAAATTAATGATAAGATGTTTGCCTGGAAGAGTTGGCAAATAAGGGGTATTTGGTATTTGGGCCAACTGCTAGGCCCTGGGGATTGGAAGGACTTCCCCTCTGTGCAACAAGAATTCGCCTTACCTAAATCTTATTTTCGTTGGCTACAGCTTAAGCATAGTGTTAAAGCTGCTAACATTAGTATAGTTAATTTGGCCTCTGAGAGCCTAATTCATAAAAAAATGGTGGAGATGATGCTGTTAGGGAAAGCGGCCTCGAGGTTTTATGCTTATTTGAGAGATAAGGATCCCGGTCATCTGAAAGGCTTTGAGAAAATATGGGAAACGGAAGTTCATTGCCCTATCTCTGATAAGTCATGGAGCGCTATCTGGGGGCCAATTACTAGGATCTCTAGATCTGCAGCGGTCACACAATCCCTTTTCTTTTTCATGCATAGGGCCTTTATTACACCGGTTAAATTGGCCAAATGGGATAAGACTGCAACGGGCAAATGTTGGGCCTGTAAGATAGAATCAGGCACAAACAGACACGTGATCTTCGATTGCCCCAACGTTCAGAGATTTTGGAAACCATGTCCTTCAGCGACACACACAACTGCTGCATCCATTGTCTCAGGGTGGACCACAACCCCTTGGATTGTGGCCTCTGTAATAAGATGACATAAAGGCCCTTATTAGTCATCAACAGCAGCATGACAAGATCTTATAGAGATCAGATTCTGCCCTGGAGTCTCCAGTGACGCCTCACTCCCTTCCGGGACTTCCTCCCTTCCGGGACCCCGGAGTCCCAAAGTGAACCTGCCACCTGCGATCGAGGCCAGGGATCCTCTGACGGAGCACCGCAGAGGGGGAACACAAAAAGAAGAAGAAACCTTTCACGGCGGCATCCATGGACGAGTCAGGGAAGGTGGGTAAGTCCCATTCTCGGTCCCGCAGTCCATGCCATGACTCAGAGGGAGCAGAGAGAGAGTGCCCCACCAAGGTCACCTGAAAGGAGTCAACAGTCTTTGGTGATTGGCCTCAGACCCCCAAGGCCATCCTGGTTGAGGATTGTCCCTTGTCAGAACTGGCACTGGGCCCGAGATCCTCGGTGCCTGCGCCGAAAGCTGCGGAACCATCTGGGCTGGAGACCAGAATGGCAGCCTTGGAGTGCAGCTTATCTGCCTTCATGGCCCAGTAACAGGCCTTGATGCCCAGTTCTGCCGGGTTATCTGCCCAGACCACCGAGCACTCGACTTCAAAGACATCCCCAGACGTCGAGCCAATCCTTGAGTGCTACTGGCCTCAAGTTGATCCTCGACATCATTCTTGATCCTAGTTCCAATCCATAGGACTGAAGTCTTCCCTAATGAGTGGCCACAGCTCTGCCCATAGAGCCTCCGAGGGGTGCAGACAGTTAGGCCCGAAGCCCAACCTCGAGATCCGGCTTGACCTTGACTCCTCCACTGACTATGATAAGGACTGGGAGACCGAGGACAAGGAATCCCCGGACACCCATCGCCACTGCAACTTGCCATCAGATCCATCTCCCTCTGGGACCCAGCACCGGTCCCCGCCCAAGGATATGGCCTTCTTCGACTTCATGCAGGATATGATGAAGGCGCTGGCATTTGACACCAAATCAGAGGAGGACCCTTGCTCGGAGGAGCTCGAGATTCTCCAGTATGAGGCCTCTCTGAAGGAGGCACTTACAGTGCTCATACCCCCGATCCTGAAAAGGCTCCTCCTCTGCATGTGGGAAACACCGGTATCGGTGTCCATCATGAACCAACGGTTGGACTTGATGTATTGGGTCCACCGGAGCCCAGGCTTTGAGAAAGCACAAATGCCACATAACTCCATGTGTCGGCTCAAGAGACAGAAGATGCATTCCGCAGTGCCTCCAGGTTGGAAGGCCTGCATCTTGGATGCCCTGGGCAGAAAGTGCTACCAGGGCTGGATGTTCATCTGCCAGATCCAGGCATACCAGTTGTACATGGGCATGTATTTGAGAGACCTGGAGAAGGAACTCCCTGGGTTCTCAGCTGATCTCTCTGAGGAATCCCTCCAGCAGTTCCAGAACCTGGTCTCGGGTGTCAGAGAGTGCTCCAAGTTTATGACACAGGCAGCCTATGACAGCTTTGAGTCATCAGCTAGAGTAGCGGCAGAAGCCATCAGTGCCTGATGCCAGGCTTGGCTACAGTCCTTTGACCTGGAGCAATGGGTTCAGAACAAATTGATTGATGTCCCTGCCAAGGAGAGAACCTCTTTGGCAAACCCATGATGGATAAGACTGAAGAGTAAGAATCTGAGTTCCTGACGAGAAACAGGTTCTCCAAGAAGACCGCTACCCTTCCCCAATGGAAGTCCCTAAGTAAAAAGCCCCCTTAATCAAGGAAGGGAAGAGCTTATGGAAACTATCCTCAGTATCAGGTGTCCCCAGCTCCCCAGCAGGGTCAGCAGGCAAAGGGACAAGGGCATGGCCTCATAAGCCCAAGACTCTTAAGATCCAGGCACCAGCCCCAGCCCAGCATGGTGGGAGCTTTTGACCTCTTGGCTCCAGAAGCCTACAGGGGGACATCTGATTCTGTTTTCCCACAGGTGGCCAGCCATCACCACCGATTCTTGGTCCCTCCAAGTGGTCAAGAAGGGCTACCTCCTCCACTTGGAGCAGACTCCCCCTCCATTCTTCCCGAGAGATCCCACCAGGACTCCCCTTCATCAGACCTTGCTATTGCAGGAGCTTGCAGGTCTTCTTAAGGACAAGGTGGTCGAACCCATAACCTCGCATCTCTGGGGCAAGGGGTTCTACTCCTAGACCTGCAGGACCTGAACAGGTTCCTGGTGAGGGAGAAGTTCAAGGTGCTCTCCCCTGGAACACTGTTGCCATTCCTCCAGCGGAGAGACTGGCTATGCTCCTTAGACTTAAAGGATGCCTACGCGCACATCCTTATCCATCCGAGCCACAGGCAGTATCTCAGATTCATGGTGGGAGGTGACCACTACCAGTACAGGGTCCTACCCTTTGGCCTGGCCTCCACCCCAAGGGTCTTCACAAAGTGCCTAGCAGTGGTCGTCAGCAACCTCCATCTCTTGGGAGCCTTCGTCTTCTTCTATTTGGATGACTGGCTCATCAGAGGGGGCTGAGCCGCCGAAGTGCAGTGGGCCAGAGCCCGCACTATCAGCGTCTTGCAACACATGGGGTTCACCATAAACCACCTCAAGTCTCACTTCCTCCCAACACAGTGTCTGGAGTTCATAGGAGCCCAGCTAGATACCCTTCAGGCCAGAATGTTTCTGCCCCAGGACAGGGTCGACTGCCTCAGGGCGCTGGCCACACACGTACAATGCAGACGCACTCTGTCTGCTCGCCCCCTGCTATGGATGCTAGGCCACATGACATCTACAGTCCATGTCACCACGGACGCCCGCCTCCACATGAGGGTGGCCCAATGGTGCCTCCACTCCCAGTGGACCCAGGCCACTGGACGGCTGCGGGACAGGGTGTCGATGACTCACCAACTTATAGACTCCCTTGGCTGATGGCAAGCTCTACAGCACCTGCAGGCAGGAATGCCCTTCCAGGCCCCCAATCCCAGAATGTCAACACTACGAACGCTTCCCTGCTGGGATGGGATGCACACTGAGAGGATCTCTGCACCCAGGGAAGCTGGTCACAGTCAGACAGCCAACTGCAGATTAACCTACAGGAGCTTCAGGCCATATTTCTGGCTCTCTAAGCCTTTCACCACCACCTGCAGCACCAGTCACTGCTGGTCCAAACAGACAACCAGGTGGCAATGCTCTATCTCTGTCAGGTGCGCTTTGCAATGGATTGCTCCTGTGGGCAGGGTATCTACCGGGCCAGTTCAATGCCCTAGCGGACAAGCTGAGCAGGGTCTTCCAGCCACATTAATGGTGGTTGGACTCCAGAGTGGCCTCTTGGCTCTTCCAACCCGGGGGGGTTCCACTGATGGACCTCTTTGCGAGTCTGACCAACACTCAGCTGCCCCACTTCTGCTCAGGCCAGTCACACCTCTCATGGGTGGCAGCAGATGCGTTCTTCATCCCGTGGACGGAGGGCCTTCTCTATGCCTTCCTGCCCATGCCGCTGATTGCCAGGACCCTTTTCAAGGCTCAGCACGATGGGGTGTTTCTGATACTGATTGCCCCCAGTGGCCCAGGCAACCATGGTTCCTGCTGCTCCTCTGCGTGTCCTCAGCAGTCCTGGTCCTGGGGCTACTGTCGCAGGAGGAGGGCTGGCTCTTACACCTCAACATGGGGTCCCTGTCGCTAATGGCCTGGCTGCTGAAAGGGTAACCTTGGCCCCATTCAACCTTTCCAGGGAGGTAGAGGAGGTGCTCCTAGCCTCCTGTAGGGTCTCCACGAGATGAGCCTATGCCTTCAAATGGCACAGATACTCAGTGTGGTGCACGGACCAGCAAGTCAACCCGTTCTCGTGCTCAGTGCAACTTGCATTGCAATATTTGCTCCACCTGTCACAGGCAGGGTACACCTGAGTGCCCTAGCAGCACACCACCACCTTATCAAGGGCAAGCCCCCCTCTCTGTTCAGCCCCTCATGACCTACTTCATGCAGGGCCTCCTGTTATCCAAGCCCCCCATCTGCCCTCCGGCAGCAAAGTGGGACCTCAATGTGGTGCTATCCAAACTCACTAAGCTGCCGTACAAGCCCTTGGCTATCTGCCACCTATGGTACCTTTCATGGAAGGTAGTCTTCCTAATGGCGCTCACATCCATTCACAGGATCAGCGAGCTTCAAGCGTTAGTGGCAGATCCGTCATACACAAGGTTCTATAAAAACAGGGTGGTGCTCCATAAGCATCTCAAGTTCCTTCCCAAGGTGGTGTCCCTATTTCACCTCAATCAAGAGGTGGTGCTCCTCACCTTCTTTCAGCGGCTTCACGACAGTAGGACAGAGACCATCCTTCATACCCTGGATTGTAAGAGGGCCCTGTCCTTCTATCTCCAACATACCCAGGGCCAACACAAAGCCTCTCAGCTTTTTGTCTCCTATGACCCCAGTCAGCTGGGTGAGGTAGTGACCAAGTGAACTCTGTCCACTTGGGTGGCGGACCACACTGCCCTTGCCTATGAGCAGGCTGGGCTTTCGCTAGAGCGCTGGGTCACTGCACACAGCATCAGGGCCATGGCGGCATCTGTGACAAATCTGCATTCTGTCCCTCTGTTGGACATCTGCCGGGCCGCCACCTGGTCTTTAGTCCACACCTTTGCAGCTCATTACTGCCTGGAGAGGGAGTCCTGATGGGACAGCTCCTTCGACCAGGCCATACTCCCGTCATCTGTTTGAGCTGTAGGCAATTCATGCCCTCCGACCCTTCTGTGTTCAGGCTACTGGAGTGCTGGTTCTCACTGGACACTTGGGTCTCTGGGAGTCTTCCTTAAGACTCAATTGCTGCTGCTCACGGGTCACCTTTTTCTGATCACCTGTGACATTTCTACAGGTTTATTGGTAGCCTGTAGCTAGGGAGTCCCATATGTGAGGACTGACTTCCTGCTTGTTCTCTGAGAAAGCATAGTTACTCACCTGTAACAGGTGTTCTCCGGGGACAGCAGGTATCAATCCTCAAAACCTTCCCTCCTCCCCGTGGAGTTGCTTCTTATCATTTTTGCCATCTTTAACTATGTCATTTGACTGAAGCAAGATGGCACCCTTGAGTGGGAAGGGGACCACACATACATGGTGCATCTCCCAAAGGCTTTCTTTGAAAGATAGGGAAAAGCTTCCATGCAGGGCTCCATCAGCATCAATGTCACCCATATGTGAGGACTGGTTCCTGCTGTCTCTGGAGAATACTTGTTACAGGTAAGTAACTATGCTTTACTTGCTATTATTTTTGTTGACCTTTCTGCTTGATGTCGAACATATGGGTCCAGAACCAGAAACAAACATCCACCACCCCAAGGACTTTAACTCTCACGCCCCACTTTAGTTCTGCCCCATTCCACCCTAGCCCAACCCCACCTTCCCAAACAACTGAGTCAGCAACTACCTATGGCCTTAAAGTTTAAATATTTGTGCTATTTGACTGAACTGAGTTTAAGACCTGCATGTCCTCTAAAATACAAATATAAATCTAGCTTGCACAGGTTCATGAAACTGTCGTCTCTTGGAGCTACGACAGAAGAGGGAATGTGAAGATAACATGTTCAGACATAAATCAGGCTGGGGGAAGGGTAAAGAAGCACCTAGATTCCTACCCTGAATTAGCAGACGCATTGTGTGTGTCATGTTGCCAAATATACTAGATATCATTTTTCTTGTGATCCTACTTTTTAAAATAAAAAGTTTAGACAACCAAAGGTGTATTATGATTACTTTCATTTGAGCAAAAAAGATAGCTGGTCTGGACTGAATAGGCAGAACAAAAATAAATTGCAAACTTGAATAAAACTGAGTACTTTGAATTGCTAAAGTCATTCTGCACGCAAGCTGAAACGAGCACTGCGAGAAACAGCTGGCTCCACCACAGCTCCTGTGTCCAGAGCACGTGACCTTGTTACCCTGCATTTAAGACATTAATGTTAGCACTGCTCGCATGCTCTAATGGTAAGAGAAGCAACACTCATACAGGAAACACTTTTCAATATTTTATGAAATGCTTCAAAGCAGGACCTGGCCCTCAATCCTAGCAAGCACAGCAAAGCTCTCAGCCAACATTTTTGACTCTCAGAGTGCCTGATGGTCATCTAAAATTAGAACACAGATAGAGGCAAAGTGGAATAGACCTACACCTAATCTGTTCCCAGAAATATCAAGGAATTTACCATATAATGGTTCACTGGATGTTGTCAACGGCATTAATTTGAGATCCTCACTGGACACAAATGTTTCTAAATTTGGAATACCCATTCTCCGTGAACAAGCAGGAAGAAGTCCTCAGTATGGGTGATGTCCCCCGACGGAGCCCCACACGGGAATGCTCCTCAGCTTCCACCGGAAGCTTTGGGAGCCTCTATCACACATGCATGCCTGCCCGCCCTGGCGCCATCTTATCCCCAGTTCACTTTTTCAGCAGAGCCTCACAGACATGTTCCTTAGTGCTACCATGAAAAGCTGTTCTTGCAGGCCCTTCGGGGTTCTGTTTTTTGTGTTTTCTTGCAATTTTTCCTGCCAGTGTCTTTCACTTGTTGTCAGGGCACCGGTTCTACTCGCGCTGGCCATTATTTGGGGCTTTTTTATTCCTGCTGTTCATGGAGAACACCTGCTACAGGCGAGTAACTATGCTTTCTTGCACCGAGTATATAAGCAACAAAAAACTGAAGCAATATTCAGTTTATTATGTCGCTGTATTTTTTTTTTCATCTTTGTAGAGCACATTTAGAAAATATTTTAAAATGCACATAATCATGGGTAAATCAGAGAGATAGAGAGAGGTACTATTCTGCTCAAAGGATATAGAGACCAGGAGACAATATGTTTACATTAATGAAAAATGAAGGGTCAGTTTTCAAATGGTTTACTCAATTAACTTTGGAACTTACCCAGTTAAATCTCTGACTGAACCTTTTTCCCTGCTGACCTCCTAATCTGTTCCCCCCAAACTCAGACAGCAGACAACTTTAGGTGGTCAATGAAAGAGCCATTCTCAGAACAGGTTTGCAGCATAGAAGCTGCTTGGAGCAAATCTTCAGCAGTAACTGGATAAATTTAGCTGGACAACTCCAATCACACAAATAGTCCCTAAATCTAACCAGCTAAGTTTATCTCTATTTAGCTTGCTATCTTTAGCAGCTAACTGGTAGGTTTAGGCAGACAATCCAACAACATAAATACAGTCTTAAATTTTGCTAGCCAGATGCCAATCAGCTAGCCTTAGGTGAATTTTCAACTGAAAACCACTGGAAATCCTCTTAATGATCACCAAGTATAATTTGCAACTTTATTTACCTCAAAAAGAAAACAAAAATGCTTAAAATTCTCTGAAAACTATTAAACCAGGCCCTCGGTAGTTCATAAAAGTTTAAACCAAGAAGGCCAGTGCAAGAGTATTGGGCGCCCTAGAAGAACCTTCAGTAGTGTGCAGAGGCAGCAGAAGGTCTTTTATTTTGGGTGGGCCTAAGTTCCTCCACCATGGAGGCCAATCTGTGGGAGCATGTCTGGGCCGTCTGGATGGCCCTGAGCAGGATGGACCCATTAGGATCCTATTCTGCATTGCGGGAGCCAGATGTTCCCGTGGGTGCAGCATCGGGCCCTGAGACGGCCCAGCATGCCCCTGCATCCCTGCGGGGACGTCCTCCCCGCATGCTGGTTCCACCACAGCATTGCCGACTCCCTGTTACCCGCTGCCCAACCCGGGCTGGACAGCCAGGGCCCGGATCAGGCAGCAGGGACCATCGTCACCAGGGGTAATATGGGTTACTCCCAGTGTAGCAGCAGATAAGCATGCAATAAATAAAACCAGGAGTCTTTTCAAGGATCCAAGCCAGTTTAATGTGCACAGGCTCAAGCAATAATCAAATTCAAAATGGCTGAGCAATGGTTTCTAGCAAAACAGCAACTTTTATAGACTTCTTCTCCATTCTAGACATAGGCAAACTTTTCATTGGTCCCAGTAACCCCTCTCACCCATCTATTGGTCCCGGTACCATTACGTAGCTATCCAATGGGGACCCTTGACTGGGCTCAGCACCTGGTTGCCCCCCTTCCAGTCCCAATTACAATGGTCAGTTCACTAACTTTGATACTTCTCTCCTCCAAGGTCGCTATCCAGCTGGAATATGTGGGAAAGCAGGGCACTGTAACCTTTCTTACAGCAAGTTAATTAATTCCATAGAAGCTTCTCACATCCTTATCAATACCAATTAGAGCTGTTTTCTGTCTTTTCTAAGTTTCGTTTCCGCTTAGCTATGTTCAGTTAAGCTGAGTTAAGTTTCAATTCTATGGTGTCATCATTCAGGGGGGTTTTCATTCTTCTGGGCCTAACTACAGGCTTCAGTTACAGGTCAAGCTGCTTAGGCCTGTCTGTTTAGTTCAATTAGCATGGATCATAGGCCTTCGCCTACCACAAAACCACTGCTGTTTAGATTTGTGTCAGGCCTCTAGGAAAGCACTGGGGTAATCTGCAAGGAGTAAGGTTACCAGATGTCCCCAACTTTCAGGAACTGTGCCTGATTTTAGAGCTGTGTGCCTGACTCCCAGCTGTCTGGCAGTCTCCTGTTCCTGATTCCAGCAATGTGGACAAAGGGAGCAAAAAAAAATAATTTTCAAATGTAACGATTTAAATATGCCAGTTTATAGAATTTACAACCATTATCTTTACATTTTGCACAGTACAGGGGAAATGCATCACGGCTTTTGTTTCTCTGTTATTTTGTTTGCTTGGAAGTAATATTGTTGCTGTGATGGGATGGAAGGGGAGAGGCAGGGTAATGACTCCTCTTCCCTTCTCCATGCCTTGTTGCTTATATCTGGAACTAAGGTGTCCTTTCCTCTCCCTATTCCCCTCCCCCCCCCCACCCCCACTATGGATTAGTGTCCCAGTATTGACTGCAAAGGTCTGGTAGCCTTAGCATGGAGCAGCATTTAAAATCCTAAACAGGACTAGATTGTAACCTCTGACGAGCAGAGACCGTGTTTTAAGTGTATCTGTACAGCGCTGAGTACGCCTTGTAGTGCTATAGAAATGATCAGTAGTAGTAGTAATAGTACAACAGCATGTGGCTTCCTAAAGGGCCAGGATGAGCTTCATGGCGGGACCATGGTTGAAAAAACTTGAATGAGCATGGGGAGGCTGAGTTGTCGGGGTTTTTTTTAACAATCTCACTAATTTGGTGTAAGCAGGGCCGGTGCAAGGAGAAGAAGCCATCTAAGTGAATCTCATCCCTAGCACCCTCCCTGCGGCACCCACCGCCGCCTCTCTCCGGGACCAACAGCAGGGGCAGTAGGCGCAAACAGTCCCACGGCACTTACCTAAGCTTTGGTGCCGCAGGGCTGTTTGCTTCCACCGCTCTCCAATGCCCAATGCTGACTTTGGGAGTTGGAGAGGGGCAGAAGCCATTGCCGTCACTGTCGGTCCTGGAGAGAAGCAACAGCGGCGGCAATGGACACCCTTGGAGTGCCGGTGCTCTAGCTGACTGACTAGTTCGCCTAATGGTAGCGCCACTCCTGTTTGTGAGGGTTACTTCAGAATTTGATAATAAGAGAAAGACGGGGGCCTGGCTGTTAGCATAAGTATTGGTCTTGGAGTTGGCAAGGCCTGAATTGGAGGACATCACTATAGCAGATTTTGAGAATGCTTGAGGCAGATGTGGACGGCAGCAATACGAAAAGGAGTGAGAGGTCTGGTAAAAGACAGATCTAGGAGGGGGCACATCTGGGCTGTCCAGATGTCCCCGAATAGGACGGGCTTTGTTGTACCCAATTCTGCATCGCAGGAGCTAGACACTCCTGTGGATGCAGGACCGGGCAACGGGACAGCCCGGCATGCCCCTGCAGCAGCCGTGGGAACATTCTGAAGGCAGCACGGCGAAGCCCCCCTGCTCCCGCTGGTGCGCCGATGAACCAACGCACCCCCTAGACCGATTTTCCCACTGACCGACCCTCGTGGGGTCTGCAAAAGCCAGGATTGTGCGGCAGGGCAGTACCTTCAGTGGCTCCGTTGCAATGGAGGGAGTTGCTGCCAGGCTGGGGAGCACAGGCACTCAGCGCTTATTCCACGTACAAGGTGGAATAAGCTGTGCGTCCCCTGGTGCTCCCCAGAAGTAACAGGGCCATGACCTGAATCGGCCCTGTATATCTGAGCGCCTGCTCCGCCCACAATCTATCCCCGTACCGTCCCTGTCCTGCTCTCCCCACACAGCAGCTCTGTGCGTGAGGGGAGAGGGGCTTCCAGAATTCAGGCCGGACGGCTAATGGGGCTGCACATCCCACCAGGACATACAGCCCCACTAGTCGCCTTACAGAATCGGACCTACAGCGGGTGAAGTTGAAATTGGGATGCATATGGGAATTTATATGCACATCTACCCCACATGGAGGAATCTCAATTGAGCAAACTGGACAGGCCAATATGACCTGCCTGCATTAACTATTTTAACATGTACACTGAGTTATCATTTTCTCTGCAGCCCCTGTATTATGTGACATTATTTGCCTCTGAAGATCTCTCTCTCTTTAATTTATGATTATTCTCAGGTGTTGAAACAGGAATAACTTGTGGATTTACAATAACAGAACTGGGGAATGGTTGCAATTAAGTTATAAAAAGAAACAATGACCCCTGACGTTATTAAAACTATGTATTATCAACTGCATTACAGAATTATGAACAAATACATAGTTAGTTCTATTTTTGTAGAGCATAATTATAGGCTTTGTGTGTGCCTAAAGCGTACTGTACTAAGCACTTGCTAGAAAGTCTTTTAGTAAAATGGAAAATAGATTTTTGTCACAAACATCTGGAAATTTACACCATCTGTATTTTATTTTTGTCCATACAGAAAAATAAACATTCACTTGAAGGGTATGATGCCCACCTACTTCAAGAATGGCACCCCCAGAGAGCACAGCCACGGGAGTGCAACTATTCTCTGACAGGGCTCTCAAGAAATGCAATTCAAGTCAAGGACAAACATATTGATGTATCACGGTTTTCAAGAGAAGCAAGAATGTTGAATATGGGAATTATTCTGAGGCTAAAGCTCATGTTCAGGTTCAGTGTGAGCCTTCAATATGTGGCCAGTGGGTTAGTCAAATAAAGGGAAAGAAAGCACTAGAAGTGCCTGGCTTTCGAAAAATCACAGGCACACATGTAATAGATGCTTCATATAAGAAGCAACTGTCAGCAAGGCCTCCGTTTCCTGAATCCTGCTCAAAGTCTTGCAAACACATACTATGACTATTGAGAACCCAGCAGAGAAGATCATCCACTGTGCACAGCTTCTTTTGGTGTATATGAGACCGAGGGAGAGGACGGAAGCAACCAAGAAGCTAATCTTTGAAAGTCAGAGAAAGTCTATCGCCCGCCCCCAGGATGTAGCAATGCAGTGGGAAGTGCCACTGGTGATCGAGGCCTCCTCCGGCCTCTCCCAAACCAAGCTCTCTGTTCCAAATCAGAAACATCAAGCATTTGCTGAAAACACTGAAAACCTGGGTGACAGCATTCATTCAGGGAGAAGGCACGCATTCTTTGGCTTCTATTTTTGCCAGCTGATACACATCAGGTATGGAAATAGCAATCAGCTACAAATGAGGAATAAAACAACAAACAGAGCTCATTTCGTATTCATGTTTTTAGATATCTAAGGTCACCTATGTCCAGAATCCCGAAGCAGAATACACTTACAGATGATTTGTGTGGAATCTAGATAGAGATTTCAACTCCGTTATGCTGCCATTTGATTTTTCAACTGGTTTTGACAACGAGGGCTACAGCATTCTTCTGAATAAAACTTAGCTTTCGGTGACAAAGGGATGATGCCTGGATGGGTCACATTGTTCCTCTCAAATAAGATTCAGAGGGTGAGAGATAAAGAGGGATGCTCAAAAGCAGGGATCTAATCCTCTGCTGTCCCAAAGCGGTTAGTCCTATCCCCAGTATTATGTAATTGAATGTACACAATTATATTCCTACCTTTCCCTCTGAAGAGTATACAGAGCGGATTACACAGATAAACATGAAATACAAAAAATAAAACCAACTGCAAACAAAAAAAACAACAATTAAACAATAGTATGTCCTGCATTTATCACCCACTATGCTGCAATTTAATAGAAAAGGGGACTGCTACTTCTGGAGAGAGATCTGCAATTCTGAGTATATACTTCTGGGAATTTTTCTGAAAGGACTTCTTTGGATTAAAACTGATTAATCTGTGAACCCAGTGTATTTGTTAAATCAGTCAGGGCCTAGTAGCAGCAGTTTAAGTTTAAATTTAAAACACAGAAGAGAGCTTTCTGGTTAGATTTCAAACCCAGCAGAGAGCTTGTAGTTTAAATTTAATACTCACTCAGGGCCTAGTAGCAGCAAAGTGCTATTAGTTTAAATTTAAAACACAGAAAAGAGCTTTCTGGTTAACTTTAAAACCCAGCAGAGAGCTTCTAGTTTAAATTTCATAATAAATCAGAGCCTATCAGCAGCAAACAGCTTTAATTTAAATCAAATCAGAATATAACTTAGCATAAAAGGCAAAACAGAGTCAGTATTCTTTGAGCAACAAATAAAGTCTCCTAGAGAGTTTTACAAAGAGGCCTTCTACCTAGGGGGCAAAAAACCTGTGAAACCTTTTCAATAGAAACTTCCACGGTGCGAGAGGGTTTTACATCACCTGGAGGACAGGTCCTGTTACAGGATCACTTCCAGAGCATCACCCTGGTGTGGCAGGAAGTGATCCTGTAACTAGGACCTGTCCTCCAGGTGATGTAAAACCCTCTCACACCGAGAAAGTTTCTCCAGGGCCATGTGCCCATGAGGGAAGGGTTAGGACAGCTGTTATAGTTGGTGATTCGATCATTAGGCATGTAGATAGCTGGGTGGCTGGTGGACGTGAGGATCGCCTGGTAACATGCCTGCCTGGTGCCAAGGTAGCGGACCTCACGCGCCACCTAGATAAGGTCTTAGATAGTGCTTGGGAGGAGTCTGCTGTCTTGGTACATGTCAGTACCAATGACATAGGAAAATGTGGTAGGGAGGTTCTGGAGGCTAAATTTAGTCTTTTAGGTAGGAAGTTGAAATCCAGAACTTCCAGGGTAGCGTTCTCTGAAATGCTTCCCGTTCCACATGCAGGACCCAAAAGGCAGGCAGAGCTCCGGAGTCTCAATGTGTGAATGAGACAATGGAGCAAGGATGAGGGTTTTGGATTTGTTAGGAACTGGGGAACATTCTGGGGAAAGGAGGGGCTCTTCCTAAGGGATGGGCTTCACTTTAACCGGGATGGAACCAGGCTGCTGGCATTAACCTTTAAAAAGGAGAGATAGAGCAGCTTTTAAACTAGATAATAGGGGAAAGCCAACAGTCGCACAAGAGCACATGGTTTGGAAGAAGGTATCCTTGAAGGATACTACCAAAAGCAGAGAGGTTCCAAAAAAGAGTAAAGTAGCCCAAATGCCCTTGAGTATGGAGCAGACAGAGCTTAAAGATTCCAAATTACCCATGCCTACCAATAGCCAAATTAATATGAATAAAATACAGTCTCTAAAATGCTTGCATGCAAATGCTAGAAGTCTAAAAAATAAGATGGGAGAGTTAGAATATATAGCACTAAATGAGAGGTTAGATATGATTAGAATATCAGAGACATGGTGGAAGGAGGACAACCAGTGGCACACTGTGATACCTGGATACAAACTATATCGTAATGATAGAGCTGATCAAATTGGTGGAGGGGTTGTGTTCTATGTTAGAGAGAGCATTGAGTCAGAAAGGATTAAAGTTTTGCAGGAAACAAAATTTGCAGTAGAATCTCTATGGATTGAAATTCCATGTAAAAAGGGGAAGGCGATGGTAGTGGGGGTGTACTATTGACCGCCTGGCCAGAATGAACAAATGGATGATGAAATGCTCAAAGAAATCAAGGAAGCTAACAAAAGTTACAGCACAGTAATAATAATGGGTCAGTGTCACGGCAGGACATGCTAGGGAGATAAAGTTCCTAGATGAAATAAATGACTGCTTCTTGGAGCAGCTGGTTCATGAACTGACCAGAGGGTAAGCCATAGTCCTTAGTGGAACACCAGATCTGGTGCAAGAGATAAGGGTGTTGGGGCCACTTGGCAATAGTGATCAAAGCATGATTGTGTTTCATTTAATTAGTGGAGGAGAGATAGTAAGGAAATCCACAGTACTACCTTTTAACTTTCAAAAGGGAGACTATGATAAAATGAGGAAAACAGTTAAGAAAAAATTAAAAGGAGCAGTTGCAAAGGTTAAAGACTTACATCAAGCTTGAGTGTTGTTGAAAAATACTATCTTGGCAGTCCAGACCAGCTGTATTCCACGCTTTAAGAAAAGTAGAAGGAAGTCCAAAAAACTGCCTGCATGGTTTGAAGGTGAGGTCAGAGAGGCTGTTGTTGCCAAAAAAGCATCTTTCAGGAAATGGAAAAAAGAGCCAAATGACGAAAACTGGAAACAGCACAAGCACTGGCAAGTTAAATGCAAGGCATCGATAAGGCAGGCAAAGGGAGAATTTGAGAAGAAGCTTGCTGCGGAAGCAAAAACGTGTAATAAAGATTTTTTCAAGTACATTCATAGCAAAAAACCTGTGAGTGAGTCAGTTGGTCCATTAGATGATAGAGGGGTTAAAGGGGCACTAAGAGGCGACAAGGCAATAGCGGAGAGACTGAATGAACTCTTTGCTTTGGTCTTTATGGAAGATGTAGGGATGTTACGCATGACTGAAGTGGTATTTAAAAATGTGGAAGAATTGAAGGAAATATCGATACATCGGGAACATGTGTTACAACTATTTGATAAACTGAAGAATAACAAATCACCTGGACCAGATGACATACATCCAAGTGTGTTGAAAGAACTGAAATATGAGACTGCAGACCCGCTATTACTAATCTGTGAACTATATTATTAAAATCATCTGTAATACCTAAAGATTGCAGGGTGGCCAACGTAACGCCAATTTTTAAAAAGGGTTCCAGGGGTGATCCGGGAAACTACAGACCGGTGAGCCTGAGGTCAGTACCGGGAAAAATGGTAGAAACCATCATAAAGAACAAAATTGCTGAACATGGAGATAGTCATGGCTTAATGCAGGAGTCTCAAACTCAAGTCCTGGAGGGACACAAACCAGTCAGGTTTTCAGGGTATCCCTAATAAATATGCATGAGATATATTTGCATGCACTGCCCCCATTGTATGCAAATATGTTTATGTTTATTAAAAACTTGCTATACCGCCCATAACCAGGGCATCTGGGCGGTTTACAAAGAAAGTTTTAAAAAAAATGCTGCAATGAAAAGAAAAAGAACGCCATTAAAATTTCAAAAGGACAGACAAGAAAAGACAAAGAAACAAGTAAGGAGCTGGAAATCAACGAGTGGGGAGAGAAAGGAACAGAAGGGTGGGGGAGGTTGAAGGCAGAGCAAAATAGATGAGTTTTGAGTTTAACCTTAAAGGTTTTGAATGAGGATTCTAAACAGAGGGAGGCGGGGAGCGAGTTCCAGAGATGTGGACCGAGGAAATAGAAAGCAGAGGAGCGGGTGGATTCCAGGTGGGCTTGGGATGGGGAGGGAAGGGACATGCGATTGGCGTGAATGGACCGAAGGGAACGGTGAGGGGTGTGAAGGTGAACTTGATCGGCAAGGTAAAGGGGGGTGCCGGTGTGAATGGACCTGTGAACATATATGAGGATCTTGTACTGGACCCGGAAGGAAATAGGAAGCCAGTGCAGACGGAGAAGGAGGAGAGTTATATGGTCAAAGCGAGAGGCGTGAGTGAGAGGACGAGCAGCAGCATTTTGAATATGTTGGAGACGGGTGAGCTGGGACTGAGGGAGACTGGCCAGGGAGACGTTACAATAGTCGAGGCGTGAAACGACGAGAGAAAGAAGCAGAGTGGTTAAAGCGGAAGGGGAAAGAAAAGTACAGACTGCACGAAGTTGTTTCAGGGAGAAGAAGGAATGCTGTACAACAGAAGAGATATGATCTTTGAAAGAAAGAGAAGAGTTGAGTGTGACGCCCAGATACCGAAGGGAGGAAACGATAGGAATAGGTGAAGAAGAAAATGAGGGAACAAGAGAGGGGGGAGGGCTTCCAAAGGTGAACCAGATTGCAGAGGTCTTAGAAAGATTAATGTGTAAGAAGTTGGAAGAAAGTCAAGAAGCCACAGCGGAGAGGCAGGTGTTGAGAACTGAAATATCAGGAGTGGAAGAATCCATGTGGTGCAAGAGAAAGATATCATCCGCGTAGTAGTAGGCAGAAACACTGTGTTGTTGAATCAAGAGACAAAGGGGGGCAAGGAAAACATTGAACAGAAGGGGGGCGAGAATGGTACCCTGGGAACGCCGCAGGGGAGGAGGTGGAGGGAGAGGAAGAGGACCCGGAGACAACTGAGAAAGACCGACGGGAGAGAAAGGAATGAAACCAATGAAGAACAGTGCCAGTGAGACCAGCTTCCCGAAGACGTGTCAGAAGAGTGCGGTGACTGACCAGGTCAAAAGCAGCAGATCGATCAAGAGAGACAGCAAGGGAAAAAAGACCATGATCGTGAGCAGCATGCAGATCATTAAGGAGAGAAAGAAGGACAGATTCCGTGCTGTGGCTGGGGTGGAAATCAGATTGTCATGGGTGAAGGGTAAGGGAGGCTTCAAGATGAGAAGAGAGTTGAGAGAAAACCAGCTTTTCTAGGAGTTTCAAGAGAAATGGAAGATTGGAAATGGGGCACCAACTGGAGGGGGAAGAGGGGTCGAGGGAACCTTTTTTCAGAAGGGGAGGGACAGTGGCGTGCTTCCAGGGAGAAGGAAAGCTACCAGACAATAAGCTTGAGTTGAAAAGAGAGAGAATGTGAAGGGAAAGTGCAAGGGAGGGTTCAAAGAGCCAATGGGAGAGAATGGGATCTGCAAGGCAAGTGGGTTTCTGGGTAGAAGAGAAAGCATTTGATAGGATGGAAGCAGAAAGTGGCATGAAGGTGGGCCAGAGATGTGAGAGTGAAGGGGTAGGGGAGGAAAGGGGAGAGGGAGGAAGGGACCGGGAAAGAGGGGATGAAGCAGGGGGGGGGGGGGGAAGGGAGGAGTGCAGGAGGGAAAGGAAAGAAGTATAGAATGGACCTTAGAGGTAAAATGAGAGGCCAGGGAAGTAGGGTCAGGGGGAGTAGAGGAGGGGGGAGAAGGAGAAGGAGTAGAGTGAGGGGCAGAAAGGGAACGGAGGACAGAGTAGAGTTGACGGGAGGAATTAGCGGAAGAGGAGATAAGGTTGTAAAAATAGTCTCATTTGGCAGAGTGGAGAAGGGAGCAATAGTGACGGTGACAAAGATGGAAGTGGTGCAAGCTAGAGGAAGAGGGGTGCTTACGCCAAAGTCGCTCTGCACGACAAAGATACCTGGGGTGAAGGAAAAGACCAGGGTGGAACCAGGGATGATGAGAATGGCGTCGGGAGGAAAGACAGGCCTGAAGGGGGGCAACAATATCAAGAGCAGCGGAGAGAGAAGAGTTCCAGAGGTGCACCTGAGTGTCAACAGGAAGTGAGTAGAAATCTGCGGGAAACAAAGTGTCTGAGGGGGGAAACTGGAGAAGGGTGTTAGCATTGATACGACGTGCATAGGTTTGGGAAGCAGAAGAAGAAACAGAAGAAACAGATGGGGGGAAGAGGGAAAGGGGAGGGAAAAGAAAATACAGAGATGGTCGGACCATGGGAGGGAAAGGGAGGAAAGTGAAGAGGGGGGAAGGGACAGAAGGTATGGGAAATAAGATGATCAAGGGAGTGACCAGCAGAGTGGGTGGGAAAGGAGACAAATTGGTGAAGGGAAAGGTCAGATGGGAAAGTACTAAAAGCAAGGTCTCTGGAGGTAGAAGGAGAGTCAGCATGGGCATTAAAGTCCCCTAGGATCAAAAGATGGGGGAAGAGAAGAGAAGCCTCGGAGATTGGAGGAGTAGCCTAGTGGTTAGAGCAACTCCCTAGAACCCAGAAGATCAAGGGTTTGATTCCCACTAGTACTCCTTGTGACTTTTGGAAAGTCACTTTACCCTCCATTGCCTTGGAAGAAAAGGCTGGCAATCTACTTCTGGTGATACATTGCCAAGAAAACCCAGAGGTAGCTGGTCACTATGAGTCAACACTGACTTGATGGCACAAAAAAAGGATCAAAAGATGGGGGAAGAGAAGAGAAGCCTCAGAGAGGGTAGCCAGAAGGGAGTCCCATAGTGTGGGTGATAGAGAAGGACGGGTGTAGATAAGGAGAAAATATATCTCATGCATATTCATTAGGGAAAACCTGACTGGTTTGCAGCCCTCCAGGACTGGAGTTTGAGACCCCTGGCTTAATGGGAGACAGCCAACATGGCTTTAGACAAGGAAGATCTTGTTTTACTAATTTGTTATGTTTTTTTTGAAGGTGTGAATAAACAGGTAGACAAAGGTGAGAAGGTTGATATAGTGTATTTGGATTTTCAGAAAGCCTTTGACAAGGTTCCTCAGAGACTTTTGGCAAAACTAAAGAGTCATGGGATAGGAGGCAGTGTACTATTATGGATCAGGAACTGGTTAAAAGACAGAAAGCAGAGGGTAGGGCTAAATGGCCAATTTTCCCAATGGAGAAAGGTGAATAGTGGTGTACCCCAAGGATCTGTGCTGGGTCCGCTGCTTTTTGACATATTCATAAATGATCTGGAAAAGGGAATAACGAGTGAGGTTATCAAATTTGCAGATGACACAAAACAATTTAAAGTTGTTAAAACCCATGAGAATTGTGGAAAATTGCAAGAGGATCTTGATAAATTGGAAGACTGGGCATCAAAATGGCAGATGAAATTTAATGGACAAGTGCAAAGTTATGCACCTAGGGAAGAACAACCCAAACTATGATTACACAATGCAAGGTTCCACATTAGGAACCACCACCCAGGAAAAAGATATAGGCGTCATTGTGGATAACATGTTAAAACCATCCGCCCAGTGTGCAGCGTCAGCCAAGAGAGCAAATAGAATGCTAGGTATCATAAGGAAAGGAATGGAAAATAAAACAAAGGATATTATAATGCCTCTATATCGTTCCATGGTGAGACCGCACCTTGAATATTGTGTGCAATTCTGGTCGCTGTATCTTAAAAAGGATATAGCGTTATTAGAAAAGGTTCAGAGAACAGCTACCAAAATGGTAAAGGGGATGGAAGGATAACCCTATGAAGAAAGACTAAAAAGGTTAGGGCTCTTTAACCTGGAAAAGAGACGGCTGAGGGGAGATATGATAGAAGTCTATAAATTAATGAATCGAGTGGAACGGGTAAACGTAGATCGATTGTTTACGTTATCAGAATATAGAAAGACTAGGGGACATGCAATGAAGCTGCAGGGTAAACTATTTAAGACTAATAAGAGAAAATATTTTTTCACTCAACGTGTAATCAAACTCTGGAATTTGTTACCGGAGGATGTAGTAAAGGCTGTTAGTATAGCTGGGTTTAAAAAAGGTTTGGACAAGTTCCTGGAGGAAAGGTCCATAAACCATTATTAAAAAGGTGGTGTCAAAGGCTTTATTGAAATCTAAATACACCACATCTAGAGCTCTCCCTCGGTCCAACTCCCTGGTCACCCAGTCAAAGATATCAATCAGATTTGTCTGACAAGACCTGCCTCTGGTGAATCCATGCTGCCTCGGATCCTGTAATCCGCTGGACTCCAGAAACCTCACTATTTCTCTTTCAGCAGCGTTTCCAATAATTTACTCACCACCGAAGTTAAACTAACCGGCCTGTAGTTTTCAACCACATCCTTACTTCCGCTTTTGTGTAAAGGCACCACATGAGCCTCTCTCCAGTCCTTTGGCACCACTCCCAACTCCAACAAGGCATTGAAAAGGTCAGTCAGTGGAGTTGCTAGAACGTCCCCAAGTTCCCTCAGTATTCTAGTGTGTATCCCATCCGGTCCCATCGCTTTGTCTACTTTAAGTTGAGCTAGTTTCTCACGAACACATTCTTCTGAAAATTGTTCAAGATGTCCCTCACTTCTGTTCCTATTTGTGGGTGTTTTCTGAGGTCCTGCTCCTCGTTCTTCATCTGTGAACACAGAACAAAAATATTCGTTAAGCAATTCCACTTTATCCGTATCAGCTTCTACATATTCCTCCCCTGCACCCTTGAGTCTGACAATACTCCCTGAGGTATTGGTCCATCTTGGTAAAGTTAGTTTTCCTAAAGTCTAAGACCCTCACTTTTGAATGGATTCTATCAGCCCTAGTCCTAACACTGAACCACACCATCTGGTGATCACTGGATGCAAAATGATCTCCCACTACAACATCAGTTGAAATGTAAATATTAAAAGTGATAGGAGAGAGTAGAGAACCTTGAGGTACTCCTACCACCAAACTCTTGATAGATGAAGTTAAACCCCTAAATGTCCTGTCTGATAAAAAAACATGTAACCAAAACTTCACTGGCTCTGAGATGCTTAAAGCAGTAAATGATTTAGCAAGTTCTTATAACTGACAGTGTCCAAAGCCAAAGACAGGTCTGAAAAACTTAATCCAGACTCCATCGGAATGGTTTGCCTTCTTACTTTGGGGAAGGGCCAAGCCGTGCCACCCTCCCCTTCCACCCCATGCTGACCCATGCGGTGCTACTGCCCCCTGCTGCCGCTGATTCTGGCAGCAGGGGGGACAGCTCAGCGGCAGGCCATGTGCTTTGGCACACATGGTCTGCTGCCACCGGGCCATGCCATCCTCCCCTTCTCCCTGTGCTGACCCATGTGGCACTGCTGCCCACTTCCCCCCCCCCCCAACCACCCACTGCCACTGATTCTAGTGGTGGAGGGATGGCTTGGCAGCAGACCATGTGCTTCAGCACACATGGCCTGCCACGTGCCAAACTGAGCCATGTCACCCTCCATCATACTGTCCCATGCAGCACTACTGCCGGTACGGGGGGGACGGTTCAGCAGCAGACCATGTGCTTTGGCACACATGGCCTGCCACTTTTGACCCCCCCCCCCAAAGTTATGTTGAAGGGAGGTCAGAAGTGGCAGGTCATGTTTACCAAAGCATGTGGCCTGCTGCCGAGCTGAGATTGTGCCCCCTTGACACCGCTGCTGGATAGTGTCATGGTGGCGCCCCTGGTGGCCAATGGCGGTAAGGGCACGCTACACATCACACTTATTTTTTTTAAGGAGCGTGGGATATTTAAGGCCAAGTGCAGACTGGTCTTATGAATTTTAGCTCCTTGTGAGAACACAATGATTAAGCCACGAGTGTAGGGAAACAAGGCTTTTATTTCCCCTCTGTGCAAGGGTTCATTAAGACCATGGAAATCAAAGAATGTCCTTTGTTCATAAAGGCTCCAGTGATAAACAGATAAAACCAATTGTTAATATCTTCACAATTAGTTGAAAGGTTAAAGGGAGGAATTCAATTCATTCCAGGCAAAGTAATTAAACAAGACTTCTTCTTATTTACAAGGTGGCTATGGATTCTAGGCTAGAAGCCATACAGAAACTACAATCCATAGCTTCTTCTTGAGGAATGGGAATAGTGTTTGCATTTTCTATTTCCATAAATTCTGCCTCACTACTTTCCCCCTCAGAGCACACGCTATCCCTGGCAGTTACAGCTTTACAATGACTGTCTCTGGTATCTTGCCTCCAATAAGACTGTGCTTTAAAGTCTCTTGGTAGTTCTTCAAACCACTCTGGTTTCTTTCCTCTTCTTATAAAGTGAGTTTTAGTTTTAGTAATGCTTTTAGGAGTTAAGCTTTCATTAGCAGGAATAAAACTTTCATACCTTGAGTTTCTGTAGCTTGAAGCTCTGGAGCCTTCTCTCTCATGCACGTCTCTGTGACAACAGGCTTTCTGTCGGTAGCTTCTGGGCAGTGCTGGACTTCCTGAAAGCTTAGTAAAACCTGGTGCGGATTCTCCAGCTCTATGCTTCAGTGACACAGTAGCTTTGTTAGAAACCCCTTCCCTTCGGGTACCTGGTAAAGCTTGTTCAGCATACTCCAATGCCTGCAGGCTTCCCTCCAAACCTGGCTCTCTGGCTCTCTGTATATGCCTTTCAGCTTTGGACTCAGGAACGTTGCTTTAGCAGGTAGTGGCATACCCTCCAGCCTGACTGCTTTCTTTAGCAGACTCCCTCTGAACAGCAGCTCTCGTAGCTTGGCCCCTCTGAACTCTACCTCTGTGGATTCTGTCCTTTTGGGCTTGCTCAAGGAGGATTCCTTCCTTCGGGTCTCTCCTTCCTTCTTCAGCCGTAATCCTTGTTCCTTCTCTTCCTGCTGCGTCTGTGTCTCCTTCTGTGTCTGTCTCTGCTTTGCTAGCATTAAGCTTCCGTTTATAAAGGGATCTTCCCTTTGAATCTCCCGGGCTCATTTCCAGGTGCAACTGGTTAGCTCTCCTAGCCTCATTAGCTTCTGTAGAGTCAATCCTGCCCCCTCTAGCTGTGCTTTTAGGTAATTGCACACCTAGAGCTCTGTGAAAAACAGTTTCTTTTCAACTCTGCAACTTTATTGGCACCCACCTCATGACAATAGTTAATGCAAAATTCAGTAGAAACATGAAAAAGACAGATAATTGTCAATCGTAGGCATATGAGGCAGATGTACTGGGTAGCAGTTTCTGTGATGCAGCAAGAAGCATCTGCAATTAAGGCAAAACAATAGGTCCTGACAGTCATATTGACTCCAATAAAGTGACAAACCGGACCGTATTATACGGGACAGTCCTGTATTTTAAGGATTTGTCCCTGGAATCTTATTACTTCGGTCAGGACACCTAAATGTCTCCTATTTTAAAACACATGTCCTACTCCTACACTCCTTCACATTTGTACAATTGGACTTCTCCACTCCAGCTGAAATTTTCAAAGGGAAACTCTATATGAGACTATTTCAATCAGAGACACAGAAACATATACACATGCATGCACTCTGTTGTACTTCAGTCACACACACATATGCACATGCATTCATCCACCCCCCCCCCCTCCCATCCCCCAAATCAGGTACATATATACACACTAGCACTTTTCAGACAGACAGATTCTGTCTCTGACTATCTACTGGTGCTATGTTGCTTCTGCACTCCTCTTCTTCAATACCCCCAGTTCTTGCTTTTGCTACCAGTTCTTTTTCTCAGCCTGCAATAGCCTCCTCACACTTTACCCCATTCCTCTTACATTTCTACCCTTTCTCAGCAACTCCACTCACCCTTACCAAAAAAAATCCACTTATTCCACTGACATTCTCCCAGACCCTGTGCAGAAAATCAGCCCACCCTTTCAGTGACTAGTGCAGCCTTTCCATTGGCTGGAACCTACCACTTACTCTGCACAGCTAGGGAGGAGCACTGGCAAGCTGTAGAGCTAAACTCTAAAAAATACCCAGAAAATTTAGATATCATTCTAAGCTACTTTACAAAGTTGTAGAATCCTAAAATAATTTAGATGTTGGCACTCCTAAACTTCTGAGTCCTCAGCACATCTGACAATTCTGGCTCTGCTTCCTCCCCAGGGCCCAGACAACCATCAGTCAGACAAAGCCAGCCAACAAACTGCATCAGACACAGCCAGCCAATAGGGAGCAGGGGGAGGTGGGAGCAGTAGCTAGGATACAGAAACCTTCCTTTCTCCCTTGTCCTGCAGCTCTGGAGTATGGTGTTTTTATTGCTACAGATATAAAGACCTACAGAAGAAAATACTGGGGGTACTCAAGGACACACAGCACCCATAGAGCTGGTGCCTTTGATCCTGGGGCCAACATCAGTATCAGTATCACGATCAGTGGTCAGCCTGTTTTGTTGATTCTGTCATCTGTGTAGGCTCTTAGACTAGGGTGCATTTTTCTATTTCATCTTTAGACTTTATTTTCATTTGGAGTGGAGGAACAACCTAATGATTAGAGCACTGGCGTAGGAACAAATAGACCAGGATTTGATTCTCACTAACACTCCTTGTGGCCTTGGGCAAGTCACTTAACCCTCCATTGTCTCTGAAGAATCCAAGTTATCAATGTCCCAGTTTAATGTACATTACCAAGCTTAAATTACAATGTAAACCGCTTTGACTAAATGATAAAGCGGTATAAAAACCCCTGCTAAATACATACATTTTAAAATGCCGAAAAGAAAGTCTGTTTTTAATGACCAACTACAAATGAATACCCCCTCATTTAGAAACATTCTGGTGATTTTTTTTTTGTACCATCAAGTCAGTGCTGACTCCTGGTGACCCAGTTGCCTCTGTGTTTTCTTGGCAATGTGTCACTGGAAATAGATTGCCAGGCCTTTTCTTCTGAGACAATGGAGGGTAAAGTGACTTACCAAGGTCACAAGTGCCAGTGGGAACCAAACCATTGAGCTGCTGGGTACTCAGCGGTTGCTCTAAACACTAGGCTACTCCTCTACTAATTCTGGTGATAGCACGGCATTTTGTAACACATGTCGGTCTTCTTTTTCAATCACACATGCAGGAAAGGGTGACATTGTTCAGCACCTAAGGACGGACAAACACAAGACAGCAGATGTAAGTGCTTCTTCAAGTAGAACTGTGACTTCTTTTTTTAAAAGTCAAACTTTCAATGAGAAAACTCAGTTAACAGCTACAACTGAAGGTACATGGACTTATCACTGTGTTGTCCACAACCATTCTTTTCAGTCATCAGACTGTACTTTGAAATTGTTGAAAAAATGTTTTGATGCACAAACCAAAGTGGAAGCAATTGCCTGTAATGTTTTCAAAAATAACACTATTGATTCTCTCAAGAGAGACATTTCTGAGACAAGTTTTTAACAGTTTTTTGTGATTGCTCAAACCATGGAAGCATAAAGGTACTTTATTCCTGAGAAAGGGGTTCAGGTAAAAGTTTTTGATGTCCGTGAAGTTAAAGGTGAAACCTCAAATATTCTTTCCAAGTGCATTCTGGATACAGTTGAATCCAATGGGCTAAGATCCAAGGTTTTGGCATTGGGTGCTGACAATATCGATTGCAATTTTGGTGGGGCTGCTGAGGGGGTGGGGTAGTAACAATATTTTTTCAAGCTGCAAAAAGATTTAGGAAGTAATTTAATTGGTGCAAACTGTACAGCTCACATTGCTCACAATTGTATAAGCTCAGCTGCCGAATGTCTGCCATTTGACATTGAAGTTATTGTTCACAAGATATTCAGACAATTTCACATTTATACAGTAAGAATTGAAAAACTTAAAGAGGTGTGACTTTGTTGAGAGTGAGTATCAAAAGCTCCTCGGATACAGTAACATTAGGTCAGCCATAGAGAGGTTAATTAAAATATTCCAAATAGTGAAATCATAGTTTCTGATCCAGGAAAAATGCCCCGTTATCATCAAAATCTTTTTTGAGAATGAATCATCAGAAGTTTGGCTGTACTTTCTGCACAGTCAGGCAGTGATTTTCCAAAATGCGATTAAAAATTGAGTCTCAAAAAATCTCAGTGATAGAGGTGGCTGGAGTAATCAGTGACCTTAGAAACAAGTTAGTAACTAGGAAAAATGACGTGTTTTTGCCTATGACAATCAGAAAGAAGATAAAAGATCTTGAAGAAGAGGGCAGCATTGATGAAGCAGATTTCAAGCAATCTGTGTCATCTTTCTACACCACTTGCATTGATTACTTGGATCAGTGGGCCACTCACTTCCAGGAGAGTGGAAAACAACAGTGGACTCTCCTTCAAAAACAACCGGAGTAGTGTGAGCTAGAATCATCTTTAGAATATGTTTTGTTTACAAGACCCGGCCTAGAGTCAGTAAGAAATGATACTGAACTGTTTGATGAGTTCTCTTCTCTTAAGTCATTTGTTTCTGAAGAAAAAGTTCAAGAATGGAAAAAACCAGACCCCCACGGTTGACGAAAAATGGAAGGAGGTGTTTGGACACCTCAAAAGTAATGAAGTACCATATAAAAGTGTATGCAAACTGGTTGAATTTTTGTTATATTTGCCAGGTTCCAATGTTCCAACTGAAAAGTGCTTTTCAATCATGAACAAAGTGTGGTCTACAGGAAAAGAGTCTAGGTAAGGATAAATGGTAGGATGCAGAGGGCGAGGGGATGACAGACAGAAATGAGAAGGTGGGATGATAGAGAATGTGGGGACATAGTACCAGAAGGAGAAGGGGAGGGGAGGAAGAGAGTACCATAAGGGGAAGAGAAGGGGGCAGGGAGTATGTGCAGGGAAATACAAGGGGGGGAAAGCCTACATGCTACGGTTGCCAACCGGCCGGTTTTCAGCCGACCTGGCTGGTTTTTCCATGGCCAGGCCGGCTGCCAGCAGAGAACAAAAACAGGCCCTTGAAAAGCCGGTTTTTGCTCTGGCCACGAAAACGGCTTTTCATCTGCGTTCCCGGCCCCCCATGCAGCCGCTGCTCCTGCTTCTAATTTAAAAACAAAAGAAAAGCTGCACGGAGCCCTCTGGCCCTATGAAACTCCTGCTGCAGCGCCTGCCCCCTGAAATACCACTTCCTTTTGAGCACGGGCGCTGCAGCAGGGGTTTCATAGGGCCGGAGGGCGCCGCACAGGTTTCTTTTGTATTTAAATTAGCATTATTGCAGCCGCTGCTCTATGAGAAGCAGGAGCAGCAGCTGCAAGGGGAAGGTGAAGCTGCATGGGGGGGGGGGGGGTGGAATGCTCTGCACAGGTTTAATTTTTTTTTTATTAATTTCATTGCAGCCACCGCTCTGTAAGAAGCAGGAGCAGTGGCTGCAAGGGGAAGGAGGTGGCAGAAAGGACTGACAGAGGGAAGGTGAGGGCTGGAAGAGAGCTGAAAGAGTGGGGGGAGGAGGTAGCACAGAAACATAGAAACATGATGACAGAAAAAGACCACATGGCCTATCTAGTCTGTCCTTCCATATCAGGAAGGGTCTGACAGGGTGAAGGAGGGGGCTGGAAAAGAGCTGAAAGGGGGGAGGAGGTGGCTGGAAGGGAGCTGACAGAGGGGAGGAAGGAGGTGGCTGGAAAGGAGCTGATAGAGGGGGGGAAGGAGGTGGCTGGAAAGGAGCTGATAGAGGGGGGAAGGAGGGGGCTGGAAAGGAGCTGATAGAGGGGGGAAGGAGGGGGCTGGAAAGGAGCTGATAGAGGGGGGAAGGAGGTGGCTGGAAAGGAGCTGATAGAGGGGGAAGGAGGGGGCTGGAAAGGAGATGATAGAGGGGGGGAAGGAGGTGGCTGGAAAGGAGCTGATAGAGGGGGGGACGGAGGGGGCTGGAAAGGAGCTGATAGAGGGGGGAAGGAGGGGGCTGGAAAGGAGCTGATAGAGGGGGGGAAGGAGGTGGCTGGAAAGGAGCTGATAGAGGGGGGAAGGAGGGAGCTGGAAAGGAGTTGATAGAGGGGGGAAAGAGGTGGCTGGAAAGGAGCTGATAGAGGGGGGGAAGGAGGGGGCTGGAAAGGAGCTGATAGAGGGGGGAAGAAGGGGGCTCAAAAGGAGCCACCTGGCGATGGTATTGGTAAGTGACAGGATCATGGGGAGGAGGCTGGAAGGGAGGGGGCACTGGGACTAAAAGGAAGCAGAAACATGGGGATGGTACTGGAAGGGGGATGGACAGAGGGTAGGGTGACTGGAAGGGAGCTGACACGGGTATGGCACTGGGAGTGGAAGTGAGCTGATACTGGGATGGTATTACTAGAAGGGGCTGGACAGTGAGGAAGGAGGGGAACTAGAAGGGAATGGACACCACTGGCAGTCCTGGGAACGCAAGGGGATTGGCAATGGAATGTAATGGGAGGGGAGGACTGGAAAGGGGTCTGATACTGGGGATGGTTACTGGGACTGGAAAAAGGCTAATGAAAGGAAGTGAAGCAAAGAAGAGACAAGAAATGGCAGATAGACTATAGAACATAGAAAACGAGCTAAGAGAAGACTGGAAAACAGAAGCCTCAGATCGGGACCAACAGGATCAGAGAATAAAACGGTCAGACAACAAAGGTAGAAAAAATAATTTTATTTTCATTTTAATGATTGGACTTTGTACTACCTTTATATTTTACACAGTATGGGGAACTGCATCTCTTATTTATATGATATTCCACTCCATGCAGTCTGTCTTCTTGGGATTTCAGTTTAATTTTTGTCTATATATTTCTCTTTTGATTTTGTGCTCATTTATTGATGAAGGCCTGTCTGTATTGTGTGTGTGTGTGTGTGTGTGTACAACCAATGCTGCGTATTCTGTCAGTATAGAATTTCTGTTTAATAATATGTAGCAATCTTGCTTGTTCAGTTTGCACATTGCCCTCTTTGCAATTTTTTGGGGGGACAGGGGGTGGAGCAAGGGTGGGGTGGGGCAGGGGCGGGGAAAAGGCAGGGCAGGGTTGGGAGGAGCATGACTAGCCACAAGTGGCGGGGTTTTCTCTCAAAACGTTGGCAACCCTACTGCATGCCTATTGACATAAATACAGTCACTCCCCAGGCACCCAACACACACACACGTAAAAATTCCTGACACACCCTCACAAATATTTCGAACAGACATCCCCCAATCACCCTGCTGGGTATATGTGATGCAGACTTCTCACTGTTGGAGACAGGATACTGGGCTTGATTTGAACGTTATTCTGACTCAGCATTGCTTTTCTTATGTTCTTATGATACCCACACACACACACACACAGTGACATCACAAATACTGATATCTCTACAGATAAACAGCCAAAAGAGATTAAATCTACTCTGTCTTTCTTACACGTTCATAAGAGTCTAAAATCTTGGCTATTTAATAGCCAACAAACTTCAATCATGAAGTTTTCTTCTTCTTTTTTTGTTATTCACACTGAACCACTGGGTCTGGGAGTGTGGCGGTATATAAACATGTATTAGATTAGATTAGACTAAACACTCACATATGCAAACACACACACACACACGTGCACATTCAGTGCCTAATATTCACCATTGGTTACTAGTGTAACCCACGCAGCTACACAGGTGGAGGTCAGTAGCCCAGGCTCCCTTTGCATCATTGAGGCTGAGCTAGAACCACTGGGTAATAACTCTCCCACAGGAGAGGGCAGAAAAAGACACCACCCTTCGACAGCATGGTTGCGTATGGCCACAAATGGGTACCCCAGGTGAAGGGGTGAGGAGCTGGCAGTGTAAGAGGAAAATGTTAGCAAAATAAACTATTTATGTGGGGAAGGGAAGAGGAATGCAGTAACCAGAAACAGTAAAAATTTGAATAGACTTTACTGAGGAGTGGTAGCAGGGTCGGCACTATAATGAGACGGAGTGAGGCAGTGGCCTCAGTCGGCAAACTTTTGGGGGGCAGCAAAAATGCCCCCAAAAGAGCCACCTCACTCTGCCTTCAGATTTAAACAAACAAACAAAAATAGCTCCGTTCTGCTCCCCCTCCTGCCACTCGCGAAGCTCCATTCTTCTCCCCTTCCTGCAGCCCATATCAGTTCCATTATGCTCTTTCCCCTCCCCAAGCAGCTGCCATAGTGGTAATTTAAAATAAAAAGAAAGTGATGCAGACCCTTCCAGCCCTTTGTAACCCCTGAAACTGCGTCTCGCCCTCAAACGGAAGTGACACTAAAGTGTGGGACGCAGTTTCAAGGGTTCCAAAGGGCCAGAAGGGTCCATATCACTTTCTTTTTCATTTAAATTACCGCTATGGCAGTTGCTTGGGAAGGAGAAGGAGCATAACAGAGCCGATACAGGCTGCAAGAGGGGGAGCAGAATGGAGGCGGCAGGAAGTAGAGGGGAACGGAGCTTCGGGGGCTGCAGGAGGGGGAGCGGAATGGAGGTGGCAGGAAGGAGAGAGGAAGGGAGCTTCGGGGCTACAGGAGGGGGAGGAGAAAGGAGGCAGCAGGAAGGAGAGAGGAACGGAGCTTCAGGGGCTGCAGGAGGGGGAGCGGAACAGAGGCAGCAGGAAGGAGAGAGGAAAGGAGCTTTGCGAGCTGCAGGAAGGGGAATGGAGTGGAGCTGCACAGGGGGAAAGAGGAATGGGGGATAGAGGAATGGAGCTGCACAGGGGGGAAAGAGGAATGGGGGATAGTGGAATGGAGCTGCACAGGGGAAAGAGGAGTGGAGGATAGAGGAATGGAGCTGCACGGGGGAAAGAGGAATGGGAGACAGAGGAATGGAGTTGCATGGGGGAAAGAGGAATGGAGCTGCACAGGGGGAAAGAAACTGGAAAGGAGCTGACAGAGGGGGCAAAATAGGGCTGAAAAGGGGCTGACAGAGAAAAAGAGGGCTGGAAACTAGAAAGGAGCTGACAGAGGGGGCAAAATAGGGCTGGAAACCGGAAAGGAGCTGACAGAGGGGGCAAGAGAGAGCTGGAAACTGGAAAGGAGCTGATGGGGGGGATGAGAGGGCTGGAAAGGAGCTGATGGGGTGGGAAGAGAGGGCTGGAAAAGAGCTGATGGGGGGAAGAGAGGGCTGAAAAGGAGCTGACGAGGAGGGAAGAGAGGGCTGGAAAGGAGCTGACGAGGAGGGAAGAGAGGGCTGGAAAGGAGCTGATGGGGGGAAGCGAGGGCTGAAAAGGAGCTGACGGGGAGAGAGGGCTGGAAACTGGAAAGGATCTGACAGAGGGGGCAAGAGAGGGCTGGAAACTGGAAAGGAAGGGGGAAGAGGGAGCTGGAAAAGAGCTGATAGGGAAAGATGGCTGGGAGGGAACTGATACAGGGGAAATAGATGGCTGGAAGGGAACTAACAGAGGGTTAGAAGAGAGCTGACAGAGGGAAAGAGGGCTGGAAGGGAGATGACATGGGGGAAGGTGGAGGCTGGAAGGGAGCTGATACCTGAGGATGGTACTGTAGCGGTACTGGAAAGGTGATGACACTAGGGAAGGGAGGAGTGGGATGAAGGGAGCTGACACCTGGGGATGGTACTGGAGTGGGACTGGAAGGGAGCTGACACTTGGTGATGGGACTGGTAAGTGGCTGGGTAATGGGGAGGAGGCTGGCAGGGAGGGGACACTGGGACTGGAAGGGAGCTGACATGTGGGGAGGGTTACTGGGACTGGAAATAGGCTGATGGAAGGAAGTAAAGAAAACAAGAGACAAGAAATTGCAGATAGAGTGCTAAGAGAAGACAGGAAAGCGGAAGTCTCAGATCAGAACCAGCATGACCAGAGAATAAAATGGTCAGACAACAAAGGTAGAAAAATTAATTTTATTTTCAATTTAGTGATTGGACTTGGTGCTATCTTTTTTTTTTTTTTTTAATTTAATATTTACAGTTTTCCAACCACACTCACAAAATACAGCACTACAAAACAATCGTAATCTACCACTACTACCCTACACCCCTACATTCCCCCCCCAGCAGTTTCACCCTCCCCATCACCCCTCCGACCTCCCTCCCTCCTCCCCCCCCCCCCCCCCCGTCTCCTTGTGGCTAACAAAAACCAATATGACATACTGACTGCCTACATGCATAGAAGAAAAGAAACAGAATAATCCAGGTAGCTAGATGAGCACAGAAATACCTTTAGGTGATCACCCTAGCCATTGCCGCAAACTGATCTAAATAGGACCACTTATTACATTCCACTAGGCGAGGAGATCTACAACCCGCGACACCACCCCCCTGGCAATGGGAGAGATGCGTCCTTGTTCTTTGTTGCAGAGCCTTGTCGTGGAGTTTCTCATACCTAACATACAGACACATTAAATTCCACCAGTACATGAAATCTAATTTAGAAGAATCCTTCCAACAGTGCATTATAACCTTGACGGCAATTGCCATCATAAAGATAAACTCATGATACTTATCTTTAGACAGGGTAACACCACCATCTGCAGAACGCAGGATGATAGTCCTCCACGTCAACTGCCCCTTGAAGCAGAGGACGGTTTGAATCCTATTCCACACTTGCCTCCAGAATTCGTGCACATGTGGGCAACTAAACAACATATGATGCAAAGTACCAGGGGATCCCCCACAAGACCAACACTGGCCGTTACCTTTGGGGTCCCACTTGCCCAGCCTCGCAGGAGTGAGAAAAGCCCGATGAGTTAAAAAAAATAGGGTTTGTGTTATCGAAGCCCCCCTAGAAACTTTGTATACCTGATTCCAGAGCTTCTTCCACTCCGCCCGTGACAGCAGAAGCTCCATATCTCCTTCCCACGCCTTCTCTAGCCCGGACAATTGGGGAGGGAACCCATCACGCAACATAGCATAAAAACAAGAACTGACCCCTTTGACACTTGAGCAGGCGTCCACTATTTGCAGCAGCTTCCATTCTGGGACTAATTTCCTTGGATCTATTTGGGCTTTAGTGAGACAGTGTCGCAATTGCAGCCATTGATAATAGCACCCCACGGGGAGATCATACTCACTCTTCAACCTCTCAAAAGATTTCCAGGCACGGGAATCTACTAGATGATCTAAAGTCCAGATCCCCTTATTCTGCCAGGATTTCCACATAATAAGCTTACGCCCAATTTTAAATCGAGTATTGTACCACAACGGCATCTGCAAGGAGAGGGGGTCATCCCTGGTCAACCCCTCATCAAGAGATCGAAACGCATCTTGCGTAGCCGATACTATTTGACCCGCAACGAAGGAATCCGGAAGCCTCATACCTATTAAGAAGGTGACAGGTATTGGCGCTACAATTTGCTCTTCCACTTTTAACCAAATTGGACCGCCCTCCAGACAATCCACCATGGTCCACATCCCTCCCTGTCTCAGCTTAAATGCCTGATGATACACCCTAAAATCCGGCACTTGCACCCCCCCCCGAAATCTTTCTTCGCTCGTAGTTTCTGCAGAGCAATCCGCGGGGGCTTACCCTGCCATAAAAACTTAGAGAGCAGTCTCTCTAAGGCCTTATAGAACGTAACTGGAAACGGTATAGGAAGCATCTCTAATATATAGTTGATCTTTGGGGCCAACACCATTTTGATAGACTCAAGTCGACCCCACCACGATAAATGTAATGGGGACCACTTCACTGTCGACTCCTTGGCTATATCCAACATTACTTGTGCATTTACCCTTATCGTCTCTTCCAAATTCCGACAAAACCGGGCCCCCAGATATTTAAATGTATCTACTACCCAGGCAAACGGCGTATCCTCCAGAGCTGACTTGTATGTCCATTTATTCAAAGGAAACGCTATAGATTTAGACCAATTAATCTTGTACCCGGAGAGCTGCGAATATTCCCTGATTAGCTTCATAAGCTCCTGTAAGGAAGCTGGCTGAGCAAACAGCAGCAAGTCATCCGCGTACGCCGACAATTTTACTTGCAAGTCACCGATCTCGACTCCCCGGATCTCCCCAGAGTGACGAATTAATAAGGCAAGGGGTTCTAACGCGATGTTAAATAAAAGTGGAGAAAGAGGGCAACCTTGCCTGGTGCCCCTACGTAAACACAAAGGGGACGAGACGATGCCATTGGCAAATATACGAGCCGTCGGGTTTGCATAGAGGACTTGTAAGAGCCGGAGAAACCGCTCCCCAAAACCAAACCACCGCAAGGTCCGAAACAAAAACTCCCACTCCAGCCGGTCGAAAGCTTTTTCTGCGTCTAAGGACAGCCCCACTAGCGGAGTCTCCTTACTTTCTGCGATAGCGAACACATTTAATAGCAACCGTGCATTGTCCGAGGTCGAGCGGGCCCGCAATAAAACCACATTGGTCTGGATGGATCAGAATCGGCATGACTTTAGCGAGCCTCTGAGCCAAAACTGCTGCATAGATCTTATAATCAGCATTCAGTAAAGAAATAGGGCGGTAGTTTCCCACTTTAGAAGGGTCCCGGCCCGGCTTTTCCAACACCACTATGTTCGCCGCACTAAAGGCGCCTGTCACCGGCAGCTGCTCTACCAACAAATGAAAGTATTGCAACAGATGGGGCAGCAATTCAGTCCCAAATGTCTGATAAAATTCAACCGGTAAGCCATCAGGGCCCGACGCTTTACCCTTGGCCATTGAGGCTATCACCTCTCGGACTTCCCTGCCCGAAAATTCCTCCTCTAACTCCACCGATTGCGACAACGAGAGGGAAGGATGAAGCACGCCCGCAGTCAATTTCTGAAAACTCTCCTGATCACATGATTTCTCAGACCGATACAACTGCTCGTAAAAGCCCCGGAAGGTCTCAACAATCTCCTGGTTCTGGAATAGGTCTTCCTGACTATCCGTCCGTATAGTCTCAATTCGACGTTTCACCGACCGCGGGTGCAACGTGTTCGCAAGCAATCGGCCGGCCTTATTTTTCTCTATGTAATATTTGGCCTGCTGCTGCCCATATAGGTGATCAGCTTCCTCACTGAGTATATGGTTATACTGGTATCGCAATCTTTGGAGCCTCACCAGAATCTCAGCTTCCGACCTCTTTATCAGCAGCCGTTCCCCAGCTTTAATCTGAGCATCAAGCGCACATAGTTTGGCCTTTTGTTCGCGATCTAGCTTAATCGTATAGCTAGTAATCTTGGCCCTGATAGAAGCCTTAAACGCCTCCCACCACGCCCAGCCTGCTGTGTCTCCCATTAGATTTGTATCAAAATATTCCCTAATACTACAGGTCATATAGGCTTGAAATAATTTATCATCTAGCAGGGCCCTACGAAGGACAAAGAAGGGGGATCGCTCAGTCTGCATGCCCAGAGACATTTGGAAGGTGACAGCTGCATGATCAGATATTTGCATAGCACAAATATCCGCTCTATCTACTGTAGGGATCAGAGACTTGGAAATGAGAAAAAAATCAATGCAGGAGTGAGACTTATGAGGAAGAGAGAAGAATGAGTAATCTCTATCCGCCGGGTGCTTTAGCCGCCAGATGTCTGCCAGGCCGAGGTCTCTCATAAACGAATGGATCACCAGCGTAGCTTGCTGTATCCTATGACTTTTGAAGGGCATACAGTCTAACAAGGGATCTAGCACCAAATTAAAGTCCCCACCCATTACAATTTCATAGGAAGAGAGAGCATGAGCCACCTCTGCTATCTGCTGAAAAAACGGGATATCGTCCTGGTTGGGGGCATATAGGTTTATTAAAGCAATTTTCTGACCCTGAATTTGCAGGGCCACTGATGCCCATCGTCCCGCCAAATCTGCACAAGTGTGCTCCACCACAGGAGCAAGGGCTTTCCTGACCAGCGTAGCAACGCCGTTCTTCTTCAGCGAGGCTGGGGAGTGGGAGACTAGTATATACTGTCCTAACCCCAATTTTCTGGCTTCCGAAGTCTGGAGGCGAGTCTCCTGAAGGAGAACCACATCTGCGTTTTCCTTTTTACAATACAAAAGAATCTTTTTCCTCTTGATCGGATTATTGATACCCTTGACATTAAGGGATAAGCATTTAAGAGAACCCATGGGTGACACTATACATTGAGACATAAAAGACCATCATCCTATGCATAAGTAAACACAGCTTCCACCACATCCGCATGATAACATTATAAACAGCCATTCTTTCCCCGCCACAAGGAGACAAATACCCCCCCCCCCAAAGGGACAACATCAAACGGGCGAACCCACAAGACAAGAACCCACCCAATGCTCCCCCCCTCTCCCCCCCCCCTACTTAGTGGCATCAAGAACAAAGATCATACACTTTCCCTTAGAAACACTTCCCTCCGCTGCCAAAACTGCTTTAGCACCCTGGCCTGTCCACAGCCGGAGTTATGGGCACATTTCCCACCTCCCTCCCACCTCCGGCCGCCTGGAGCTCACCACCAAATCCACCCAGGGCACTCAGCACTGTCCCGGCTAGTCCACAGCCATTGTCACTGATGAAGAAAAAAAAAAAAAACTCCTGCCGTACGCAGTCCTCCTCATTGCATAAGTGATGCCTCCTTCTCCTCAATAAACAGCCGCAGTTGTTCTGGATCCTCGAAGGTGCGGGTCTGGCTGTGGAGGGTGACGCGCAGGCTCGCCGGCGCAAATAGCCCATATCGGGCCTGCAGATGCTGTAGTCTTGAACGGAAGGCTAAAAGGAGTTTCCTTCTCTGCACGGTGGCCTTGTGAAAATCTGGAAAAAATGCCACATTTCTGCCCTCGTACTTGAGAGGCCCTGCTGCTCTAGCCGCCGCCAGAATCTGCAAAGCATGGGAGTGCCGGAGCACACACATTATGATAGGCCGCGGCTGCTTCACGTTGGGGCCCATGTGAGTTGGGATGCGGTGGGCACGTTCGATCTCGAAAGGTAGCTCAAATTTGATCTTCAGCAAGCTCGCCGTGACTGTTGCTAGGAAGGCCTTAAGATTCGACCCCTCGGCTCCCTCCGGGACTCCGATCAGTCGGATATTATTCCTCCTTGTGCGATTATTTAGGTCCTCCAGACTGCGCTCAAGCAACCCGATTTTCTTGCTATTAGCACTGACCTGCCTGAAGCATTCCTCCTGGGCATCGACTCGGATCTCTATTCCGCCCACTCTCTCCGTGAGGGCACACACTTGCTCCTTGATCTCCTTTAATTCTCCGATGTCCGCCTGAACACCGCTCAGCGTGATGCCATTAGTCGCCACCATATCGCGTACTGCCCGTATCTCCGCTAACAGATCGTGTAGAGCGACCGGGCTTTCACGTGCTCCCGGGGCCTTTTGCGGTGAGGGCGGATCGGGTTTAGGCCTCTTCACGCCGGTATTCGGGGCAGTGGCATAGTCTAATTTAGTAGGTTTGCTAGCGGCCATCATTAAATGAAGCTTGCCACACTCCAATCAGAAAAAGCTCAATATTGAACCTGGGAAAATTCAGATTGCATAAGGGAGGAGAGGCGACGAGGAGAACTAGGCAGCCATCTTGTTCCCAGCAGGCTCCGCCTCCTCCCTTGGTGCTATCTTTATATTTTACACAGTATGGGGAACTGCATCTCTCATCTGGTGTTGCACTGCATGCAGAGTTGGGTTTCTTGGAGTTTAAGTTTAAGTTTTGGCTAAATATTTTATTTTTACTTTAGGTTGTGATCACTTATTCTGTACTTGGTGAGACTGTGTTCTGAATGTATGACCAAGGCAGTGTGTTCGGTTAACATGACATTTGTACGCAGAGATCTGGATTGTGGTAATTTGCCTTGTTCAGCTTTTCAAAGAGGTGTTAGATGTTCTAGGGCCTGCTGCAGTAATTATAGTGCTGCTATTTTCTGGGTAGGCACCTTGTATAAGTTTTGGAAGTTTTTGCTGGTAATGGTATGGTAGATTTAGCCTTGTAGATCTTTGGTGACTTTTGTAGAGTTCCCAATATGCCCGGTACTGGAAAATGTTTGTCAGTGAGATGACCAGACTCAGATTTTTTTTTAAGATATTGAGTTCTGTGGGTGAATGCCCTAGTTCTGCTCTGCACCCACTGTTGAAGGAGGGGGTTCTGTGGATGCAAAATATATGTTCAAAAAGAAAAAGCAAGAACCCTAATGCAGTTTATAACAAAATAAAAATGAGTTATAATTTAGTTTTATAAAGTGTGCTGTGGTTCTTGCTCATTCTTTTAGTTCCTTGGTGTGCAAGCATCTTGCATTTCCTCCATATTATCTAATCGACTTTTTGGTTTGGTTCAGTCCCTGACTGGAGTTTTGAGAAAGGCCCCCCCCCCCCCCCACACACACACACTATAGAGGGGGGTGGAGGAGGCGCCATCTCATCCCTCGCCTCAGGCAGCAGATTGCCTTGAGCCACCCCTGGGTGGTAGGGTAAGACAAAATAAATAAGCAGACGGGATAAAAAAAACAGACAGAAGCTTTAAATAATGCAACACCTTTAGCACTTTCAAGGTTAGCAATATGAACAGTAGACACAAACTCTACCAGAAAACATTTTGCATGAATACATTAGTTATTTAAGGAACTCTCCTTAGGGGTCTTTTACTAACAGCCACTAAGGTGTTGCACTTAACGTGCCAATAGCGCCGAAACCTTAGTGCATTAGGTGCAACACCCCCGCGTTAACTTTTTATTTTTGAAAATCTATTTTGAGTCCAACAAACCCCTCCTCCAATAGTGGGTGCAGCGCAGAACTAGGACATTGCACCATAGAACCCAACATGCAAGAAAAAAAATTTGATTCCAGTATCATCTCATTAACAGCTCCTCCAGTACCGGGAAGATTGTGAAATAACACAAAACCCTACAAAAGCCATCGAAGACCTATAAAGCAAATCTACCAGCTTCTAAAATTAATGCTATAAGGAGCCTACGCCTCATGTAACCCCTCTCCTCAAGTCGCTTCATTTGCTCCCTATTCATTTTTGTATCCAATTCAAACTTCTCCTACTGAACTATAAGTGCCTTCATTCGGCTGCTCCTCACTATCTTTCCTCTCTTATCTCTCCCTACACCCCCTCCTTGGGAACTCCGCTCTTCTGGCTGATCCCTTCTATGTGTGCACTTCTCTGCCACTGCTAACTCCAGACTTCGATCTTTCCACCTTGCTGCTGAGTTGATACATCAGGCTTTATCTCTGTCCCTTTTTAAATCCAGGCTAAAAACTAATCTCTTTGAGGCTACTTTTGGATCCTGACCTGCTTTGTTTCCTGTTCTCCAATTGTGTTTCCTTACCATTCACCTAGCCATATCCTAGTGTCCAGCCTTTGGGTTGTTTGTCTTGACTAGACTGTAAGCTTTCATGAGCAGCGACCATCTCTTACATGTCTCTGTACAGCGTTGCGTATGCCTTGTAGTGCTCTACAAATGAATATTAGTAGTAGTAGTACCCAGAAAAAAGCAGCACCATAAATATTGCAGTGGGACATAGAAAACCCTTACACCTATTCAGAAAACTTTGCAAGCCTGATTACTACAGATCCTACATAGAAACCTCATGCTAACAGAACACTTGGGGGCTTGTTTACTAAGCAGCGGTAGCAGCTTCCGACCAACATCAGAGCTTTGCCTTCAACCTTTCCTGGCACTCGCGGCTTCACAAAAACATCCGCCAGCGTGAGGGAAAAGACTCTTCACGCTGGCGGCTGGGCAGAGGGAGCCGGGGCCTCACAAGGGCTTCCCCAGTTCCCTCTGAAGCCCCTTAGACAGCCGCAGGGCTGTTCGGAGGGAGGGGCTAGGACTGGAAATTGGCTGATGGGGGGAGCTTGGACTGCAAATGGGTGATGGGCTGGAATAGGACTGGAAAAGGCTGATGGGGGAATGAGACTGGAAGTGGGCTGATGGGAGTTGGAATAGGGCTGGAATGGGCTGATGGAGGGGCTAGAACTGGAAAATAGCTGATGGGGGAGCTGGAATGGAACTGGAAAAGAGTATTTGTAAAATTGTAAACCGCCCCTGATCTCTGGAAGGGGTGGTATAGAAGAACCAAATAAATAAATAAAATAAATATGGGGGGCTAGGACTTGAAATGGGCTGATGTGGGGGCATGGGAGAATGGGACTAGAAGGGAGCGAATGCTGGGTGGGACTAGAACTATAAGGGAGCTGATTTTGGGGGGAGGACTAGAAGGGGGTGGGGATGGGGAATGAGAATGGAGAGGGGAAAAGATATTTTGTGTGGGAGGGAAGAAAAGTCTACGATGGGCTGGGTATTGGGAGAGCAAGTGGGGATTGAGAATGGAAGGGTGAAATCTGAGTGGATGATAAAGGAATAAGGAAAGAAATGGGGGAAAGAGCAAAAGGGGAAAGATCAGTATGTTAAAGCAGATATAGAGAGAGAATGGAAAAAATCTAAACGAGAAGAAAGGACAAATGGATAGCTCGCAAGAAACCAGAAGAAAATAAGTGGAGCAATTGCAACTGAAAAATAAAATGCCCAAACAAAAGGTAGAAAAATACTTTTTATTCTGAATTTATTAACTGGAATATGTCAGGTCTGGGAAATGTGTATCGCTAACATCTTTGCGTTTTTGTTTAGTGCAAGAGGAAATTAATTTATAGTTTTATTTCTTCAGTATTGTTGTACATTTCATATTTGGCTTTTGGGGTTTCCAATTTAATTATCTTCCTATTTCTAAATTGTGATCCCTTGTTCTTTGTGTGGTGATGGTCTATGTTCTGCATGTGTAACCAAGCTGAGGTTTTCTGTTCATGTAGTTTCTATTTGATAGTCCCACTTGTTCTCTTTCCCCCAGTGAGATGTATTTATTTATTTTATTTTATTTAGTGTACACTTATATCCCGCTACTTCCAGCGATCAGCAGCGGTATTCCAACACAGAAAAAGAGTGGCTGTACTGGCCATAATTTACAATACACAGGATGATTAGTGTAAGAGGTACAGTTCACAGCACACAGTATGATTAGTGGGAAAAGTACAGTTCACAGCACACAGGGATAAGGTTTAGACAAATTGAGAAGGGAATATTTACAATTAGTATTTACAAAAGAAGTTACATATTTACACAAGCAGATACATATTCACACATCAGTGAGTCTATTGGTGGCGATCTCATTGCTGACATGATTCATACAATTTGCTTTGTGGATTCAATGAACCGAGAGCATTGAGATTATGTAGTGCTGAAGTGTGACTGGAATAGGTACGTCTTGAGTTGTTTTCTGGTATTCTCTGAGATGTATTGGTTTATTATTTGCAGTATTGCCTTTTGATAGGTAGGGTTTGTTGCTTTGTGAGTCCTGGTAGTGCTGTTATGATACAGTGGGTTTGCTATGGGTTCTAAATGGTTGTCACTGCAATATAGTAATGTAGAAATCTGTTAGTCTTTCTTTATCCAGACACTCATTAAGAGGCATGTTTACTAAAAGTGCATGTTAACATTATGCAAATATTTACGCAAATGAGGTTCCTTATGCAAATGAGCCCCCCAATTAATCTCTGCACACGGCCCCACACCCCCCTTGGGCCGCCCCTGCTTCCAGCCTCCATGTGTTCAGCATCTATCCCCTTCTCTCCTGCCCTGTCTTGTCTCGCCCTCTCTCCTCAAACTCGCGCCTCCCCCCTTTTTCTCATCCTATCCCATGTCCAGCATTCCTTCTGTATCCCTTACCCTGTGTCTAGCATTTCCCCATTTCACTTAACCCTATCTAGCATCCCCCTTGCCCCACTTCATGCCCAGCATCTCCTCTCTCTCTCACCTCATGTCTCTATCCATCTATACCCCCTACCCCATGACCAGCATCCACTCCTATTCTATATCCACCATATGCTCTCTGTCCCCTTATATACCCTATCCTCTGTCTGTCTCTGTCTCTCCAGGCTATGTCCAGCATTTGCTTACCTGTGTCCTGTATCTGCTATCCACCCCATCCCACCCACCCCTTTTGCCTCATCTTCCCAGCATTTCCCTTCCGGCCATCCTATCCCCCCCCCCCCCCCCTTTGTACCTATGTGCCTAGCATTTCTCTTCTGACCATTCAATCGCCCCCCAACATTTTCCTTCCAGTCATTCCACACCCTCCTCCTTATCTATCTGCCCAGCAGTTCCCTTCCAGCCATCCCATCCTCCCCCCTTTTGTCCTCATCTTCCCGGCATTTTTCTTCTGGACATTCCACCCCCCTTGTGTTTATCTGCCCAGTATTTCCCTTCCAGCCATTCCATTGCCTCCCTTTGTGTGAGCTGTAAGGCCCCATATGTGGAATATATCTCCACTCTCAGATCTTCCAGGTACGTGACCATAGAAACACAGAAACACGATGGCAGAAAAAGACCATACGACCTGTCAAGTCTGCCCTTCCATACCAATTGCTCCTCTTTTCATACCAATTACTATTTCCCTTTAGAGATCCTCTCTGTTTGTCCCATGCTTTCTTGAATTCAGATACTGTCCTCGTTCTCTACTACCTCCAGCAGGAGACTATTCCAGGTATCTACCACCCTTTCCGTAAAGAAATATTTCTGCATATTACTCCTGAATCCATCCCCTTTCACCTTTATTCTATACCCCCTCATTGCAGAGCTTTCTTTCAGTTGAAAGAGACTCTCCTCCTGTGCATTTATGCCATGGAGGTATTTAAAAATCTCTATCATATCTCCTCTCTCCCATCCTCCAAAGTATACATAATGAGATCTTTAAGTCTGTCCCCATATGCCTTTTGACAAAGCCCACTGACCATTTTGGTAGCCACCCTCTGCACTGACTTGTTTATATCCTTTTGAAGGTGTATTCTCCAGAATTGTGCACAATATTCCAAATGAAGTCTCACCAAAGACTTATACAGAGTTCCGGTCACCTCCTTCTTCCTGCTGGCCATTCCTCTTCCTATGCACCCAAGAATCCTTCTGGCTTTTGCCGTTGCCATTTCTACATGTTTAGCCAACTTAAGATCATCAGAAACCATCATGCCCAGGTCCCGCTCTTCTTTTGTGGACAGAAGTACTTCACCCCTTATACTGTACTGCTCCCTTGGATTTTTGCAGCCCAAATGCATAACTCTGCATTTTTTAACATTAAATTTCAGCTGACAAATTCTTGACCATTCTTCAAGCTTAGCTAGATTCCTCATGTTATCTACTCCCTCTACTCTATTGCAGATTTTGGTATCATCTGCAAAGAGGCAAACCTTACCTGACAGCCCTTCTGCAATATCACTAACAAAAATGTTAAAAATAATCAGACCACCACTGGTAACATCCTTCTCCTCAGAGTGAGCTCTATTTACCTATACCCTTTGTTGCCTCCCACTCAACCAATTTCTAACCCAGTCAGTCAATTTAGGGTCCATTCTTAGAGTGCTCAGTTTATTTATAAGATGCCTGTAAGGAATGGTGTCAAAGGCTTTACTGAAATCTAAGTACACCACATCTAGAGATCTCCCTCAGTCTATCATATGGATGGATCTTAGGGTCCACCAAGGCTCTGAAAACCTCATGGTGACGCATCTTGCCCAAGATGGAGGCAGACTGGATAGGCAGGGTCACTGGTTGCTGATGTGGTTCTCCAGCCTGTCCACCTGCCTGCTCCTCTTCTTCCTCCCATACCCCCCCCCCCCCCGACCTTTGTACATCTTGTGGCTCCTTTGTGCCAGTCTCCTGCCTCTGCAGGCTCAGCTGGTAGCCAGCTACAGTCTTGTAGCCTTTGTGTCATGTTATGGCTGCTGGCCATTCTGTCACTCCTCCTCCTCGACAAGGGTGATGACCACATTGGTAGATTCTACCTCCTCTCCTTCCTCACCCCCTGATGTGTCCATCACCCGTGCCAAAGAGTCACTGCAATAGCTGCTACTGGCATCTACCTCAGTGATGGTGGTAGTTATGGTGAAAGTATCACCCTCTGGTGCAGCTTGCCTGGCTGCCACTACAGGCAGTGGTGTTGGTGATGGTGACAATAGTGGTAGCAGGTTTGTTGGTGGCAGAGTTGGTGGTGGTGGTAGCACCACATCCATGCCTGACACTATTTCTGCGAAACAGATAGTTCCAGGTTAGTGAAATGCAGCAAGCAGGTGTGTGTCACAAGGATTTACACATTATAGTTGTGTCCTTACTCGCATCCCTGAGTTCACTGCTGTATGTGCCTTCTGACCCTGAACAATTCAAGTGTAGCCCATAGCAGATGTGGCATGTTACAGGGGTGGAGAGGCTGAGGTGGCAGATGTACTCCACAGTCACTCATTGTTAGAGCTCCTTTTGGTGCACCATCTACATGAAAGTATGTTGTCCCCATGGCAGCAACCACACTACCTGGTTAGTACTGTCCATTGCTACAGTATATAGTCCATGCACATTCTGCCAACACTGCAACCCCCTGCTGTGTCAACGCTCATTATTTGGCTATTGTACAGCCTTACGGTACATAGCACAGAGTGCCTTAGAGGAAGGGCCACTGCACCTGCAGCCCTCATGACATCTGATAACTGTGTGTCAGGGGAGCCAGTATGCACAGTGCCCATGGCACTGTGCACTGCCTGCCATCAGTGTCCCACACAAAGCTGTCATCCACATATGTGCCAAGGTACTGACAGTGACACTTGCACAATGTTCCTGCGTTCCCCTTTCTCATGGTATCACCATCCACCATGTCTAGGCACCCTGACCTGGGTAGGTTCCCAACACTGGCCCTCACTATCTATGTGGCCCCTCCTGTGGATTCCAGGTCCTTGCTACTATCCCCCCCTCCCCGCTGCCACTCCATGTATTTGGTGATACCATGTCCTGTTTTGCACAACATTTTCCCTCTCTTCCACATTTGCCAACAGCTATACATAGCTCTCTATTGCATGCCACCATTCCAGCCTATGCCCTGGCTGCTGTGCTAGTGCATACAGCAGTCCATTGTGCCACTCCATGGTACCCTTCCTATTTGTTACATGTATGCCATGTGTGTCATTCCCTACCTTCCTGCTGCTGCAGCTCAAAGTGGAATCACTCTAGCAAGAAGGGTCAGGTGTGGTGTATGGCTGTGAACCATGTCTTCAGGGACTCCAGATCTCAAAGTAAATGGAACCTCCTGTTAAGGAAGAGGAGGAATACTTATGCTTTCAGAACCACTCATTTCACCAGTTCATTCCCAATCAACCTCCCAACATAGTTCCCTCTGAAAGTCCTGGGATGACAGGCCTTGGTCTTGGGGGTTTGTAGTGATGTTGCTGCCATGGGGACAACATATCTTTATGTAGATGGTGCACCCCTGTAACATGTCACATTTGCTATAGGCTAAACTTGAATTGTCAGGTGAACTTTAGGGGTGCCATGGCAACAGCCCCTAGGCACGTCTGCTGTCCATCACCCATGGCACCCTGGTACCTAGTTGGTGGCAGTCATCTGTGATACAGGACGTAAACTTTTTTTACATCAATACTCCAACTGTAAAACTGCTAATGTGATTTATTTAATCCAATGTCCATGTCAGAAATTATATATTGGCAAGACCTCGAGACAGATCCGCACCCGTATCATTGAACATCGCAGCAATATCTCTAGGAAACATCCAGATAAACCACTTGTTTCTCATTGGTTAGATAAGAACCACAATATCAGTGACATTAAGTTTTTAGTGCTCAAAACGATCATTCCCCACTGGAGGGGAGGCGATGTGGAAAAAATTCTGTTAAGACTTGAGCAGCGTTTCATTTATGAACTTAACACTTTAGAACCGCATGGCTTGAATCAAGAGGCAGATCTATCAGTTTTTTTAGGTTGAATTTGTCTTTTCCCTTATTACATCATTCTATTTGGGCATTTAATACATATTCCCCTTCCCAACTGCTTGTCCTTGATCTTTTCATATTATTTGCGTTCTGTATTACAGGGCTTAGACTCCTCCCCCAGTATGACGTCATTACAATTTGGCGCCCTTTTCGGCGTTTAAATAGTAGCACAGCATTACTGTTTCCTTTCTCAGCTGATCAGAACGCGGTTTTCAGCGTTGTAGTCTCTCTCACAAGTCCGTGCGTCTACGGCTCTCTTGAGTATTGGAGAGTCTTCTGACTGTAAGTCCTCTCTTTGTCTCCCTTTGAATTTAAAGTTTCACTCTTGATTCATTTACGGTTATATATATATATTCTTATTTTAGTGATTTCGTTGCTAGTTGGTACACCAGTTTGGAGCGTTCATCGTCAGCGTGTGCTTGGGTAAGTTTTATAGTACTCAATCTTGTATACTAGCACTACTTTTGGCACTTTATTCTTAAAGTTCCTCCCTTGTACTAATGCATTATCATAGTTTTATGGCTTATTTACACAAGCCTTAGGGATTTTGCGCTTCAATATGGTTTTAATCATTCACTTCATTTTTTCACTCTTCTGCGGTTTATTACTGTTTGTATATTTGCGATCACAGACTTTCAACGTGCTTCGGAGGGGTTTCTCAATTATATGTCCAACCTGTTCCTCACACATTTCTACCCCTCCAGTCCGCTGGGTTTCCTTGGTGCCTGCATTTGCCTCCGTTCTATTGCTCACATGGTTCAATGCACTATTTTTATCATTCATTATTGATCATCTGCCTGACAAGCAACCCTTATACACGTGGCTTTCCCTGATCTCTCTCGCCGTCCGGCACGCTTATTTTCACATGGCATTCAGCTATTGAGCATGCATCTATACCACTTAGTTTTAATTCGTTTTTTAATCATATTATCACAGTTCGTTGGAGCAGTTTTGCATAGTACAATTGCCCTGGTTCTATTGCTTACATGTCTCAGTACTTTCCATTGGTTCCTATTTTTTATTTTATTTTGTTACCATGCTATCATTGAGAGTCTGCCTGATAATAGCATTCCTTTATATAACAATTATCCCCTGGTTCTCATTCCGTTTGGCATGCCTATTTTCACACACATTTAGTTACTGAGCATGCATTTCTGTTGCTTAGTTTTTGTTTTAATTCATGTTATTTTAATTATTACTATTTTTATCAGTCTTTTTATCACATTGCCTCATATACACTTAATTTGACCATATTTCAAATCTTAATTTTATGGTCCACCTGTTCCTCCTCGCTATTTTTAGTTTTTATTATTGGTCCGATACAATATACCATGTTCTGTCCTGATCCATTATCCAAATACAGTTAGTTTAATGTCATTATTTAATATTAGCATACACTGTATGTATCTCCATTTTATATTTATTTTTATATCGTGTTTGTTTTACATGGTCTCCCTCCTTTACAATTGGGCAATTTTATGATTTTTATTTCAATATTTATTATACATACTTATACACTTTTTACGTTTTTTATTGATTCTTTTTGTGCATTGTCACATCCTCTGATTGTTGTTATTTTTGTGCACATTGCTGTACTTTTATATTATTATAATATTTATCGTTTTTAAGTATTTAGCTTATCCTTCCCTTTTTTTATCATAGTATTTTAGTTTGTTTTTTTATTTGCTTATTTATTTGTTTAAATTATTGATCTATTCATGTTATTATTACATATTATTAATTAGCTCTTGTGTAGTTTTACTTGGTTCAATTTCGCTCTACAATATTTAGCTTTGATAAGTATTCTACAGTTTTTTATCTTCTTTGGTTCTGTATTAGTTATATAAGCATATTATATTTCTTTCTAATGTTTGGACAGTGTTCCCTTTTCATAACATCCTATTTGGATTGAACTTCTTCCTTTCCTCAGCCCTGCCCTGTACAGTCTCTCTTACCTTAATGCACCTTGATTATTTGATGTTTTATGTTTGCCGGTGTTTTCATAATTTTAATGTTTTTAAGTGTCTTCTATTTGTTTTTTAACTTTTACAGTATTATGTTTTTTAATTATTCATTTATTTGTATTTATAATTACCAGTGTCATTCCCCCTGAGGAAGGCGTTGCCGAAACGCGTTGGGGTCCCTTGTGCATAATAAAGACCCTCATTCTTCCCACGTCTCCTGCTCCTTGTGTTCGCTTGCCCTACCCGCAGGAGGCTGCTCCTCCTCGTACCTTTGGTCTCCTCGGAGCCATGTTCACCCCGTGGCAAGAGGTCCTCAGTTTCAAAGAAGATGAACTACGCTCTATGCTTCCAGAGGAACCCTTCTACACGGAAGAAGAGGGTATTCCTGATTTAGAGGATGAGTGGCAAGATTGCGTATGGATGACACAACGTTTAATTAGAGAAGATCTTCATGCAGCCTCTCTTCTTGAGTACTGTAGGAGAAAGATCATACCCAGAGGATTAAGAGTGCAGAAAGCACCCGGCATGTTCAAGGATGATGAGACATTCACGACCAACTGGATTAAGATCTTGAACAAGTGTTCATTAGACTTAATGATTCTTTTAATTAATACATCAAAACGCAGGGCTGAGGTTTTAAAACCTAAAATAGATCAAAAGATAGAACATCTCAAAAAGAAAGATGTACAATTTGATACTGAGAAAAGGAAGTTTGACCAAAATATGGTGGATTATAAGAAAGTTGTAAAAGAGAAGAAGATTAAAAAATTGAAACGAGATGATGATGATTATAGGTTGAACATGGTATATTATTGGACCTATAATAAATCTGATCTTAGGGAGAGGAACAGGAACTTTTCCTACAGGAGAAGGGAGTCACCTAAACAAGTCTATAAAAATAATTTTAGAGATAACACAAGGCATAGATCTAGATCCCCTTCCGCTACCCCTGAAATTGAAAGACATACTAAAAGAACAAGACATCATTCACGGGAACAGGTTAACCCTTCTGCTTCCCTATTTTCTGTTGAACGCCCCCCGCCGAGAGAGCATAACCCCATAAAAAAACGGGATTTTTCAATGGACAAATTATGGGAAAAAGGAAAAAGAAACTTGTCCCCCAAATCGCCACGACGTCGTCCATACAGGCCCAGGTATTCACCAAACAGACAATACCCACAACGGATGAGAACGCACAGTCAGGGTCTAATGTCCAAGAGACAACTCGACTGGGACCTTTAAATGCTGTTATTAATCTTTCCAAATATTTACCATCAGAGGCGGAGTTAGAAGTTCTCAATAAGGGTCTTTCATTTGTACCCACTAAATCTCACGATAGGTTCGCCACTCATGTTGAGCTGTTTAGATTTTTTCGAAAATTAAAAATTGTAGATCACTACTCTGGTACATCTAATACTGTTGCAATCGACCCCTCTGTTGTGAGAAAACCCTCTACATGGATGCCAACACACAAACCTAACACCATGATTTCGGCCTATGAGACTGTCGTCTTGAATAAATTGACAACCTGTATAAAACACACGTTAAGAAACCTTTTTTCAATTTGTCACGTTCTCAAAAGGCAGCCCTTCAAAGTTTGAAGTCCAATCATGATATTATTATTAAACCAGCCGACAAGGGTGGAGCCATAGTCATACAAGACAAAGACTCATATATTACAGAGGTCATGCATCAATTAAATGACACGGAATATTATTTAAAGATTTTTGACGACCCTACGGATCGATTACGACAAAAGGTTGACACCTTGCTGTATATTGGCAAGGAAGCAGGGTACCTTACAGCAAAAGAGATCTCATACCTTACAGTTGCCCATCCTATTACACCCACCATATACATGCTTCCCAAGATTCATAAATCCCTACAGAATCCACCAGGTCGCCCTATAGTATCGGCAATTGGATCGCTCTTTGAACCCTTATCGAAACTTCTTGACGTGCATTTAAGACCCTTTGTGACACAGGCACTTTCATATGTTAGAGACTCTGCACATATCATACAGATTCTACAGTCATTTCAAGGCCCTTTTGAGGATGTGCTTTTGGTTACTTATGATATTCGTTCATTATATACCAATATTCCTCAACAAGCTGCGTTGGAGGTGCTAGCCAACACCTTAATTTTAAGATCTAAACCTGTACGTACTCCTACGTTTTTTCTAACACAATTGGCAGAACTGGCTATGACTGAAAATTACTTCTGTTTCAGAGGTATCTTTTATAAGCAGGTAAAAGGGGTGGCCATGGGCTCCCCCATGGCGCCCGATGTAGCAAACTTGTATGTCACAAACTTCGAGACTACCTTTCTGTCGTGCCATCCATACCAATCTAACGTGCTTCTTTGGAAGCGGTACATCGATGACGTTTTCATGATATGGCACGGGACGGAAGAGCAGTTACAGACTTTTCATTCATGGCTCAATACATTAGATGTAAATTTACAATTTGAAGGCAATTATGACAGTAAGGAAATCTCTTATTTGGACATTTTGATTAAAAGGTCTAACTCAGGCTTCTCAACCACTCTTTACCGCAAACCCACGGACCGCAACACATTTCTCAAATATGATAGCTTCCACAATCCATCTTTTAAGAATAACCTTCCAGTTAGTCAATTCTTGCGCATCAAAAGATTATGCACCAATAATGAAGATTTTGAACATCATGCTTCAGATATGATGAATAGGTTCGCACAACGAGGTTACCCCTCCTCCTGCATCAGGCGAGCTTATCAGAGAGCATCTGCCACGGATCGTTCTTCTCTTCTTGAGAAAACCACACGCACACATTCTGATAAAATTGTATGCCCTCTTACTTTTTCAGGCTTTTCCAAAGCTATTGTTAACATTTTAAAGCAAGAGTGGCATCTCCTTTCTACTATACCTGCCTTTGCAACTAAAAAATTAATGATTGCCTACAAGCGCACTTCAAATTTGTCTGATTCACTCGTTCCATCTGCTCTTCCTAGTAATAGACCCTCACCCATTGTTAAGGGGCATTACAGTTGTGGCAACTGCTCTGTGTGTACTCATGCCATTACAGTTAAAGATGTTTTCGTGGATACCAATACAGGACGTAAACTTTTTTTACATCAATACTCCAACTGTAAAACTGCTAATGTGATTTATTTAATCCAATGTCCATGTCAGAAATTATATATTGGCAAGACCTCGAGACAGATCCGCACCCGTATCATTGAACATCGCAGCAATATCTCTAGGAAACATCCAGATAAACCACTTGTTTCTCATTGGTTAGATAAGAACCACAATATCAGTGACATTAAGTTTTTAGTGCTCAAAACGATCATTCCCCACTGGAGGGGAGGCGATGTGGAAAAAATTCTGTTAAGACTTGAGCAGCGTTTCATTTATGAACTTAACACTTTAGAACCGCATGGCTTGAATCAAGAGGCAGATCTATCAGTTTTTTTAGGTTGAATTTGTCTTTTCCCTTATTACATCATTCTATTTGGGCATTTAATACATATTCCCCTTCCCAACTGCTTGTCCTTGATCTTTTCATATTATTTGCGTTCTGTATTACAGGGCCAAGACTCCTCCCCCAGTATGACGTCATTACAATTTGGCGCCCTTTTCGGCGTTTAAATAGTAGCACAGCATTACTGTTTCCTTTCTCAGCTGATCAGAACGCGGTTTTCAGCGTTGTAGTCTCTCTCACAAGTCCGTGCGTCTACGGCTCTCTTGAGTATTGGAGAGTCTTCTGACTGTAAGTCCTCTCTTTGTCTCCCTTTGAATTTAAAGTTTCACTCTTGATTCATTTACGGTTATATATATATTCTTATTTTAGTGATTTCGTTGCTAGTTGGTACACCAGTTTGGAGCGTTCATCGTCAGCGTGTGCTTGGGTAAGTTTTATAGTACTCAATCTTGTATACTAGCACTACTTTTGGCACTTTATTCTTAAAGTTCCTCCCTTGTACTAATGCATTATCATAGTTTTATGGCTTATTTACACAAGCCTTAGGGATTTTGCGCTTCAATATGGTTTTAATCATTCACTTCATTTTTTCACTCTTCTGCGGTTTATTACTGTTTGTATATTTGCGATCACAGACTTTCAACGTGCTTCGGAGGGGTTTCTCAATATATGTCCAACCTGTTCCTCACACATTTCTACCCCTCCAGTCCGCTGGGTTTCCTTGGCGCCTGCATTTGCCTCCGTTCTATTGCTCACATGGTTCAATGCACTATTTTTATCATTCATTATTGATCATCTGCCTGACAAGCAACCCTTATACACGTGGCTTTCCCTGATCTCTCTCGCCGTCCGGCACGCTTATTTTCACATGGCATTCAGCTATTGAGCATGCATCTATACCACTTAGTTTTAATTCGTTTTTTAATCATATTATCACAGTTCGTTGGAGCAGTTTTGCATAGTACAATTGCCCTGGTTCTATTGCTTACATGTCTCAGTACTTTCCATTGGTTCCTATTTTTTATTTTATTTTGTTACCATGCTATCATTGAGAGTCTGCCTGATAATAGCATTCCTTTATATAACAATTATCCCCTGGTTCTCATTCCGTTTGGCATGCCTATTTTCACACACATTTAGTTACTGAGCATGCATTTCTGTTGCTTAGTTTTTGTTTTAATTCATGTTATTTTAATTATTACTATTTTTATCAGTCTTTTTATCACATTGCCTCATATACACTTAATTTGACCATATTTCAAATCTTAATTTTATGGTCCACCTGTTCCTCCTCGCTATTTTTAGTTTTTATTATTGGTCCGATACAATATACCATGTTCTGTCCTGATTCATTATCCAAATACAGTTAGTTTAATGTCATTATTTAATATTAGCATACACTGTATGTATCTCCATTTTATATTTATTTTTATATCGTGTTTGTTTTACATGGTCTCCCTCCTTTACAATTGGGCAATTTTATGATTTTTATTTCAATATTTATTATACATACTTATACACTTTTTACGTTTTTTATTGATTCTTTTTGTACATTGTCACATCCTCTGATTGTTGTTATTTTTGTGCACATTGCTGTACTTTTATATTATAATATTTATCGTTTTTAAGTATTTAGCTTATCCTTCCCTTTTTTTATCATAGTATTTTAGTTTGTTTTTTTATTTGCTTATTTATTTGTTTAAATTATTGATCTATTCATGTTATTATTACATATTATTAATTAGCTCTTGTGTAGTTTTACTTGGTTCAATTTCGCTCTACAATATTTAGCTTTGATAAGTATTCTACAGTTTTTTATCTTCTTTGGTTCTGTATTAGTTATATAAGCATATTATATTTCTTTCTAATGTTTGGACAGTGTTCCCTTTTCATAACATCCTATTTGGATTGAACTTCTTCCTTTCCTCAGCCCTGCCCTGTACAGTCTCTCTAACCTTAATGCACCTTGATTATTTGATGTTTTATGTTTGCCGGTGTTTTCATAATTTTAATGTTTTTAAGTGTGTTCTATTTGTTTTTTAACTTTTACAGTATTATGTTTTTTAATTATTCATTTATTTGTATTTATAATTACCAGTGTCATTCCCCCTGAGGAAGGCGTTGCCGAAACGCGTTGGGGTCCCTTGTGCATAATAAAGACCCTCATTCTTCCCACGTCTCCTGCTCCTTGTGTTCGCTTGCCCTACCCGCAGGAGGCTGCTCCTCCTCGTACCTCAGGGGGGCTGATTTTTGGCAGGATGCACATGTGTTCATGGCAGTGTCTGAATATCTGGAGCAACATGATTGGGTGCCCTGGGTATATATGCTGCCTTGTACCCCTTCCCTTCTGACTGTTTTTTTGCACATTCAGTGATTGTGGCCATCCTTGCAACAGTTTGTAAGTTTCATAGTACATATAATTTTGCAATAGTTATACTTGCTTTATTTTTGTATGTGTGCCCACTCTCACTGCCAGATGCTATTTGTGTTTCTAAACATCTGAGTGTATGTGACTGCACAGATTTATTGTATTGCTTTGACTGCTGCTGCTCTTTACAGACCCTCAGAGGATGATGCCCTGGATGACTTTCCCAGCTTGCCTGTTTTGGCCAGTTCTATCTACTGTACTTCCCAGCCTGTACACTGGGTGTCTGCCAATAGGCACATCTCTGAGATGTGGATTGGAGGAGTGGATTGGATTGGAGGAGTGGCCTAGTGGTTGGGGCAAGGTACTTCAGGCCGGAAGGTTGGGGGTTCAAATCCCACTAGAGGACAGCAACCTTGGGCCGGAAGGACTGGGGTTTCTAGTCCCACAGGTGCTCCTTGTGGTCTTGGGCAAGCCACTTAACCCTCCATAGCCCATGTTCCCTGTAAAATAGTTATCTCCAAGTTATAATGCCCTGTTCAATGTAATCTCAGTTTGTTCAATGTAAACCGCACTGATGCAGAATAGCGCGGTATATAAGAAAACGTAAATAAATAAATAAAATAAAGAGGAAAAGGAAACCTATTTGATTCTCCAAAGAAATGGCTGCACAAACAAAGGCAAAAACACAGCTTTCACAAAATTCAGAAGTTCGCAAACAGGAACACAGAAAAGAATACAGGATCAAGCTAAAAGAGACAAAAAGAGAAATAAGGATAGCAAAATCAAAGGCAGAAGAAAAGATGACTAAAGATGTGAAGTGTAGTGACAAAACCTTCTTCTGGTATATTCGGGAGAGAAGGAAAATCAGTTCTGGAAATGCAGGACTCAAAAGTGCCGGGAACGGATTTGTGGAAAGTAACATTGAAAAAGCGAACATACTAAACAAATACGTGTGTTCTCTTTATACTAAAGAAAATCCTGGAGAAGGACCACCCATGATTGACAAATATACAAATGGGAATGGAGTAGATACCACACCATTCACAGAAGATGATGTGTTCGAACAGCTTGCAAAACTGAAAGTGGACAAGGCCATGGGACTGGATGGGATACATCCCAGAATACTGAAAGAGCTCAGAGAGGTTCTTGCAAGGCTGTTAATGGATGTTTTTAATAGATCCTTAGAGACAGGAGAAGTTCCTCAGGACTGGAGAAGGGCTGATGTGGTACCTGTACATAAAAGTGGTAATAGGGAAGAAGTGACAAACTACACGCCGGTAAGCCTTACTTCAATGGCGGGAAAAGTAATGGAGGCTCTCCTGAAAGAGCGAATAGTGGACTTTCTCAAAACCAACAGGTTGCATGATCCGAAGCAACATGGTTTTACCAAAGGACGATCTTGCCAAACAAATCTGATTGAGTGCTTTGACTGGGTGATCAGAAAACTAGATCAAGGGCATGCGATGGATGTCATCTACCTAGTTTTCAGCAAAGCCTTTGATACTGGTCCTATAGGAGGCTTATCAATAAACTAAACAGCTTGAGGATGGGTCCCAAGGTGGTGAACTGGATCTGAAATTGGTTGACTGACAGACAACGGAATGTGATGGTAAATGGAACTCACTCAGAAGAAAGAAAGGTGATTAGCAGTGTGCCCAAGTGTTCAGTCCTGGGACCAGTACTGTTCAAAGTATTTGTGTGTGATATTGCTGAAGGACTGAATGGAAAAGTCTGTCTTTTTGCAGTGACATGAAAATTTGCAACAGAGTGGACTCCCCTGAGGGAGTGGAGAACATGAGGAAAGATCTACAAAAGCTGGAAGAATGGTCTAATGCTTGGCAGTTAAGATTTAATGTGAAGAAGTGCAGTGTCATGCACTTGGGAAGCAGAAATCCAAGGGAATTGTATGCAATAGGGGCAAGACGTTGTGCATGGACTAGGAAAAGGACCTCAGACTGATTGTTTCTGAGGATCCCAAGGTGGCAAAACAGTGTGACAAGGTGGTGGCAAAAGCCAGAAGGATGCTGGGTTGTATACAAAGAGGAATTACCAGCAGAAAGGAAGAGGTACTAATGCCACTGTACAAGTCGCTAGTGAGGCCTCACTTGGAATAATGTGTTCAGTTTTGGAGACCATGGGGTATGTTTACTAAACCGTCTTAATGTGCGCTTTGCCACGTTATCGGCAATAAGGTACCTTATTGCGCAATAATGGCGCTTTATCGGGCGCAGAGGTACCTTAGCACGCGATAACGCGCACAGCGGCGCAAATGAGCTCTGAGGGTGGAGAAAGGCTCCCGGAGGGCGGAGTAAGGCTCCCCAGGGGCGGAGAGGGTCAATGGGCGGAGAGTAGGAGGGGAGAGGCTCCCTGCACACTAACGCTGTGAAATTTGAGGCTGAAAACTAACGCCAGTGAAACCCTGGCGTTAGAGCTGATTTAAAGGGAAAAGAAACCATTTCCGTCAGCAACGTACAGCAAAACCAAAGAAACCTACAAAAAGTGATAAGTGTGATACATGTGCACAGAACAAAAGGGCAAATAAACAGTGAAAATGACCAGCAGAAAATGTAATAAAAACATAACCACGCTGGCCAGTAGTGATTTTAATGGGAAACATCAAAAAACACTCCTGAGAAAGCTCCAAAAAAAAGATATGAATTTTGGAAGGGTCTATGCTCCGTCCCCATACAAGGTGAATGAGCCCACAGTGAAATTGCGCTGAGCAGGGTTTTCCCTCTCCATTGGGCAGGTTTCCTATGGTGTGCACATGTTCCGCAACAGCAGGGCGGGCATGTCGGAACGGGCAACTGGACAGATGCTTGAAAAGGGGACACAGAGGGCTGCAGGCGGCACATGCTGTGGTGCAGCTGGGCCACAGTGCGGACTAGGGTGATGCCTAGGTGGCCCATAGGAATGCTGAAACAGTAGTGCAGCCAGACAGCAATTGATGAGGGCCCAACATGGGCACGAGTGTGCTTCCCACAGTGTCACAGGGGATAGTACCCAGCAGGTACCCCCAAGGGCACAGAACATTGGCAGGCGGTGCTGGGGGGGAAGCGTGGACAGCTATGCAGGCACCCCTACCCCAGAACCCGCACCATAGGCAGACGCCTACCCACACAATGGATGGCCTGAGACTGCACTCCACCAGCACCATCAGCAGAAGGGCATGTCAGCAGGGTGGCAGAGGGGTACTGGTGGTGGAGGGGGCAGTGGCAGCTGCCCAGAGCAGACAATGGCCTAGCCCTGTGTAGGTGGGTGCCATGCACTGCAACAGACAGGCCCTGTCTGACGAACAGTCATGGTATTACCAGGGAATGCACCATCTCTGTGGCAACACAGTGGTGCAGTGCACACAGCCAGTGTGCTCAGAAGCAAAAGGTCACAGGTTCAAGTTCCAGCTGTGGTTCCTGCCAAACCAGTCCCCATATTTTACCCACCACTACTAAAACATGCTAATACAGACAGAACCTTTATTGCAGATGAAGTAAACATGCCAACAACACCTACATTTTACCCTACAGCGCACAGACACCATCAACATGCGCATTACCTAGAGCAGAGTCTCCCAAATGTAGTCCTGGAGGGCCAAACACCATTCAGGTTCCATGCTGCCTCTAATAAATATGGCTGTGCTGCATTTCTATGCACCGCCCCCATGGTATGCAGATGTATCTCATGCATATTCATTAGTGTTTGGCCTTCCAGGATTGGAGTTGGGAACCTCTGCCCTAGAGCAGCGGCCAACAGGGGCAGACACACACGCACCCACAGGCTCCATTATCCGAAGCCTCCTGGAGAGGCAGGATGTTGGGCCCTGCATGCATCTCCCAATGCTAGCACTTGCATACCTTAGCAATGCCACCCTAAACATGGGAAAACTGTACACAGCTATCAAAAGGTTGCTATGATAACTGGCAGATAGCAATTCCTACGTTAAGCACAATTGGCTGATTGAGCTGCATCATAGCAACCTTTCTGATGTCTGTGGAGTGTGCCTCAGTTCTGGTGTCTGACAGAGTGACCCCAACAGTATTGCGTACCATAGCCATGCCTGCACTGTGCCCAGGACTGGTGTGGTGGCCAGGGCTGCCAAACACCTCTATAGATGCACAATGCTGGCATAGGTGTGTGGAGTATGTGTCTGTCTATCCAGTGTGTGGTGGCTGCCAACACCCTCCACAGCCCACACTGCCAGCACTGTTGCCAGTATTGGCCTGCCAATGTGCATAATGAGGAGCAAGGTACTGTGGGAAAAGCCTGGATAGGGTGGCCTGGCCTGGCTGCATCTGTACAGGGCATAGGGCAATGGCTCGGACATTGTAGTGCCCGGCCACCACCTGCACGGACAGGGTGGCCACAGCATGTCCTGCTGGGAGGTCACTCTCACCCTGACTGAGCAGTGACCACGGCATAGCTAGGTTCCCCCATAGTGTTATATAGTATTTTTCTCATGTGATATTTATGGGTTTTCTTTTGGGGCCCAATCACTGATGTATCTGCTTGGTGCATATGCTGACATCCCAGTTCTGAGTACATGCATTTCCTCCAGGAACATGCACTATGGACTAGCTAGCAGACTGTCTGCAGCTAGTATGTGTCTTGCTGGAACACCTTGCAGGGTGCAGTGGCTGGAGGCCTACTGCTGGAGAATGTCAGATAGCGGTGGGGGTCAGCTGAGCATTTTCAGGCCTACTGTCTGTCTGCTATTGCTTTATGGATGTGTACAGATCTGCATTGATTGTCCTATAGGTGTCTGTTCCCCAGCAGGATGGGGGTTGATAGCCCCCTCTACTGCCACCATTGCAAGGAGGGGGGGGTAGAATGTGGATCTGTTGGTGGGAAATCCTGTTTCCCACCCTGAGCCCCAGGTGGTACATAATCTACCTATGGGCCCAAACACCCCCCCCCCCTCTTCACCTACATCATGTAACCATGGCACCAACACAGGATATGCACTATTCTGGGTGCATCATAGCCCATAGGGCTAGACATGACTGAGAAATACAGATGGACACGGATGTCTCCTAGGTGTGTCTGCAAGAACTACCTATCACACACAGTAGCACTGATGGGGACCTGCATCATGGCATACATCAGTCATGAAAGGTGCTGTGGACCTGGTGCTGGGCGCCCCACCTCACCCTCAGGGTGAGCACATTACCCGCACAATGTGACGGTCTGTAGCTACTCTGTGCCAGTAACACACACGGTCAGTACCCCCTACCAGGCTGAGGTGCTGTGGGGGTACACATATTCAGTTCCCCCTACCAGGCCGAGGTGCTGTGGGGGTGCATACCCCATCTTGTGATCATCTGTAGACTGCTGATGTGCATGTGCAGTGCATCATGGGTACGGGTGGGTTAACCCTATCCTGGTAACCACAGCAGACAGTTTGTGTGGTGACCTGCAGTCCTTCTGTAACCAGCCAGGGGTTAGCTAGCAGCTATAGAGCTGTAGCCCACTGGTTCCTTCACTGCCTGTGAAGCCAGAGGTCATGGGTTTACACCCACGGTGGGGTTATTTGATAGGGCTGTCTGAGGCATTGTCTATTTTTAATGTACATTAGTGCTGCCAGCAAAAACACCCTCAGAGTACTGTAGCCATAAGGCACCGTATAAGGCGCCCTATAAAGCACCTTCTACAGTGCCTTATAAGGTGTCCTAAAAAGCGCATTATGAGGTGCCTTATAAGGTATCCTATAAAGCGCCTTGTAGGGTGCCCCATAGAGGACATTATAGGGTGCCTTGGCGGACAGTGCACTTTATAATGTGTCCTATGGAGTGCCTTATAGAGTGCCTTATGCGGCACCTTCAGTTACGGCACGTGAGGGTGTGTTTGCTGGCAGCACTAATTAAAATATACATGACATGCCTCAAAAAGCAATACTTACACATAACATCTAATGCCTCAGCCAGCCATATGCATTAGGCACACTGGGGGATCAAACTCATGACCCCTATACCATCAGTCAGTGTATTAACCATTGTGCTACACCTCTGTTTCTGTGTTTGCATGTCTGCGCGCCTACTTAAGATTACCGCACGTTAACGTGCTTAGCGGAGTCTCGCCTGATAATGTGCGCAGCACACGTTATCGCGCAATAATCCCGTTTTGCTACATTAAGACCGAAACGCCCACTCCTTTTATGGCAGCCTGCACACTATCGCCGGGCGCACGTTAAGACGGTTTAGTAAACATACCCCCATATCTCCGAAAGGATATAAAAAGACTGGAAACAGTTCAGAGGAAGGCAACCAAAATGATATGGAGCCTGTGTCAGAAGACTTATGAGAAGAGACTTGAAGGCCTAAATATGTACACTCTGGAGGAGAGGAGGGACAAGGGAGATATGATTCAGACCTTTAAATACTTAAAATAATATTGATGAACAAACAAACCTCTTCCAAAGACGGAGAAGCTGTAAAACTAGAGGGCATAGCATGAAGCTGCAAGGGGGCAAACTGAAAGGCAATGTCAGGAAATACTTTCTCATTGAAAGGGTGGTGGATGCTTGGAATGCCCTCCCGACGGAAGTGGTGGGGCAAAAACAGTGACAGAATTCAAAATGGCATGGAACAAACTTAGTGGATCCCTTTATAGCAACAGGATGAAATCAAAATAAACTTAACTATCTCTTATATCTCAACAAATAGGGGTGACCTACATGGAGCGGTGGGTACACACCTATATAAAGGCATGGGGAGGGGTGACCTGCATGGATTGGCAGATGCACCTACTCTTGCTGCCTTGCTGGACAGTCTAGATGGACCATACTGGTCTATATCTGCCGTCATATACTATGTTATTATGTGAATAGCAGAGTGCCCAAAATATGTACTAGGCTCCCTGCTTTTTAGCATACTTATAAAGGACTTAGGGAGTGGAGGAGTAGCCTAGTGGTTAGAACACTGGCTTGATAACCAAGCAACCATTGTTCAATGCCCACTAGCACTCCTTGTGGCCTTGGGCAAGTCACTTAACCCTCCATTGTCTCGGAAGGAAGGCCTGGCAATCTACTTCCGGTGACACTGCCAAGAAAACCCAGGAGCTTCTGAGTTGCCAGGAGTCAGGACTGACTTGAAGGCACACATTGCAATTTGCAAAGGACTTAGAATTGATAACAACATGTGAGATAGTCACATTTGCAAATGGCACAAATTATTCAAATTTGTTAAATCACAAAAAGATTGTGAGAAATTGAAAGAGGACCTTGAGAAACTAGGAGACTGGTATCCAAATGGCAGATGAAATTCAGTGTAGACAAATGAAAAGTTATGCATGTAGGGGAAGAATAGCCCAAACTATACCTATATGATGCAAGATTCCACATTAGGAGTCACCAACCAGAAAAAGGTGTCATTGTGGACAATACATTGAAATTCTCTACTTAGTGTGCAGCAGTGGCCAAGAAAGCAAATAGAATGCTGGCAATTATAAGGAAATGAGAGGAGAATAAAACAGAGAATGTCATGATGCCTCTGTATCGCTTCATGCTTTGACCATGCTTTTAGCATTGTGTGCAATTCTGGTTACCGCTTCTCAAAACAGATATAGGGGCATGTTTACTAAACTGCGTTAACGTAGCAGCGGCTATGTTAAGCCACGTTAAGGCGCCCTAACGGTACATTCTATACCATTAAGGCGCCTTAACAGCCCTTAATGCGCCTTAACGTTCCCGGCCACGTTAAGTGCAGAAAGGTGTGGAGAGAGGGCGGGGAGAAGGGGTCAATGGGCAGGGAGTGGGCGGGGAGAGGCCCCTTTCACACTAACGCGGAGGAATTAAGGGCTGAATCCTAACGCAACTGAAAACCAGGCGTTAGTACACAATTGCAGGAGAGAGAAAACATTTCAGTCAGCAATGTACAGCAAAGCCAGGGAAAGCTACAAAAAGTGATAAGTGTGATACATGTGCACAGAACAAAAGGGCAAATAAACACTGAAAATAAACTGAACAAAATGTAAAACAAACATAACCAAGCTGGCCAATAGTGATATGAATGGGAAACATCAAAAAACACTACCGAGAAAGCTCCAAAAAAAGGATATTAATTTTCGAAGGGTCTATGCTCTGTCCCCATACAAGGTGAATGATCCCACAGTGAAATAGCACTGATCACGGTTTCCGCTTGTTATTGGACATGTTTTCTAAGGCATGCACATGTTCCACAACAGCAGGGTGGGCATGTCGGAATGGGCAACTGGACAGATGCTGGAAAAGGGGACACAGAGGGCTGCAGGCGGCACATGCTGTGGTGCAGCTGGACCACAGTGCAGACTAGGGTGATGCCTAGGTGGCCCATAGGAATGCTGAAACAGTAGAGCAGACAGACAGCAACTGATGAGGGCCCAACATGGGCACGAGTGTGTTTCCCACAGTGTCACAGGGGATAGTACCCAGCAGGTACCCCCAAGGGCACAGAACATTGGCAGGCGGTGCTGTGGGGAAGTGTGGACATCTATGCGGGCACCCCTACCCCAGAACCCGCACCATAGGCAGCCGCCTACCAGCACACTGGATGGCCTGCGACTGTGTACCACCAGCAGAAGGGCATGTCAGCATGGTGGCAGAGGGGTACTGGCGGTGGAGGGGGCAGTGGCAGCTGCCCACAGCAGACCATGGCCTAGCCCTGTGTAGGTGGGTGCCATGCATTGCAACAGAGAGGCCCTGTCTGATGAACAGTCATGGTATCCCCAGGGACTGGACTAACCTTTATTGCAGATAACATAAACATGCCTTAAACGCCTATATTTTACCCTACAGAGCACAGACACCATAAACATGCACAATATCTAGAGCAGAGTTTCCCAACTGCAGTCCTGGAGGGCCAAACACCATTCAGGTTTCATGCTGTCTCTAATACAGATGTCTGTGCTGCATTTCTATGTGCCGCCCCCATGGTATGCAGATGTATATCATGCATATTCATTAGGGACAGCATGAAAACCCGAACAGTGTTTGGCCCACCAGGAATGGAATTTATTTATTTTATTTATTTAACTGTATTTATATCCCGCTTTTCACTGGGTCAAAGCGGTGTAACACATAACAGGGGGGGGGGGGGGGAATCAATGGTTATAGGGTGGGGCCATCACCATGGGGCAACATTAATGATTTGGGATGGACATAGACATGTACAATCCTACAGTTTCTAATCATGGGTTCTTGAAGAGGGGGTGGTGTTTCTGTTCAGAGATGTTCACGGAATAGGACCATTTTCAGCTGTTTTTTGAATGATGTGAGATCACCGTTGTTTCTGATGTGGTTCGGCAGAGAGTTCCAGAGGGATGGAGCATAAAGTTTGAAGGCTCTGTTGTGAACCTCTGCCTTAGAGCAGCGGCCAACAGGGGCAGACACACCTGCACCCACAGGCTCCAGTATCCAAATCCTCCTGGAGAGGCAGGATGTTGGGCCCTGCGTGCATCTCTCAATACTAGCACTTATATACCCTAGCAATGCCACCCTAAACCTGGGAATACGGTACACATATATCAAGAGGTTGCTATGATTACTGGCAAATAGCAGTTCCTAAGTTAAGCACAATCTGCTCATTGAGCTGTATCATTCCAACCTCTCTGATGTCTGTGGAGTGTGTTTCAGGTCGGGTGTCTGACAGTGTTCACCAGCCTGGGGATTGACCTCAACAGTATTGCGTACCACAGCCATGCCTGCACTGTGCCCAGGACTGGTGCGGTGGCCAGGGCTGCCAAGAGCCTCTATAGTTGCACAATGCTGACATAGGTGTGGGAGCTTGTGTCTGTCTATCCAGTGTGTGGTGTCTGCCAACACCTTCCTCAGCCCACACTGCTTGCACGGTTGCCAGTGTAAGCCTGCCAATGTGCATAATGAGGAGCAAGGTACTGTGGGTATAGCCTGGACAGGGTGGCCTGGCCTGGATGCATCTGCACAGGGCATAGGGCAATAGCTTGGACATTGTAATGCCCGGCCACAACCTGCATGGACAGGGTGGCCATGGCATGTCCTGCTGGGGGGGGGGTCACTCTCACCCTGACTGAGCAGTGACCACGGCATTGCCAGGTTCCCCTATAGTGTTATATAGTGTTTTTCTCAAGTGATATTTATGGGTTCTTTTTTTTCTAGGGCCCAATCACTGACTTAGCTGCTTGGTGTGTGTGCTCATGTCCCCTCCAGGAACATGCACTATGGACTAGCTAGCAGACTGTCTGTAGTTAGTATGTGTATGGCTGGAACACCTTGCAGGGTGCTTTGGTTGGAGGCTTGCTGCTTGAGAATGTCAGATAGTGGTGGGGGGTAGCTGAGCATCTCCAGGCCTACTGGCTGTCTGCCATTGCCTTATGGATGGGTACAGATCTGCATTGCCTACCCTGTAGGGTATCTGTTCCCCAGCACGACTGGGGTTGATGGTTCCCTCTACTGCCACCATTGCAGGGATGTAGACTGTGGATCTGTTGGTGGGGGATCTTGTAGCCAGCCAGTTGTGTGGTAGACACTCTAGAGCTGTAGCCCACTGGTTATGTTGATGACTGTGGAGGCAGAGGTCATGCGTTCAATTCCTTGTTGTTCCCTCCTGTCCAGGGCAGATATTTTGCTTGCCTGTGACAGTCATATCTTTGCAGATATGTGCTGCCAGCCACAGAGTACCCTCTCCACAGCTATCAACACTCCTTAAAATACATTACAAGGCTCCTAATTAGGCAAAGTACAAGGCGCGTTATAAGGTGCTTTGTAAGGCACGTAGGCACGTGCCTTCTACGGTGCCTTATAACGCGCCTTCTAACGCGCCTTATCTGACACACAGCTTTACTGCTGCCCCACCCACTCCTTTATCTGGGCATCTCTACCTTTACCACGGAATGACATTACCGCAGTTTAGTAAACATGCCCCATAGTGATATAAGAAAAGGTACAGAGAACAGTGACCAAAATGATAAAAGGGATGGAACAATACCCCTATGAGGAAAGGCTAAAGAGGTTGGGGCTCTTCAGCTTGGAAAAGAAATGGCTGAGGGATGATATGATAGAAGCAAAAACACGAAATAAAGACCTTTTCAAGTACATTTGTAGCAAAAAACCTGTGAGAGAGTCAGTTGGTCCATTAGATGATAAAGGGGTTAAAGGAGCACTAAGAGGCGACAAGGCGATAGCGGAGAGACTGAATGAATTCTTTGCTTTGGTCTTTACTGAGGAAGATGTAGGGATGTTACCCATGACTGAAGTGGTATTTAAAGGTGCGGAAGAATTGAAGGAAATATCGATACATCGGGAAGATGTCTTACAACTATTAGATAAACTGAAGAGTAGCAAATCACCTGGGCCGGATGGTATACATCCAAGGGTGTTGAAAGAACTGAAATATGAGATTGCAGACCTGCTATTAGTAATCTGTGAACTATCATTAAAATCATCTCTAATACCTGAAGATTGGAGGATCGCCAATGTAACACCAATTTTTAAAAAGGGTTCCAGGGGTGATCCGGGAAACTACAGACCGGTGAGCCTGACGTCAGTACCAGGAAAAATGGTAGAAACCATCATAAAGAATAAAATTACTCAGCATGTAGATAGTCACGACCTAATGGGAGACAGCCAACATGGCTTTAGACAAGGAAGATCTTGTCTTACTAATCTGTTATGTTTTTTTTGAAGGAGTGAATAAACAGGTGGACAAAGGTGAGTCGGTTGATATTGTGTATCTGGACTTTCAGAAAGCCTTTGACAAGGTCCCTCATCAGAGACTTTTGGCAAAACTAAAGAGTCATGGGATAGGAGGCAGTGTACTATTGTGGATCAGGAACTGGTTAAAAGATAGAAAGCAGAGGGTAGGGCTAAATGGCCAATTTTCCCAATGGAGAAAGGTGAATAGTGGTGTACCCCAGGGATCTGTGCTGGGTCCGCTGCTTTTTGACATATTCATAAATGACCTGGAAAGTGGAATAACGAGTGAAGTTATCAAATTTGCAGATGACACAAAACTATTTAAAGTTGTTAAAACCCAAGAGGATTGTGAAAAATTGCAAGAGGATCTTGATAAATTGGAAGACTGGGCATCAAAATGGCAGATGAAATTTAATGTGGACAAGTGCAAGGTTATGCACCTAGGGAAGAACAACCCAAACTATGGTTACACGATGCAAGGTTCCACATTAGGAACCACCACCCAGGAAAAAGATTTAGGCGTCATTGTGGATACCATGTTAAAACCCTCGGCCCAGTGTGCAGCGGCGGCCAAGAGAGCAAATAGAATGCTAGGTATGATAAGGAAAGGAATGGAAAATAAAACAAAATATATTATAATGCCTCTATATCATTCCATGGTGAGACCGCACCTTGAATATTGTGTGCAATTCTGGTCGCCGTATCTTAAAAAGGATATAGCGATTTTAGAAAAGGTTCAGAGAAGAGCCACCAAAATGGTAAAGGGGATGGAAGGATACTCCCATGAGGAAAGGCTAAAAAGGTTAGGGCTCTTTAACCTGGAAAAGAGACGGCTGAGGGGAGATATGATAGAAGTCTATAAATTAATGAACAGAGTGGAACGGGTAAACGTAGATCGATTGTTTACGTTATCAGAATATAGAAAGACTAGGGGACATGCAATGAAGCTACAGGGTAAACTATTTAAGACTAATAAAAGAAAATATTTTTTCACTCAACGTGTAATCAAACTCTGGAATTTGTTACCGGAGGATGTAGTAAAGGCTGTTAGTGTAGCTGGGTTTAAAAAAGGTTTGGACAAGTTCCTGGAGGAAAGGTCCATAAACCATTATTAAGAAGTGACCGAAGATATCAATGCTTGACCCAGTACAAGCATTGTGGAACTTGTGTCTCTTGGGGAAACTGCTAGGTACATATGACCTAGATTGGCCACTGTTGGAAACAGAATACTGGGCTTGATGGACCTTGGTCTGACCCAGTATGCATATCTTATGTTCTTATGTAGGTCTATAAAATAATGAGTGGAGTGGAGTGGAACGGGTAAATGCAAGTCAGCTGTTTATGCTGTCAAAAAGTAGTTTATTTAAGATAAATTGAAGAAAATCTTTTTTACTCAACGCATAATTAAGCTTTGGAATTCATTGCTAGAGGATGTAGTAAAGCTGTTAGTGTGAAAAGAAAATGTGTGTTGAGTCAATGCTGACTCCTGGCGACCAGCCTCTGTAGTTGGGTTTAAAACAGTTTAGTTTCCTGGAGGAAAAGTCCATAACCATTATGAAGGTGGACTGGATTAGCCACTATTAGAAACAGGATACTGGACTTGATGGACCTTTGGTCTTACCCAGTCTGGCATATTTTATATTCTTATGTTAATCCCAGCAATGAAACTGAGAAATGAGAGGAAGCCTCAAGGAGATGGGATCAGGAAGGTCAGGGTCCTAAAGGGAGAAAATAACTGAAGTCTGAGCTAGAGTCCTATCTCTCTTTCTAAAGGTATTCGACTGATGTTAAGAAAGAGAAGACCTGAGATCCCCCTTGAGTGGATGTCTCAGGAACTGGTCCTGGAGTTAGGAGCAGAGGGAAATAGGTAAAAATCAGATCACCTGGATCCTCCGGATCTAGGCTATACTATCTCAAGTTGGATCTGCAGAGGATCCCTCTTTTACCTACTTAGTGGCAGTGATTAAAGCGTGTGCTAGTCGATTTCTGTTCTAGCAGTGAACGACTCATTAGATCTGATAGATCCAGACCTGGATCTGGCAAATCCTGATCCCAAACTGGACACCCATATATAACTTGATGCTTTCACTGCTGGAATAGAAACCTGGCCAGTGCTGCACACTAGTGAGGTAGCATGTTTAAATTGCTGCCAATCCCCATTTAAACCCCTACCACTAAGTAACATGGCGGGGGGGGGGGGGGGGAGGCGGCTCCACTAAGTAGATAAAAGCCAGATCCTCTGTGGATCCAATTTAAGATAGTATTACCTAGATCCAGAAAACCCAGACCCAGAGCAGAAGGGCCAGGATATGGTCTTTCTCTGACAAGAGATGAAGGCAAAGTAGAACTGAACTATGATTGTTAATATTTTATGCTATGGAACATATATGAAGTCTACCCTTCATGCTATTTAAAGACTCAAGATAATCTTTCATCTGATTCAGAACAAAACCCGGGGGGGGGGGGGGTAGAGATAATAAAAATCAGTACCAGCTGCAATGAAAGACATATGGACTAAAAAAAACCACAAGAGGATACACCGTACGGATAGCTTTTGCTATGCTTGTGGCTGAACCTTAATCTGTGTGACAAGTTGAAAGGTATTACCTCTGAGTCAGAAACACATGCAGATTCCAAGAAAATGAACTCTGAACGAAAGGGAGAACGGTATGGAGGCAGCTACTAGGTGTGGTCTGGTGATTAAATCATTGCACAATGATCATACTTCCCAATCTTTTGGCTAAGATCCAAATGCAGGGTTTGTGCTATAAGCTAAGTTGAAAATTCTAAACAATATGTGGGGGGGTAATGCCCCACTTCCGACCCCATGGGAACACAACTACATGATGGCCAGAGATATAATGAGCATTGCCAAAACTGGATTAAATCTGCTGAAGAAAAAAGTATTTGCGGTTACGGAAAAATTCTCTTGCATCACTAACTTTCCCTGACAGGAGCTCATTTATGACTGTCGCATGACAATTTAACGTCAGTTTGTACCTGGAGACACATTCCTAAGCACATGAAAAAATAGTAAACCCTGCTCTTCCGCAAAAGCAGCAGAAGATTTATGAATGAAAATATCCCACTGGAAAACTATTAGAGTTGCACAGCTGGAAGCTTTGGTGTATTGCTGAGGGAGGACGGATATGCATGTGGGGTAATACTGAACACAGAAAAGTCAATCAGAACCATCCCAAGAGTTTCTGCCTCCATCCCCCCCCCCTCCCCTGGGCAGCCCCTGAGCATCATCCTCTCTTCCCTCTCACCTTGGGGGGGGGAGCAGAGAGGGCTTTAGCAGCAGGCCATGGGTGCGCGCGCACATGCAAGGGCTTTAAGGCCCGCCGCAGCCCTGAAGCAGTTTGCTCTGAGCCTCTTCCACCACTTTGAAAAATGATAGAGGGGCCACCGTGCTGCTCACCCGTGTCTGCCATCTTCATCTAGTGGAAGGACCAGCCCCGAAGCCAATTAAAAAAAAAATAAAAAGCTGAGATTCAAAATTTTGGAATCCAAGGGGCCCTTTTACTAAAGTGCAGTAAGTTTTTGCAGTTACCGCATGTTATGTGCCTGAAATAATGCGCAATATGTGCAAAGTCTGTGCAGTGCATGCAGGAGGTACACCCAGCATGTACCACACAGAGGGGACATTTACTGCATAGGCCTGCGTTAAGTGTCTCGGCTGATAGCGCGGATGCACCTGTGCTATCTGCTAAGGCATATAATTCAGGCCCCTGCGCATAAAGAAACAAATGCAGCTACCACAGCAGCACAACCTTTACCCCATAAACAGCATCCCTCCCTGGTCCCTCTGACATTTCCTCCTATCAAAACACCCTCCAGATCTTATCTCTGAGATTTCCCTCGATCCGATCCTGTTCTTGCCGATAATGCCCAGTCTCCACCCAGAACGCACCCAGGTCATGTGCCAACCTGTGTCAAGCACACAGTGCAGGTTATCTACCTGGCCTATACTAACAGTTGCCACACGTTAAAACTGCACTTTTAAAAGAACCCCTACATCAGGTGTCTAAACGTAGCCCCCTATTTTCAGCCAAACTTAGGAACCTTAATTGAAAATTCACCTGCCATTCATTTATCTAGATTTAGGTGCTTAGTGCTTTAAATCAGTGCCAAGTCCCTCACTTTTTCTTCATCCTAAATCCAGCCCCATTGGCACCCACATTTTGGCTCCTAAATGTAGGGGTTCAGGGAAATTTTTAGCATTGATTTAGGAAATTTACGAAGAGCCAATTTAGGAGCCTAAAACCCTGTGAAAATTGACCCCAGAAAGAATGGCATTTTTCATTCAGTAGTGGTTAAATGAAAAGAGAAACAAAAAAAGGAAATTAAAGTGATAGCTTTTTATTGAACAACTTAATACATTCTAAGACTAGCTTTGTAAGGTTAAAACCGTCTTCTTCAGTCAGGCTAGTATCCCACCTGAAGAAAGTTTTCAGCTTGAAAAGCTAGTCATCTTAATACATTCTAGGTCTAGGATTCAAAGATTAAAACCTTCTTCTAGTCCAGATACTGTCCTGACCCGAAGAAGAAGATTTTAACCTTTCAAAGATAGTACTAGAAAGTATTGTTAGTCTAATAAAAAGCTATCACCCTACTTGTCTTTTTTGTTCCTCATTTTATCTAACTACCATTAAAGTGGACTAACACAACAATCACATTACTTTTCATTCATAAACTGGGTCAGCAATTCCAATGCTAAAAGTTCCATTTTCGCCCAGCCTAATATCTATATCGAACTCAACCTCTGATAAGACAAAGCTGAATGATCGCGGAAACTGCACACCCTCATTTCACCACCAACCCAGCTCAAGGTCATGAAAGGCACATGCGCCGTGCATAATAGCTAACGTGCAAACGAACGTTCCAGTTTCACGATGACGCTAATCGGGCTTTACGCAACGTAAAGGCGTGGCAAGAAGAAACTTATTGCCATCAAAGAGCAGTAACGGACAAATCCTGCAGCCAATGTGTCCCTTCAGAACTCGCTGTTGATTGGGTGACGATCGTAACTCCAGACACCGGGGGCGAAGCTTTCCGGCTGCGTCAGTCGAGTTAGGTTGCAAGGTACCGGTTACATAGTCTTGGGTACAGCGTGTCCTTGGGCTGAAAGCGTGGAAGTTGGTGTCCGGAAGGTAAGGAAGAGGTGGTCGTAATACTGCCGCTTCTGGTTTTATAATCGGTTGGTAACGAGACGCGCCTGGTTGTAAATTACGGTTTGTTCGCTAATCTTTAGCTGCTCATAGTGAGACTTGACATCGATGGCGCTCCTGAGGTTCTCCGTGTCAATGACATTTCCTAGGTTTGGAGCCGGTCCTCGGGCTGTCCGGCGCTAGGGGCTGTTGTCGGAAGGTGACCGCTCACCGCTACTTCCGGCTATGCTGTAAGGCTAGGTACTAAATCCATGTGTTCTTGCAAGTCGCACAAAATTCGACTTCGAAACAACGCTATAAATTAATATGCTAGTTTGTTTCTGTGTGGGTTTTTTTTTAACTAAGAACGTAAGATATGCCATACTGGGTCAGACCAAGGTCCATCAAGTCCGGTATGCTGTTTCCAACAGTGGTCAATCTAGGTCATAAGTACCTAGCAGTTTCCCCAAAAGACACAAGTTTCTCAATGCTTGTATTGGGTCAAGCATTGATATCCTGGGACCCTTTTTAATAATGTGTTATGGATCTTTCTTCCAGGAACTTATCCAACCCTTTTTTTGAACCCAACTACACTCGCCAGGAGTCAGGACTGACTCAAAGGCACACATTGCATTTTTACACTCGCAGCTTTTACTACATTCTCCAGTAACGAATTCCACAGTTTGATTACAGGTTGAGTGAAAAAAATATTTTCTTGTATTGTCTTAGTCTTAAATAGGTTATACTGTAACTTCATTGCATATCCCCTAGTCTTTTTATATTCTGATGACCTAAACAATCGATCTACATTTACCCGTTCCACTCAATTCATTAATTAATCTCTATCATACACCCTAAGCTGTCGTTTTTTCCAGGTTGAAGCGTTCTAACCTTCTTAGCCTCTCTTCATAGAGGTATCCTTCCAACCCCTTTACCATTGTGGTGGCTCTTCTATGTAACTTTTCTAATAACGCTATATTCTTTTAAAGATATGACGGCCAGAATTGCACACAGTATTCAAGGTGCAGTCACACCATGGAACAATACAGAGGCGTTATAATATCCTTTTGTTTTATTCTCTATTCCTTTCCTTATGATTCCTAACGTTCTTTTTGCTCTCTTGGCCACCGCTGAATACAGGGCAGAGGATTTCAACATGTTATCCACATTAACACCTAAATCTTTTTCCTGGGTGGTGATTGTTCCTAAAGTGGAACCTTGCATCCTGTAACTATAATTTGGGTTGTGTTTTCCCTAGGTGCATAACTTTCCACTTGTCCACATTTAAATTTAATCTGCTATTTGGCTGCCCAGTTTTCCAATATATCAAGGTCCTCTTGCAATTTTTCATAATCCCCCCCCCCCCATGAGTTTTAACAACTTTGAATAACTTGTCATCTGCAAATATGATCACCTCACTCATTGTTCCCATTTCCAAATCATTTAAGAATGTTAAAAAGCGGTGGACCCACACACATCCCAGGGATATTCCACTATTCACCTTTCTCCATTGGGAAAATTGGCCTTTAGCCCTACCCCTGCTTTCTATCTTTTAACCATTTCCTGATCCACAATAGTACACTACCTCTTATCCCATGACTTTTTAATTTGGCCAAGTCTCTCATGAGGGACCTTGTCAAAGGTTTTCTGACAGTCCAGATACAGTGTATCAACTGACTCGCCTTTGTCTACCTGTTTATTCGCACCTTAAACAAAAACAGCTTAGTAAGACAATACCTTCTTTGGCTAAAGCCATTCTGGCTGTCTTACGTTAAGCCATGACCACCTGCATGTTCAGTAATTTTGTTCTTTATAATGGTTTCTACCATTTTTCCCGGTACTGATATCGGGCTTACTGGTCTGTAGTTTCTTGGATCACCCCTGGAACTCTCTTTAAAGATTGGCATTACATTGGCCAATCTTTAGGTATTACAGATGATTTTAATGATAGTTCACAGATTATTAATAGTAGGTCTGCAATCTCATCTTTCAGTTCTTTCAACATGCTTGGATGTATACCAACCAGTCCAGGTGATTTGCTACTCTTCAGTTATCAAATAGTTGTAATACATCTTCCCGGTGTATTTCTTTCTTGCAATTCTTCTGCGGCATTACCCTTAAATTCCATTTCAGTAATGGGTCATATCCCTACATTTTCCTCAGTAAAAGCAAAGAATTAATATAGTCTCTCTGCTAAGGCCTTGTCCCCTCTTAGTGCCCCTTTTATCTCCCCATCATCCAATGGTTCTACTGAATCTCAAAGTTTTTATTGCTAGAAATGTACTTGAAAAAGTATTTTACACATTCTTCACTCTCTCATGGACAAACTGATTTACGATGTTTAGAGACAGTCTTAAACATCAGGTCATTATGCTTTACAAAATTTAAAATTGATAGCTTGAAATGCCAAAGATGTTCCCTCATTGATAAAGTGTGTGTGTGTGTGGGGGGGGTTACTTTGTATTGGAATACAAGGCACATCATTGATTTAAAATCTTGCTTGTGATAGTAAGAATTTTGTAGGGTATTGGCATAATCAGTTCTCTTGTTTTGTTTTTATGGTTCAATTTATTCTATAGTAGTCTAGTAAATTATTTATGTAATAAAGTTTGCATAACTTGGCAGTTTTGGGTTTAGTGAAAACTATTATTGTAGTCATCAAATGTGATAGTTCCTTGATATACGGTTCTACTATCATGCTCTTATTTCGTCTTAATTCTGAGAATTGTATATCATATTCTGTTTCTTTTGTCTTTGTGTGCTTTTCCTATAATAGGGATATAGAAACCATTGTGACCTGGGTCCTCAAGGGTTGTCCAAGTTAGTTCTCAGTATTTGAGATCTATCTACACCAGCTCCATTGTATGCAACTATTCCTTATGAAAATTTGGCTGGGTTGCAGCCTTTGGGACCCCTCCTACTATATCCTTAAAACTGGATGAAGTTTCACTTGACCTTTGGCTGCACAACCTAACAATACATCCTGATCCTTGGTTAGTTAAGATTGAAAATAGAATTGTACTTCAAAGTAGGTTTGTGTCTTTGAATACCAGCACATCTAAAGAATTTGATGAAAACTTACCAAGCTGCACTTAAACTGCATTAAAATGCAATATTTAACATTGTTAGTTCAACTCCTGGGTGCTGTGCCATCACCCCCCTTCCCCCATGTTGAAAATGGGGCCAATTGACTCCTAGTGGTAGTCTCGGGGTACTGTAGCTACCATAGGCAAAAAGCTGTTTATAAACTTTGTTCAGTTCTTTAGGTTCATTATAATAAAGCTCCGCAAATCCCGATGACCAGAAACTTGCACCTGGTGCCTAGGATTTTCTTAACCCCTTTCCATTCTCTCCAACACCCTACCTGGGAGGGATGCAGTTCAGTAGACAGCCTGTGAGGATCCCATCTCCCACAGGCAGAAGAGGGATGATTACAGCTGCGATCTTGTCTAAAATTCTTTGTGTGGTGAGATCATATCCCTGTGGCAGAACAGGAGGGGAAGGCTGCAGCAAAATATAAAAATTTGGGGGATGGGTGTGGTGCAGTGAGGAAGAGCAGGCAGGGAAACTTTTTAAGGGGCAGTGGACTTAACTTTTTTTTTGTTTTTTTAAAGGGTGGGGTGATGGCAAAATGAAGAGGAACAGAATGGGGGTGGGTAGTAGAAGAGTTTGGGGGGGTGGAGGGAAGAAGGCATTGGGAGATTTAAAGAGATGGATGCATGGGCACAAAAAGTTGCAATGTGCATTTGCTCAAAGATGCATCCCCCATACTACACACAGTCCATCACTGTGCCCCCCCCCCCCCCCCTCCCCAGCCGTCACACTTGGGCACCCCAATGCTTCCACACAGAGGCTTCCTAGCCCTGTACTCTGCCCATTGCCACATCCTACACACAGACGAGCACACCCCCCATTGTGCCACATGTACAGACATTTTGCTATATGAAGCTATAGTGTTTGTTATACATATATTTCTTGAATCAAAAGATGCCACACAATGTAGGAACTCGGGTGCTACTCTTGCAAAACTCAAACACAAGACCAGAGCGAAAGACAGGTGAGAAAGTCAAAAGCATGGATTCCTAAGATGTGTGGATTTAGGAGCAAGGCCAGAACAGTTTTTTCAAGGCCTACATTTGTGGTGGTTCTCAGCTATTCCTATTATCCTTGGAGACAGCCATGTGGGGCAACACTAATTTTTCTGTGGTGCTTTGTCATTTGTAAAACTGTAGCTGGTGTGGGTAAAAAGGATAGGGATGGAAAGTCCATTTGATTTTTCTGGTTCAGGGACTTCAAGGAAGCTGCTTATTGATATAATATACTTCAGAAAACTATTTTCAGTGTGAGAAGCAGCTAACCTTTCAGTTTGAAGGTCCCTATAAAGGATATTAACACACAGAAGCATAAATGCCAACAGACAAAGACCATAGAGTCTGCTCATCCATAAGAACTAGTAAGTTCTAAAGTCCTACCTATCCTTCGGAGATCATCTGTATTTGTCCTATACTTTTTTTTTTTAATTCAAATAGTTTTTCTCTGCCACCTCCACTGGAAAGCTGTTCCACTCATCCACCACCCTTTCTGTAAAGAAATAGACTCCAGAGATATTACTTCAGATTATTTGTTTCACCTTCATCCAGTGCCTCCTCATTCCAGAGTTTCCCCTCAAATGGAAGAGGGTCACTCCTGTACATTTATACCATGGAGGTATTTAAATGTGTATGATATTTCTCCTCTTCTGCCTTTCCACCAAAAGTTATAATTATAGGGATAGTTAAGATACCACCCCCTCATCTGATTTAGACTTTAGGAGGTCTCTTCCCCCCCCTCCACCCCCCAACAAATGCTGATAACACGATTAAAGTTGTAGTATTTGTTCAAAGGATGTTCCTGATCATCCCTCCAGTCTAGTCCCGGAATCTCTGGGGTTGTCAACCTCCTCCAGCAGCTTTGGAGACTGAGAAACATTATCCTTTTGATGACCCTGGTATAAATACAGAGGGACCGCCCCTTCACTCCAGTTCTCTGTCTCCTTGCAGCTGGAGGGTGGTGAGCCCAGGGGTTAAGGGCTCACTAGAGAACAATTGAGGTGTTGAGCGTTTGGAAGTTGGAGTAAATTTTAACTAAAAGGTTCAAATTCAAATTTATTTTCAGTTTATCCTAAACTTTTAAATTTTGTTTTTGGAGGGGTCTGTATCTTTAAGTTGGTTAAGGGAGTGCAGCCCCACCAACCCTCCTCCTGCTCTATTTTGTGCTCTCTGGAGAGAGGCACCGAGTTACCACTGCTTAAGGGGGTGACTAGGGCTCCGGTTACCGATCTCGCTTAACTGAGTGAGGAACCGGGAAGCCGACAGGCTCTGCAACGCACCAGAAGAGTTCCCTGAGAGCGTGCAGAGCCGGCGGTGGCTGAAGGATGAACAGATCAGCCAGGTACTTGCGGCAGCCAGACCCGGCAAAGGGGAGGTCTGAGTAAGCCTGCAACAGCAGGGGGAGTGCTATCCCCGTAAAGGTAAGCTGCCAGGGGTTGGGCCGTGCGTCTGCTGAATGCGATAGTGTTTGCAGGCCCGACCACTTGGCTCAGCGTGGGAAGCGCCGGGTTGAATCGGCTAGCTAATCAGTGCTCCGTTGGGGGCCTTTAAACAAGCTTTGTGTTGGTTTTTTTCTCTTTAGCATTTGACTGCAACAGCATTTTAGGTTGTAGAGGGGATTTTTTTTTTTTAAACGAAAGTCTTAAAAGGGGTATTTATGACAATTGAGGGGTCTGGAGCTAGTACAAGCTGGGGACCCTAGAAGTTCTTGTTGGTATCCATTCCCTTTTGTATCTGTTTGCACAGAGATGCCCTCTAGGCCACAGTGTGTGATATGTGGCGCTAGATGGGGAGCGGTCTCTGACACGAGAGTCTGCAAAGGCTGTCAGCTGGAGTCCAGCACAATGGAGCAAGCAATGAAGGTAGGCTCCGCGGGTTCTAAGGGGGCGATCGAGCCGTGGCAGGAGCCTGGATCCCCAACAGAGCAGCAGGAGGAGCCAGTAGCGGGGCCTTCGCCTATGCCAGATTTCCCTCCTGCCCAGACACCTCTACCAGGGGGCCTGGAGGCAATTTTTTTTCCCCGGCCTTCGTTACACTGATCCAACAGGCGTTTGGGGGAGTCAAGAGACAGAGTCGGAAGAGCTGCAGGAGAAAAAGGGGCTAGGGGCCTTCGGGGCGGTGGGATCGGCAAGGGTCCCAGCTAAGAGGGTGAAGTTGGACAGGGAGGCAGATCCCTTGGTGGTGTCCAAGGCCGCCCTGTCGGATGAGGGAGAGCAGGACCTAGAGGGCGAAGAGGAGTTGGAGGAAGGAGATATAGCGGATCAGGAGGACCAAGCTAGGGGTGGTCCAGATTTTTTGCAGAGAAGTTACCAGCCCTCATTTGTCACTCAAGGCACTTAATATGCCGGCGGGAGAGGCAGCAGAGGATGAGCCGTAGGAGGATCCCTTGTTACAGACCTTTTGGAAGATGCAGAGGGCATTTCCTATCCACAAGGTGGTTAAGGAGATGATTCAGGCAGAATGGGATTTGCCAGAGGCAGCCCTTAAGGGCTCCAGAGTTATGGGCCGCCTTTACCCGCTGGTAGAGCGTGATAAGGAGTTGTTTCAAGCCCTGAAGGTGGATGTGGCGGTGGCTGCGGTTACCAAGAAGACTACCATTCCAGTAGAGGGTAGTGCAGCTCTTAAGGAAGCCCAGGATAGGAAGTTGGATGCTTTGCTGAAGCAGGTTTTTGATGTCGGTGCGCTCTCAGTGCAAGCCTTGATTTGTGGAGCATGGGTCGCTAGAGCTTGCTTGCGTTGGTCGCAGCGGATTTACGGAGAGCAGTCGGGTACGGTGGCTGCGGAGGCGGCCCGGTTAGTCAGGGACGGCATACTTGGCAGATATCCATTACGACCTTATCTGGGGCTTGTCCAACAGTATGGCCTCAGTGGTAGTGGCAAGGTGGAATTTGTGGCTGTGCAATTGGGCAGCGGATAGTTCGTCTAAGGCTAGGCAGAGTAAGCTGCCTTTCAGGGGGAAACTGCTTTTCGGAGAAGATTTGGATAAGCTATTGAAGGACCTCAGTGAATCCAAAGGGGGGTGGCTTCCGGAGGATAAGCAGAAGCCGGGAAGGGACTTCTCAGCGGGAGTTTCGCCGATTTCGTTTCCCTAGGTCCAATCAAAACCATAGGGGCCGGTTTCCCTAACGCAGTCAGAGGTTTCGGGGAGCAGGCAGAGGGTTTGCAGCCTCCTCCTCAAATCCTAGGAAGACACAATGAAGCGAGGGGGGGTCCAGGTAGGAGTAGTATTTTATTTTATAGTTTTTCTATACCGCACTATTTACCATCAGCGCGGTTCACAGGAAACAAAAATTGTGCAATGAGGAAGAGCCACATTGCACTTACTTTAAAACAGGGAGAATAACTTGGTGAACAGGTAAACTATATACAGATTAACAGTAGGTGCAGCACCTAACTAGGCTTTATTCATAAAGAACACAATGTGAGAAATAGCTAGTATACACACTTGCATGTTGCAGGATAGGAGATAGCTCAACAATTTATTTATTTATTTAAAAGTATTTCTAAACCGTCTTATCATAAAATCAAGGCGGTATCACAACAATACAATCAATGTATGTGCGGGGAATTTCATGCAGTGAAGGAGGGGTATAATGAGCGTGTGGGGGGAAGATCATGCAGTGGCTGTATTGTTTAAAGTGGGTGTGAGGTGTATAGATTAGGGTGGGCTATGTACTGTGTGCGCTATGATACAGCATGTTCTATATTACAAGGTACAGTCCAGATAGGGCTTGAGTTAAATCCTGGGCCGTTATGCAATCTCTCGTCAGGGTTGGGGGGGCCTTTGTTGGTTAGTCCTTGTTGATTAAGTGACGTGTCCATAATGTTCTATGAACAGCGTTGTCTTCAGCTGTTTGCGGAAGTCTTTGAGGTCCATTGTCGATCTCAGTTCGTCTGGGAGGGAGTTCCAGATAGTTGGGGCTGCCAGGGAGAGGGCTCTTGCTGTAGTGTCCTTTCGTGTTTTTCTGAAGTCTCTCGGGGTGTTGACTCTGTTGGAGGTTCCTTTTCTTCTTGGGCGGGTGCTGGTGTCTGGGTGAATGAGGGTGTGCAGGCTGTTGGCTGAAATGTGGTGCTTGATTTTGAATATGTTTATTATTGTTTTGTATTTGATGCGTGAGCTGATCGGGGGGTAATGTGTTCGTGTCTTGCTGAGCCTGAGATCATGCGTGCTGCGGTGTTTTGGGCTAGCTGAAGAGGTTTGAGGGTTTGTTTTGGTAGGCCAAGGAAGATAGCCAACAATAGCCTGAGACAGCAGGGAGGGGGATTAACGGGGGAGGAGGAAGGCATTATGATGTGTGGTTATGTAATGTCATCTGCGTTGGAGAAGTACTGAAGAAACGGGTGGTGTTTCAGCACTCTCCTGAACTGGGAGAGGCTGTTTATTGCACGAATGTTTGCAGGTAGAGTGTTCCAGCAGGAGGGGGCATAAAGTGTGAATGCACGGTTCCCTGTGGCTTTGGAGCATTTAGTGAATGCCTTTGGGAGTCGCAGGGTGTTGGTGGCGGCAGATCTTCTCATTCTGTGGCGGGGTGCTCTGGATCAGCTCAGAGTACCGGTAGGAGGTCGGTTGCGTGACCTTTATCCTACCTGGGCCCAGATAACGTCAGACCAGTGGGTGCTGGAGGTGATCCGCGAAGGCTATGCTTAAGAGTTGCTGCAGCGGTTACCGACTCGTTCATCCAGTTCCCCGGCAAAGCATACCTCAAAGTAGTAGCTATCAAACAGACAGAGAGGTTGAAAGCCCTCAAAGCAATAGTACCCGTTCCCGCAGAAGAATGCGGGTCCGGTCGATACTCCATTTATTTCGTGGTGCCAAAGGATGGCACGCTTTGTCCAATTCTGGATCTAAAGAGTAAATCGTTATCTCAGAGTGCCTCATTTTCACATGGAAACATAGAGATTGGTCTCAGTGGCCGTAAGGAAAGGGGAATTCCTTACCTCACTGGATTTGTCAGAAGCATACCTGCATATTCCCATACGGCAGGAACACCAGACGTTTCTCCAGTTTGTGGTGCCTATGGGTCATTTTCAGTTCTGGGCATTGCCATTTGGGCTGGCCACGGCACCGAGAACATTTACCAAGGTGATGGTAGTGGTAGCTGCGGCGCTCAGGAAGGACTGCATCCTGGTGCATCCCTATCTGGACGATTGGTTAATCCGGGCAAAGTCAAGAGATGAGAGCGTGGTAGCCACGGCCCAGGTGGTAGCTTTTCTCCAGAGCCTAGGATGGGTGGTCAGTGCATCAAAGAGTGCCTTGGATCCGTCTCAGAGCTTGGAATACTTGGGGGTAAGGTTCGATACGGCGATTGGCAGGGTGTTTCTCCCACTCCATCGAGCATCGGGGCTCAGACAGAAGGTTTGCGAGTTTCTGAAGAGACCGTTTCCCACGGCGTGGCATTATCTACAATTGCTGGGGACGATGGCAGCAACGCTGGAGCTGGTGCCGTGGGCAAGGGCCCATATGAGACCATTGCAGAGGGCGCTGCTCAGGCGGTGGTCCCACCAGAGCGACGATCTGTCTCGCGCATTGGCCTGCCCAAAGGAGACAAGGAAGGCGTTGCGGTGGTGGTTGGCTCAAGGGAATCTCGAAAAGGGGATGCCCTGGAAATGCCCAAGTGGATAGCCCTGACAACGGATGCCAGCCTCATGGGCTGGGGAGCTCACTTTCAGGGAAGAATTGCACAGGGACAATGGTCGGATCAGGAGAAGGGCTGGTCAATCAACAGGCTGGAACTCAAGAGCGGTAACTTTTTAGCCTTGGAGGTGTTTCAGCCTTATGTACAAGGCAAAGCTATTCGGGTGTTCTCCGACAACGCAACCATGGTGGCCTACATCAATCGACAAGGAGGCACAAGCAGTGTAGCGCTGGAAGCCGAGGCAGAGCAGTGGGTTGAGCGGAATCTCGGGGCGCTATCGACAGCACATGTGGCAGGAGTGGACAACGTCGGTGGATTTCCTGATCCGGGGGAGTGGATACTTCATCCGGATGTGTATGAGATGGTGACACGTCGATGGGGGCTGCCCGTGATGGATCTCATGGCAACATTTCAATCGGCAAAGGTCTGTCGGTTCTTCAGCCGAAGGCAAGAAAGGATGTCGGAGGGCCTGGATGCTCTCATTCGTGTTTCCTTCTTGGGTGGTAGGCCGCAAGGCTCAACGCATAGAGCTACACAGGGGATTTGTAATCCTGATAGCGCCGGATTGGCCGAGGAGGCTGTGGTATACGGATCTCAGGCAACTGTTGGTGGACCGGCCCTGGCGTTTACCGGTCAGAAAGGACCTGTTGTCTCAGGGGCCGCTGCTCATGCCCCAGGTGGATACCTGTTTTGGCGCAGCAGTGCTTCAGGCGGGGATAGCGGGTCCCTCCCGTTGATGTGGTTTACTGCTCTGTTACATACCCAGAGATTCCGGGACTAGACTGGAGGGACAATCAGGAAGATGAAATTAGACTTACCTGCTAATTGTAGTTCCTAGAGGAACTCCAGTCTAGTCCCGTATCCCGCCCAGTTCTTGGTGTTGGACTGGAGCCTGAAGCAAGCAGGTCTTTGTTCACAGGTAAGTTACATTTACGCTTATCGGGGTTTTGATCACGAAAAGAAGTGTTTCAAAACAGTGGTAAGGAGGTTGCTTTGCTCCTGGAGGGGAGGGAGCAGCTCGGAGTGGACTGGCCCAGAGTTCAATGGGAGAAAGGGGGATCTGAGTGAGTCAGGGGTCTCCTGTCATAGTTCCGTTAGTTTATACTTGTTGTATATGAGTTGGTACTTAATTGTTGCTCCGGTGAGTCTGCTTTGTCAATAGGTTACTGGAGTGAAGGGGCGGTCCCTCTGTATTTATTTATACCAGGGTCATCAAAAGGATGGCGTTTCTCAGTCTCCAAAGCTGCTGGAGGAGGTTGACAACCCCAGAGATTCCGGGACTAGACTGGAGTTCCTCCAGGAACTACAATTAGCAGGTAAGCCTCTAATTTCATCTTACTTGACATATACGTTATATAGTGTGGTGGCTGCTGCTTTTTAAAACAGAATTGTAATTGTTACGGATTTAAATATGTTTAACTTCAAGCATTCACCAAGAACTAGGAAAATTTGAGATTGACAATTTATATTATCTCGTAGAAGTCACAATGGGAGATCCTGAAAAGGGCAAGAAGATCTTCGTTCTAAAGTGTGAACAATGCCACACTTTGGATAAAGGTGGCAAAGCCAAGACTGGTCCAAATCTGCATGGTTTATTTGGCCGGAAAACTGGCCAGTCTCCAGGCTTTTCTTATACAGCAGCTAACAAAAACAAAGGTAAGCTATTTTACTGTGAATAGCAAACGCAATCAGTGGCTCAAGATTCTACTCAGACTAAAGCAGCGTCCATTAGCCTATTAGATTTTTTTTCCGGGAACAAGCAGAAAGTCAGCCCTCACATATGGGTGGTGCTTCCATGCAGGCTCCATCAGTGCAGACATCTACCCAGCTTTCAGAGAAGGCCTTTGAGAGATGCACCATAAATACTTGGTCACCTTCCTGCCCAAGTGTACCATCTTTATTTACATTATCTTATATACCGCGCTATTCTGCATCAGTGCGGTTTACATTGAACAAACAAATTACATTGAACAGGGCATTAAAACTTGGAGATAACTATTTTACAGGGAACATGGGCTATAGAGGGTTAAGTGGCTTGCCCAAGACCACAAGGAGCACCTGTGGGACTAGAAACCCCAGTCCTTCCGGCCCAAGGTTGCTGTCCTCTAGTGGGATTTGAACCCCCGACCTTCCGACCTGAAGTACCTTGCCCCAACCACTAGGCCACTCCTCCACTCCACCTCAGTCTCCTTTTTTTCTCCATAGAGCCCTCCGTACATTGTCCAGTCTCCCCCCCCCCCCTCCCGAAAGTGTGTTTTTCTTACTGTTTTCTGCGGTACACATAACCGTTCCTTTCCCATCCCCAAGCCAGCTCACCTCTGTCACTCCTTAGGTTCTTTTCCCTGTTCTAAATTTTACTTTGAGGTTTCCCTCGACCAGCATTCATGCCCTTTTTTGACCGCAGGCCTTGGACCCCTGTTGGACAGCAAGGCCCCCTCCTTTCCCCAATGGCCGCCAGCAACTTCAAAAATGTATGACCATTGCAGTGAGATGCCCTCGCTGATCCACATGACTGCTGCCTCCAGTGCCTTGGCCTGGAATACGTTGACTCGGACTTCGAGCTCTGCAGGACCATGACCCCAAAGGCCATCAAGATCCATCAGCTGTGCAGGAAACATTTTTCCACAAGTCTGACTCTGCACCGGAGTCTCCGACACCACGCTCCTTCTGGTACGTCTATGCCCCATGAAGCCTCGGCTGCCTTGGAGTCCCATGACCATGGCTCTCCTGAGAGGAGATCCCAGAGGTGGAACACAAGAAGTCAAAGTCCTCATAGACCACCTTGGAGAGCGGGTCTGGGAAGAAGTGAAAATCACACTTCAGGCCCTGCAGTCCCCGGCACGAGTCCAAGGGTTTGGAGTGGGAGCAGCCTCACAAGCTGCCCTGGAAGGTGTCTTAGGTGCCTGAGACCATCCTAGTCGAGGACTCTTTTTCTTTTTCCCCCCCCTCCCCCCCCCCCCCCCCCCCCCCCCCAACGGAACAGATGCTGGGCCTAAAATCCTCGGTGCCTGCGTCGAAGGCTGCAGAGCCAACTGGTATGGAGACCAGGATGGTGGCCTTGGAGCGCAATATCTGTCCCAGCAGAGGACATTTGTCTGGTTCATCTGCCCTGATGACAGAACCCTCCAACATTGAGGGCCTCCCTAGATGTTGAGCCAATCCTCAAGTGCCACCTGCCTCGAGTCATCGGCACTGGTCAAGGTCCCATTCCTCAGGCCAACAGTCCTCTCTGGCAAATGCACGTGGTCCTTTTGGGGGTCATGGGCCCATGAGCTTGGGCCTCAACCACGGTGACTGCGAAACCTCAGATTGTACCTCAGTCTTGGAGTCCAATTGGGAGACAGAGGATGAGGAGTCCCTGGATACTCGGCACTACAGAGGCGTGCCTTCGACCATTCTCCCCCCCCCCCCCCCCCCCTCCTCCTCAGTGTCCTGATGCCATTTCCCACCAGAAGATGTTGCCTGCTTTTTGACTTTGTGTGAGACATGACTAGGGCACTTGCTGCCAAGGAGGACGCTCACAACAGAACTGGAGATCTCCAGAAGGAGGCCCTTACAACACCCGTCCTGCAAATCTTTGAACACCACCACCTCCGCACGTGGGAGGCGCTAGTTTCAGCACCTATTGTCAGCAGGAGACTCAATTCTATGTACAGAGTCTGCCAGGGCACTGGGTTCTAAAAAACGCAACTTCTTCATAACTCAATGGTTGCTGAGTCTGCCATGTGCAGACTTGAACCAAAAGACACATCCTCAGTGCCCCCCTGACAGGGAGGCCTGGACCCTCGATACCCTTGGCCAGAAGGCCTTTCAGGGCTCTATGCTGATGTGCCAGGTGAGGTCCTACCAGCTCATTATCAGCATGTACCTCAAAGAGCGGTCCAAGGAGCTTGGTGGGTTCTTGGCAGGCTTTGATGGAGAACTCTTCCAGAAGTTCAAGTCTCTTGTCTTGGTGGTCAAGGAGTGCTTGAAGTTCCTATCGACACTTGGGTCTTGCGAGAGTCTCTCTCAGTGGGGACTCAACTGCTGCAGCTCACAGCTCGCCTTTTCACTGTGGCATTTTTTACAGGTTTGGTAGCCTATAGCTGGGTAGATCCATATATGAGGACCCAGAGAAAGCATAGTTACTCACCTGTAACAGGTGTTCTCCAGGGACAACCGAAATCGGTCCTCACAACCCTTTCTCCTCTCCCCTTAAAGTTGCTTCTTTACTGTATTTTAGTTTTTGCTGTGTTAGCTATGTCACTAGACTGAGGCAAGATGGCACCCTTGGGCAGGAAGGGGACCACAGTGCATGATGCAGCTCCCAAAGGCTTTCTTTGAAAGCTCGGGTGATGCTTCCTCATGGGCTCCATCAACACAGACGTCACCCATGTGTGAGGACCGATTCCTGCTGTCCCTGGAGAACACCTGTTACAGGTGAATAACTACAGTACACTTTCATTTAAAACCTGCAAGAATCACATTCACCTAGATAACCTGCAGAACAACCTTGGTGGTTATCCTTTGCTTTCTGACTGAGCTAGAAGTTGGGCTATAGTGCCTTGTACCACCTTGTCTGGGGTGTTTTTCATCTATATATCTCTCTCTGTTTAGCCCAAGTTAGACCTGTAGGTGTTCTGTTATTCATTGGCTGACTGCATTTGGGGAGGATAGATCTCAGAGGCTGCATTTGAGTCTTTTGTAACATCCTCAGCTGATTTTGGGAATCAGACCTGGAACTCCCACATGGTATTGGACAGTACTGCCCCCCTTTGAACTGAAGATAATTTTATACTTCTAAAGAGGCCATTGGACAGGACATTTTCTTACTAGTTTAAAGTCTTGATGTTACCCTTTAAATCTAATGCAAGATCATATGGACAAAGCAATCGCCAAAAGCCTTTTTAACTATGAAAGACTGATTAAGAGTTTATTCTGAAAGTTATGATCAATAGCATCTTTCCCAAAATTCTGAGCTCCCCTCTCTGGATTAATTTTGTACTGTATCCTAACCATTGTTGGGGTTCAGATCTTCATAGGAACCAGTTTAATCCATGGTAGAAAGCAGCTGGGTTGCACTGGTTTGCGCAGACTAGCTCCTAGCATTTCCCACATTCGCCAAACTGGTCCCCCTTCAGGCTGGTGTGGGGTTTTTTGTTTTTTTTTTAATTTAACAAGTGGCTTTCAAAATGCCCATCATTTGTATGGCATTAAGGGCTTCTCCCAATACAAATAATGTTGGGTGTTTTGAAAGCCAACAGTGCCAATCCAGCAATGAAATAGCCTGTGGGGACTAGTTCACACAAACTGGTTCCTAGTAATTCCTGCATTTGCTGAACGGGCTGGATGCCACCACTGATCCTAACCTTTTGAGGGAGTGGCCTAGTGGCTAGACAGGTGGCCGAGAGTAGGGAAGCAGGTGTTGAAATTCCACCTCTCCTACTGCACTAACTTAGGGTAAGTAACCTCACCCATCATTGCTTCAGGCACAACTTTTAAATTGTAAGACCTCTTGGGCAGTTATGGATTTTCTTTCCTTGAGACTATGTCCAAAAGCAGATGAAACTATATTCATATCCAATTCATCACACTGATATGTCTTATTAGATAAAGAATATAGGAACTCTATGTATTTTAAATAATGCTATTCATTGGTGTTTATACCTTAACTTTTTGATGTAAAAAGACTCATTGTTAGCACATTGCTAGCGACTAAACTTAACATACCATTCTGTATTTTTGCCCCTCAAAATTCCTGTTTTTGTTTAACAGTAGAGGTACAGTGTTCTACATATCTAACACTGTGTGCTCCATTTTAGCATCTACAGCAGTGGTTCTCAACCTTTTTTGTACAGTGACCCCTTTTACCATTGGTCAACTTGTAGTGACCCCCAATGATAAAATCAAATACGTCTCTTCCTTTACCATTAACGCATTGTCACTGTAATCATTTGAATTATTAATAATTTGCAATAAGTAAATTTTATAAATAAAAACATATTTAAACCACTAAGTAACAATATTTGATTTCAAAATTTTGATTTTTGTAGTCAAATCACTCTTATGAAATAAAATTATTTTTTCTACCTTTGTTCAGTCTGACCAATTTATTCTCTGATCATGCTGGTCCCGATCTGAGGCTTCTGTTTTCCTGTCTTCTTAGCACTCTTTCTGTGGTCCATCTGCCATTTCTTCTCTTCTTTTTGTTTTCTTCACGTCTTTCCATCAGCCTATTTCCAGTCCCAGTAACCCTCCCTAGTATCCAGCCCCTTTCCAGTCCTCACTCTCAGTACCTTCCATTGTCAATTTGCATTCCCATGACTGCCACTGGTGTCCTTCCCCACTGACCAGTCCCTTCTAGTACAAATACCATGGCAGCCCCTCTCAGATCCACTCCCTTCTAGTTCCATTCTCCCATCCCCTCGCATCAGCCCATTTGCAGCCTTAGCCCCCAGTTTTCTTCCAGGGCCAGCAGCTCTATTCTCCCCTCCCCACAATCAGCCCATTTCCAGTGCTAGTCCCTCCTCAACCCCAGTGTTAGCGCGCCCCCCCCCCCCCCAATCAGCACATTACCAGTCCCAACCTCCCCTTGATCAGTCCATTCCCAGTCCTAGCCTTCCCTAATCAACCCATTACCAGTCCTAGCCTCCCCATCTGCCCATTATCCTAACCCGCACTCTCTCTCCCCTCTGTCCCGCATTTATCCCCGTCTGTCCAGTATGTCCCCCCTGTCTCTTTCCTTTGTCCATGTCAGCCCCATTGCAGGTTCCCTGCCCCCTCCTCCCATCTCCCTGTCTGCCTGCTACTGCCCTGTTCTTCTGCAGCTCCCGGTCTCTTAGGGAACCGCAGCTGTTCCTGTGAAACCATTGCAGAGCCATCCACTCTCTCGACGGGCTTCGTGCAGCATTGTCCTGCCTCCAAAGGGAGTGGTAGACAACTTCCTTTGGAGGCGGGACAATGCTGCACGGAGCCCGTCGAGAGAGTGGATGGCTCTGCAATGGTTTCACAGGCACAGCTGCGGTTCCGTAAGAGGCAGGGAGCCACGGCTGCATTAGAAGGGAGGCAGTGAGTTTGCTGCTGCCGAGAAGCGGACTCTGTAGCGGCAGCAACTTGTGCGCTTTTGCTTTTTTTAACGGCAGAGTGAGGCAACCCCTGCTAAATTCTGTAGCGACCCCCATGGGGGTCACGACCCACAGGTTGAGAACCACTGATCTACAGGGTGGACAAATGCCACTCTTGAATCATTTATCGGCTGAATAACTTTGTAAAACCACTAAGGTCAGGATGGTGTTGCAATATTGCAGATGTGCTATTATATTGCAGGAATCAGTGTTACAAAATTATCCAGCCGATAAATGATTCAAAAGTGGTGTTTGTTCATAGATGCTAAAATGGATCGACGTGTTTGCCAAAGACGCAAGGTGTTCATGCAAAGTTTTTTGTTTTTTGGGGTTTTTTTTCGTTTGAAACAAACACAAAGATGCAGAAAGGTATTTATGGCTAAATTTAGTCACTAGCAGTCCATTACTTTGCCTCCCTTTGCATAATAGGTGTAAAGAACACCAGTGAATAGCATACTTAACATATAGGGGTTCCTTATTCTTTATTAAATATCTGCTTTGTCGGTAATGTCCTGAGATATATAGATATATATATAAAAAATCCATAAATGGTTAATGCTGGGCATGTTATCCCAAATCAGGAGTTTAGGTGATTACAATCTTTTTAGCTAAGACATTGTTCACTATGGCAGTCATTCTGGTCCCTGAGTAGTGGGATTATATGTCAGACTTGGATGTACAACCCGCAAACAGGCCCAGAATGCAATTCTGGTCCCAGCACTCACTGCACATAAGAGGATTTGTGTGGGGCGTGCTGAATGGGGGATAGAGCCGGGGCAGGCCAATGCACCCAGCCACACAGAGGCCATTCATATCGGGCCTCTGTACGTCCCCAGCTGCAGTGATAGATGCCCAGCTTATTCTACCTTGGAGGTGAGATGAGCCCTGGGGGTCCCCCACCACATGCCACTGCACCCCCTACAAATCATACTGATGGCTGTGCTGTGCCCCTGCAACTGCAGTCCAGCCCATGGGGGCAATGGCTTTCCAAGCCATCCTTTAGATGACTTGTTGCTAAAATGCCACTGCTCCCATGCCCCAGCAGCATTCTGGAATCTGGACAGGCTGATCTCGTTGGCATATAGAGTGCCCGGATGTCTAAGATGCAGATTTTGCAGGTACAGTGGTGTGCGAAATTCTGGAATCACTTGTAAATTTGACATTTTTTCAACTTCGTGACCTTGTATCTTAATTTCTTTTTCCTCCCAGTGGCTTTTTCTGTGTATCTCATGATAAGTGATAGATTTGGCTATTAGGGCCAACTTTTAATATTGGTTTGGCTCTTATTTTCTGAGTTTGTTCCCCATAGTTGTCCTGTTAGGTGTGGGTTTTTTTTCCTGTGAAAATCATGTACATCATTGGCCAACAATATATTATTGTAAGTATGCTTTAAAATATTAAGGACGCATGCCAGGTTTCCTTCAAATTAATGTATATGGCCTTGAAAAAGGTCGTTATGTGTCAGTGGTGGCTCAGTATTTGATGGGCCACCCTTTGTTCTTGATCACCTGACTGCACCTTGTCGGCATTGAATGAACCAGTCTGACAAAGTGATCGTTGGTGACATCGCGGTTCTAAGCTGCAATGAGTGACTCGGTCAGCTCACGCTTTGTCGGATGCCTCTTGGATATTTCCAAGCCACCTTGTGCTACAGGTTCTTGATTGGATTCAGATCTGGAGACTGGGCAGGCCAGTCCATTGACTTGATGATCCGCTGCTTCCAGCTGATCACCTGTCTGGAGCGATGGCAGGGTGCATTGTCATCTTGGAACAGGAACTGGCCAGGAAATAGCTGGTGTGCTGATGGCATCATGCACTTTTGCAGTATGGTGATGTACTTGTCCCCGTTGGACGTCTTCACATCGTCGATCGAATGGTCAACGCCACTGGCAGCCATGCAGCCCCAGACCATGACCTTCAAAGGATGCTTCGCTATGAGGTTGAGACACTCAGGCTTGAATTCCTCTCCAGGAAATCTCCTCACATAGGTGTGGGCCTGCTTACCAAACAGGCAGAAGGTGCTTTCATCGCTGAATAGCACTTCTTTCCCACATTTCAGTCAACCAGGTTGAGTGCTTTCTCGCCCACACGATCTGGTTGTGCCTTTGTTATGTCGGTCATCAGTGGCTTATTCCGTGCTTTGCAGCTCCGGAGACCAAACTTCAGGCACCAGTGGCGAACTGTTGATGAGCTGACACTGATCTCACTTTTGTCTGACCATTTTCGAAGTAGCTGAGGAGAGATCAACTTGCAATTAGTCAGTGAAATGCGTCATAGTGCACGGTCCTGGCATGATGATGATGCATGTGGACAACATGAACGAGGCTTGCCCACCACTGAAGCTGTTTCTTCTTCTGTACAATCTTAACAGTGCTCTGACTACAGCCAACTTTCCTGGCTATCTGACTGCTTGAAAATCCTTCCTCGCTCATAAAGGACACACGAACACGCTCGTCCGTCAGGGTCTGAGTCATCTTCATATTCAATCCAGAAAGTGTATGAAATTCAAAAATTCTGTGTTTTTATAGCTCTACTGTTGGCTAGATATCTGCATTGTGATTGGTTAGTGAAACCAGCCTCCTGATTGGTCAGAAATAACATGTGCATATTGGATAATCTCGATCTAGTTTTGACGCAGGATCCACAAAAATTGCAGTAGCTATTTCCCAGTGTCTGTAAAGTATTTAAATTGGAAGCAAGGAATGCAAAAAAAGTAAACTCTAATAGCCAAATTTATCCCTTTTAACGTGGTAGAAAGATGAATATGCTGGGCTAATGCAAAATTTTAAATAAAACAAAATTAAAGTACGAAAAATGCAAAACTCACAAGTGATTCCAGACTTTTGCACACCACTGTACATCTGGGCCATGCGGCAGCAGAATCTGCTGTAATTCCTGCACATCTGGTTTTTGCATGGCTAATGTGGCTGGCCCTGCAGGAAATGGAATCTGCCTCAACATGTACCTTTGTTAGTTTGATATTGAAAACTGCCATTGTATAACTCAAACTACAGTATGGGTGTCCTGTTTCTTCCCCCCCCCCCCCCCCTCAAAATGGCAGAATTGGAGTGAAATTGATGCTTTGAGTACATGGTAACCAACCAAGGTGGGAGATTCTCATCTAAAACATGTTGGGCAGCACTACTTTCATAGAGGTGACTGCTTGGGGCAGTTCTGAGTGTTTGTCTTGGTATTTTTTCTGTCTGGGATGCATTATTTTTTTCCTTGTTTTTACTTCTTTGCTTATCCCACCGTAGCTGACTTGGAAACAATATTGGGATTCTAGTCATAGGCAGCTACTCTGGGATTGTCCTCTTGATTTTTAATATACCCATTCTCTGAGTGTTCTGGTCAGCTCGCATCCTCAGCAGTCCTGAGGCTGGGAGCATGCGCCAGAGCTCTTTGAGATTTCTGTATTATGGACTCTAAATCCAGCTATCAGAGGGCAAGATGTTGTCATATGCCATAAGGACTGAGTACTGCCTCTCTAGTATCTCTAATACCAGTCAACCTAGCGCATGGAAGGCATGATCCAGGAGTTGCTGTATCATGCCTTCAAGAGTTTTCCAGCTCAAATGAACCACTAGGCCAGCCTAGGATGGCTGTGTGTGTTTGTTTTTGTTTTGTGGGGGTTTATTTGGTGTTTTGTTTTTTGGGGTGGTTTTGTGTGGGGGGTTTTTGTTTTTGTTTTTTAAACTAGAGTTCATTAAGGCTATATACTATATTAGCATTATAATGCTTTAGAATTATTTGATCAAACACAAACTAATGGAAGTCATAACCTTCCTTTTAAAACATAGCCATCATTAGCATTGGAACTCAAACAAGCCAGGTACTAGAAAGCATTTTCAGTAGCTGAGGAAATAAGACTTTTAGTACAGAAAATTCATTTGGAGGATTCTGTTTTTTCTTGCATTTGTTAAGCCTGTACCAATTTAATTACATTTCTAGGTATCGTATGGTGTGAGGAAACATTAGATGTATACTTGGAAAATCCAAAGAAATATATCCCTGGAACCAAGATGGTCTTTGTTGGTCTTAAGAAGAAAGAGGATAGGAGAGATTTGATAGCTTTTCTTAAAGAGGCAACATCAAAGTAGTACTGCAAGGAGCTGCTTTACTATTTATTTCAAGATGGAGAGGTCTACGCTACTACTAAAGTTTTATATCTTATTTTTATTCAACTGTATCATGCTAATCCTTTTTTAAACTCATCACCCTTAAATATTCAAGCTGTCATGCATGGCAAATCGTGTTCTGTGACGACTTGTTATACTTACCTCTGTAATATTTCATTACTTGAATATAATCATGTTGGTAATGTTGTGTTGTAGTAACATCATGTGGGAGTTGTGCAGACATCTGCCAAGTAAATCCATTAAAAACATGCTCTAGTAAGTCATTGACTATCCAATTGATTTGCAAAAATTCTGCAGACTGTAGCTTAAGAGCTGTACGTATGTCAGTATGTATAACAGTTTGCTTTTTAAAAGGCTTGAAATATTGCCTCCCTTTCCTTAGTTATTTTGTTCTTACAAGTAGGAAGAACTTTCAGTATCTAAATCTATTTGCAGTTAATTCACTTCTTGTCTTGTACCAGTGGTGGTCCGGAGAACATCTGATCATCTTCCTCTTTAAAATTTTCCATATTTTATTGGGATGCTGTCATCAAACTGAGCATTAAGAATTGGATGGTTAAAATCTTAACCTGTGAGAAAGATAAAGGCTCATTTGGCAGAGCTTTATTTTTGTTTAAGCAGGAAAATGAAACCTACTTTATTGTATGTTTAAAGATGTGGTGGTAGGGAAAATTGCTTTTCTTTTTTGGTGTGAGGTTTGTATGTGCTTTAGGGCTGAAACTGGTCTTTATATTCAAGACCTAACAGTGTATCTGTCTTTGAATCTTAAAGTAACAAATGCAAAAAACATACCACAGAAGTTGTTAAGGCAAGAATTGCAACCATCATGAGCAATGCTGCAGCTCTCAAAACTGGCATAGGGGAAAGCCACGCTTGTTGCAGCTTCTCAAATTACAGTAGAAGTTTTTTTTTCAGTTCTTCTTAATTGTAGCATGTTTTACAAAATGCTAACTACTGCAAAATAAATGTTCTGATTTTGTTTACTCGCCCAAGAGAAGGCATTAACTGCTATAGAGTTCTGCTGTGATATGTAAGTCAGCAGCACCAAACCAAATATCATTACCTTCTCCTCAATCTAGCCAAACCTCACTGAAGAGTTGAGTGAGGAGTTGCAATATGCTAAGTTAAGCTTCAATGAGATGAACAATGAAACCCAACCAGCAATGAAGTAAAAGCCAACAAGAATGTTAAGGCTAACCATAGAAAGAAAAAATAAACAGTAAAGGAGTTAAAGGCAAAAACTAGCTAAAAGCTTCTAATATACTGAATGAATGATAAGTCTGAAATGGTTCACTTAGCCTTTTTTCATTGTCACTACATCACACCCTGGTGCATGTTTACTGAAGTCTGGTAACATTGTGCAAAACTAAAAGAAAAAAAAACCACCCTGATCCTTAGCCAAGGCAAGTCAACCCATCTGCCCAAGGGCAGGAGTGAAGAGACTGCTCTTGCCCTGATGACCAGTGGACTACTGGGGATCTTCTGGTTATGGGGGTGGGGTTAGGGTATGTTTGCTTTCCTTTCCTTTACATAAGGATACGGGGGAGTCCTTTAGGCAGTATGTACTGTACTGGCCATTAGCACTCATTCTCCAGGAACAAGCAGGAAGTCATCACATATGGGTGCCCATGGAAAAGCATCTCCCCAGCTTTCAAAGAAAGCCTTTTGGAGATACACCATGTATGTGTGGTCCATTTCCTGCCCAAGGGTGCCATCTTGCCTCAGTTTCCTTTTTTCTGTGGAGCACCTCAGATGTTTTCCCTGGAAATAGTCTGAGATATCTATCTAGTGGGGGGTTCCTCCAATTTGTAAACTGCTTCCTTTCCCTTCCCAAGCCAGCTTGCTGTGGCATATCTCCTTGGGTTTGTCTGTTCATTTTCTCATGGAGGTCTTCCTTGATGGGCATTTGTCCTTTTTCAGCCAAAGTCCTCAGACCCCTACTAGATGGCAGGGACCCCCCTTTTTCTGATGGTCACACTTTGTGACTGGAGGTCAGTGTGGTAAAATGATGTCACTCACTGACCCACATGAATGATCTGGGCTGAGGCATTGGAGGCAGCAGAACAACTCTGATTGCAAACTATGTAGAACATGACCTTAAAGAGCTGGCAGCAGCAGGAGGAAAATGTTTTGCTGAAGTCAGCCTGTGCTGGAGTCTCCAATGCCATCATGCTGCAGGGTTCCCTCTGATACCTTGGTGCCCTGTGAAGTCAGAGCCTCTTTGGAGTCCTGCAGCCACAGTTCCTCTGAGCAGAAATCCCTGGATGTGGAGCACAAGAAGAAACAATCCTTGAGGAATGGCTCAGGGAAGAAGGGGAAATCCCACCACAGGATCTGTAGTCCCAGGTGTGAGTCAGAGGAGCGGCCTTCCAAGCTGCAAGTAAGGAGTTGTTGGCATGTGCTGACTGGCCTTGGGCCCCAGGCTATCCTCAGTGAGGCTGTCCCCTTGATGGTACCGACACCAGGCCTGAAATGTTAAGAGTGTGGAGCCAACTAGTATGGAAACTAGAATGGCAGTCCTAGAGAGTAGTATATCTGCCCTAGTGCCTGTTTGTCTGGCTCATCTACCCTGACGAGGGGCCCCTTGACAGCAAGGGCTTTCTCGGACGTCATGGCTGCAGTCTTCTGACTTGGAACAATGGGTGCAGGACAAACTGATTGATGTCCCCTGCATAGGAGAGAATCTATTTAGGAAGCCTATGACAGATAAGGCAGTAGAGAGAGACTGAGTTTGTAATGAGAACCAGGCTCTCAAAGAAGACCTCTGTGCAACCCTGGAAGACAGCCCTTCTTCCAGAGGAAGAAAGGAGGCTTTAATGGTACATCTCGCTTCCTGGCCCCTCAACAGGGCCAGCAACAATCGGGCCAGGGCCATTGTCCCAGAAAACAAAAGGCCTTGCTGTCCCAAGTGCTGGCTCCAGCCCAGCCTGGGAGGGAACCTTTGATTGCCTGGGTGTGATCTCCCTACCACTAGGGGGTCTCCTGCTGCCCACAGGTGGATAGCAATCGCCACTGCTACCAGGGTGGTACAGGTGGTCAAGGAGAGCTACCTCCTCCACCTACAAGTGTGTACCACCCTTGTATTTCCTAGGACAGAGGTAGGTACTTCGGTCCTGGAGGGTGGCAGACCAGTCAGGTCCATGAATATTCATTAGGGACATCATGAAAACCTGACTGGTTTGCGGCCCTCCAGGACCAGAATTGCCCACCCCTGTCTTAAGAGAACCCACCAGGCCTTGCCTTCACCAGATCCTGCTCCTCACCAAGCTAGCTAGCAGGCCTAATCAATGACAAAGCAGTGGAGCTAGTGCTGGGACACAGGCTTCTACTTCACGTATTTCCTCATCTGTAAGAGGACAGGATGCCTCAGGCCCATCCTGGACCTGTGAGAGTTCAACAGGTTTCTGGTCAGGAAGAAGTTCAAGTTGTGCTCCCTTGGGACACTACTACCATTTCTCCAGCAGGGAGATTAGCTATGCTCCTTAGATGTAAAGGATACCTACACTTGCATCCTTATTCGTTCCATCCACAGAAAATACCTCTGGTTTATGTTTGGGGGGGACAGCACTACCACTACAGGATGCTGCCCTTTCGTCTGGTCTCGTCACCAAGGGTCTTCACAAAGTGCCATGTGGTGGTTGCATTCCAGCTCCTGGGGCCCTTTATCGTCCCTGAATGACTGGCCCATAAATAGGGATATGGCTGCAGAGGCACAATGTGCCACTGGACACACTATCAATACCCTGCAGCACCTGCGGTTTGTTGTAAACTACCCCAAGCCCCACCTCACTCTGGCCCAGTACCTAGAAGTCACAGGGGCACAACTCCCTCCCCTCCCGGCAACAGCCTTCCTCTCTCAGAGATCAGAACACCTCAGGGAGTTAGCTGCAGAGTTACTGGTGCCGGATGCTATCTGTCTGGCTCCTATGCCACCTGTTGGGACACATGGCCTCCATGGTCCATGTAATCTCCCCCCCCCCCCCCCCCCCAAATTCCTGCATATGAGGGCAGCCCAGTGATGTCTCTGCTTGCAGTAGACATAAGCCTCAGGGACAGGGTGAAAGTGACCCATCAGCTGGTGGATGGACTCAATTACATTAGGAATCAGTACTCTCATATGGGTGACATCAGCATTGATGGAGCCTGAGCTCTAATCATTCTTCTGCTTCCAAAAAATGCTTTTGGGGGTTAAACCAAGCATGCCATCTTACCTCAGTATAATGATATAGTGTAAACAAGCATTAAAAAAAACTCCATGGGGGGGAAGGAGGAGGGTTGTAAAGACCTGATTCCTGCTGTTCCTGAAGTAACCATGCTTTCTCCCGGAACAAGCAGGAAGTCAGTCCTCGCATATAGGACTCCCCCAGTTACCAAAAAAAACCCTGTAAAAAGTCATGGGCAACTGAAAAATTGTGAGCTGTGAATGACCTCAAGTCTGGAGATGCAACCCCCCATAGCAAGGATGAAATCACCTCTCTGGTAGTGTGGAAGTAAGAGCTGGAGGGAAAGAGTTGTACTAATCCCCAACGAGATGACTGAGTACTGCCTGGCTGAAAGTGCTGTCATGCCATGAGCTCTCCAGGCAGTAATGAGCTGCGAAGATGTGGACTGAGGACAAGATGTGCCACTGAGGCTGCCAGGGTGTTCATATTCTGGGCAGTGACATGACCTCTAGAGCGAGTCCAGTCTGCTTGTAGGCAAAGGAACTGCAGTCCTCCACCCGGGTGCATAGGGTGTACTTAGCAGGGACATCCCCCCACCTGCCATAGAAGCAAACAGGAAAAGCAGGAGGCAACATGCCACTGGTAGAAATAAGAGCCTTTTAATATGATATGTCTCAGGTCAGCCCAACATGTGTTTTGGCAACAAGCCGCCTTCAGGGGACAATGACTTATCAGAGATAGACACAATGATAATTTTAATGTAGCAATAGCTGTGTGTGGTGTTAGTGACATGGAGTGAGTTTCCATCATATTAAAGGCTCTTGTTCCTACTCATGGTAGGGTGTGCTTAGAGACAGCAATGCCAAGCCTGTTTGGATCATCGGAAACGAGCAGTTGAGATGAGCAGCGATGGGCCTTCATCTCAAGGTAGAAGGCCAGTGCCCTCTTAACAGTCACAAGTATGAAGGGAGACCTCTGCTTGAGACGCATGAGGTCTTGGGAAAAAAGGTGGTGAGAGCCACCTCCTGGTTGAGATGAAAAGTAGATACAGTTTTTGGCTGAAACCTAGGATGGTTGCCTAGAACCACCCTATTCCTGTGAAATCTGGTATATGGGTGTGGGCCATTAATGCCTGAAGCTCACTGACTTGCCGAGCAGAAGTAAGCATGATGAGAGAGCAGCAACTTTCTGGGAAAGGAATTTGAGATGAGCAGAAGCAAGTGGCTCAAAGGGAGGAACTATGAGGTTTCCCATTCAGATCCCATGCCAATGGGGGTTGCGAGAGGTGGAGGAGGAGGAGACCCCCTCATGAAGTGGCCCACACGAGGATGGACAAAGATGGCTTGTCTGTTCACTGGATAGTGATGTACAGCCAGGGCACGGAGGTGCACCTTGATGGAGTTGGACTTTAGGCCAGCATGAGACAGGTGCAAAAGGTACTGGAATATTGACTGCACAGGACAGGAAAAAAGGGCTAAGGCCCTTGGTGTACCATAGTGAAAATGGTGCCATTTAGAGGCATATGCCTGCCTGGTGCAATTCTCGCGGGAGGCCAACAGGACATCCTCAACCTCCCTGAAAAGATGGAAGGGGGCCAGTGCTACTGTTTCAGAAACCTGGCTGTCAGCACTAAGGACTGGAGTTTGGGATGCAGGAGAGAGCCATCCTCCTGCGAGATCAAGTCTAGAGCGTAGTACAGAGGGATTGGGTCTGCTTAAGAAAGCTGCAGTAGCAGCGGGAACCATGGCTGCAGGGGCCACTGGATAGCAATGAGAATCACTGTGGCCTTGTTTGATTAAATCTTGAGCAGGGTTCGGGGAACCAATGGAGTGGGAGGCTACGTGAAGAAACACAAAGGTGAGTAGGTCACAGTCCTTTACTGAAAAACCTCAACACAGCCGCATTTTGGAGCTGTCTTCATCAGGAAGTACTGCATGGAGAACAGCAAACAAGTGAACCTATAAATAATAAAAAGGATAGATACATCATTAAATACAGATACATGCGTATGCCTGTAGCAGACCAAAGATGTCCTGGTCCTGTGTGCATTGCAACATGTGCCAAGGTCTGTCTGATGGGAAGCATGTCAACCCTAGGGACTGTTGTAACCATATGGTAGCACTTTGGCTCAGTATACACAGTTGGTGTGTGTGTATATGAGCGGAGTGTAACAGGTTCAGGTCTTGGTTGTGGATTATGCATTGCATGTCCCTGTGACTAAACTTCAGCCTACAGTGCAGCAACACCAGCATGTGCAAACCCCAATGAATCAGTCAGCATGGGTGTGTCAGCCACACAGACAGACAGACTCCACTATCCACAGCTGAGCAGGCATTAACATCAGAGCTTGTACTAGCTCCTGCACAATGAGCACACATTAACAATGCTTGAGCTGATATTGAGACCAAAGTGGCAGGCAGGAATGCCAACCATCCCCATTTTTGCACAGCGCGGTGATATGAGTGAGTGTATGTGTGAGTTTGTGTATGTCTCTTCATTGTTTAATGGCTGTCTACACCTCACTGAGCCTCACATTGCCTAAGCTGTTTCCAGCATTAGTCTGAAAATGTGCATAATGAAGAGCATAGTATTGTAGGTATGGCTTGATACAGGGCGGATTGGCCAGAATGTTCTGCATCAGAGGTAGGGTCAATGGGTGAGACATCATGGTGCCTGTCTGTCACGTGCATGGACTGGGTGACCACAGCATGTCATGCTGGGAGGGCATGCTCGCTCTGACCGAGCAGTGACCATGGCACAACTATGTATCCACATAGTGCTATATAGTGTCTGGCCCCAGTGATGTGGATGCACTTTCTGTCCTGGGGGTCTATGCTGTTTATCCCAAGCCTGGGTGCACATGCAGTGTGTGCTGACCAACAGACTGTCTGTCTGTAGTTGGTATGTGTATGGCTGGAAAACCCAGTGGTGGGCAGCAGGTGCAGTCTGATTGTGCTTGTTGCGAGTGATTTGTTAGATTTGGTTGGTTTGGGACAGGAGCTGTTCCTGACCTACTCCCTGTGGTAATGGACTCTAGTAGCAACCCCAGAGGCCCCCACAGCAGTTTAACACTGGGTATTGACATGCACCATCCTAAGAGGGTCTCTGTCCAACAGGGGCAGGACACAAGGCCACATGGGATTGGCACATACAGCAGTTGTGCAGGAAACAAGATGACTAGCATAACACACTGCAGACAATACCTGCCACAAGCTGGCAGTGATGGGGATCTGCAACAGAGACCATCTCTAGCACTGCAAGTTCTGGGACCAGGTACTAGGCACCCATCCTCACCCTCAGGGTGACCACAGAAACTGCTCAGTAGCACAGTTTGCAGCTGCTCTGTGCTTGTATCACATACACTCAGTGCATCTTACTGAGCTGAGGTGATGGATCAGTGCATTCTCCATTTGGTGATCAACTGCAAACTGCTGTTCTGCATGTGCACTGCATCATGGGTACTGGGAGGGGGCTAATCTATACTGGTACACACAGACATTTTAGACAGTGACCTGTAGTCTCTTTGTATCCAGCCATTGCTGTGCAGAGCGGTGTGGAGGTATAGCCTACTGGTTAGTGCAATACCCCTATAAGCAGGGGACAGGGGTTTGATTCTTATTTGAGTTTTTTTGTGACCGTGTGCTACTCAGATCATTTTCATGCCTGTAACAGTCAGGGCTCTGCTGTGACTGGCAGACACAGAGCCTTATAGTTTGTTATGCATTCTGCCCACACTTTGGGCCAGCAAACAGACCATTCGCCATCATGCCCTTCTGAGAGCATGACTTCATTGGCTGTGCTTCAGCACATTGTAGGGGGTCATACATGTTCACCCTGCAGCTATCTGGCAACTGCGTGGAGGTGTAATGGTCATGGTACAGGCTTGGGATCCATAATACAAGGGTTTGAGGCCTGCCGCCACAACGTTTGTGACACTTTAGAAGGTTTTACTGTGCAATTTTTAATGTATGCAACACCCTTCATGGATTGCCCAAATCTCCTCCTGACCTTGGACAGGTCACCTAAACCTCTGTTGCCTCAACTGACTGCAGGTTCTTACAGTCCCTGTTTTGTTTTGTTTTTATCAGACATTACAGCTTTTTTGGTACAAGATATCCCAATGTGACTGCACTGATGCAGCGGTATACTAACAGGCAGTTATATACAAACAGCTGTAACCTACTTGGGCAACATGAGTCATATATGATGACATGACTGTTACTGTACATGTGGACATATCCTACCCCTTGGATAGCCACCTGCAGATATCACCTCATGTCTGTACATGCCCTGTTTTCCCAGTTTGGATGACACCTGTGCAGTTGTTGTCTGAGCTGTGGCTGGGACATGGTGGCTGTGTGGCTGGGATAGGTGTGAATCCCACATGTCTGGTATCAAGCCTTCCAAGTGGCACTGGTGCACATTTTCATGCACAGTACAGATATGTTGGGGATGGCACATCAGTGCTGCCAGCCCATACCACCCACTCCTCAGTCACCATCCTTTCTTCAGCCCATCCATCCGCCTCTGTCAGCTGTGTGCAGTCATGTTTTCTTGTGCAAGCTGCTACACCATAGCCTACACTGGTACTCTTTCCGCATTTCGGATCTTCACGTACGCTTCTCCTGTTCCTGATCTTCACGTCACCACTCCTACTCTGTTGTCCTGCCGCTGCACACATCCTGCCGCGTCTGGCTCCGGTGGGAGACATGTCTTCCCTATCCTATGCCACACACTGACATTGCACCATTTTACATTGGCACCCCCTGTGCATCGATACAGCTGCCTCCCATATGTCCGTCCACTTTACTAGTGCCACATAGGGTGCCCACGGATATGACAGGTCCATCAGCTCCCACCTGTCCTTCCATTCGTCACCTTTACATTGACTTTCCTTGGTGCTCCTTTATTCAGCGTTAGGGTTAGAATCATTTTCAGACATTAAGGTGCATGCCACCCGATATCCGGTTAGCACACATTAAATGGCCCATAATGCCAAAATGCCTCCTACCCCCCAGCGCCCTTTACGCATGTAACACCCCTTATCGCTGCAGTTAACACCTGTTACCTTTAACGCCCTTTTAGTAAACATACCCACAAGAGTAAATTTAGGATGCAAGTATTCATTTCCGAAGCTCACACAAGGACTCTAATTAGGAAATGTTAGCACCATAAATATTTCAGTGGGTTCATTTTGTGTGGTGGAGTACCTGTGTGTGTATGGTCTCTGTTGGGCATAGGTGGGGTGTGCTATGGGGGACAGCTATTCTTAGTGCTCCTTTATCCTACGTTAGGGTTACAATCGTTTTCGGATATTAAGGTGCATGTTTGACTACTTAACGCCCAATATCCTGTTGTTGCCTGTTAAATGGCCCATAACGCCCTTTATGCTGGAACATCCCCTACCTGCCCAGCAGCCTTTATGCATGTAATACCCCTTATCGCTGCCGTTAACACCTGTTAAGTTAACACCCTTTAGTAAAGATACCCCTTAGTTTTCATGCCTCTCCTTTTGTTAGTGCCTTTTTAGCTCTAGATGTCTCTCTCCTTTAAACATCTCAATTGCATTATGTTTTTGTAGTTTGTATTAGCTTATAAGGCATACCTCTTGTTCCTTATCGTCCCTCCAGTCCAGATCCCCACCTCTAGGTAGTGTATCTCTTCCAGTAGCTTAGAGTCTGAGCATGTCAAATTTTTTTGTGACATCAGGATACTTAGGCAGCTGGCACCACCCACCAGCCCCAGTAAGCTCAGTCTCCATGCAGCTGGAGCAAGTGATTCCAGGAATCTGGACTCACTGAAGGGACAACTAAGAAACCCTTTAGTGTAAGTGGGGGTATTTTTGTCCAAAGGAGTATTTTGTTTATTCCTTTATTTTCTTTGGTGGTGTTAGGTTCTAGTAGGTGCTTGCCGAGGAGCTGCAGCTACTGCGGATGAGGAGAAGGCTGCGGAGGGTTTCTTTTGGCTTGATTTAATGTGCAGCCATACAGCTCCTGAACCCATTCAGCAGGTGAGGAGCTATTCAAGAGGAGGAGACCGGCAAACAGGAATTGGAGTTGAGAACAGACAGCTCCATGCATTTCTCCCGCCTTGGTGCCGAAGCCGCGATTTGGCTGAGCACCGGAGAACAGCTGATCTAGTGGCATCTGATTGATTACTGCGGGGGAGAACAACCCAAGTGAGTGTTCCAGAGAGGGGGACATTCTTGCACACCAGGGATCATTGTGGGGCAGTGAAACAGCATGGTAGAGGCCCCAAAGGCAATGTGGGTGCAGCTGTGCCATTTTCTGTTCAGGCGGGAAAACCGGCAGCAGCATTTTTTTTTTCTTTCAGTTGAATTCAGAAACGGGATGAAGAGAAAAGGCAGAAAACAAACTGAAACAGTCTTAAAGTTAAAATTAAGTTCCTCCTGCCTCTCCTACTTGCTTATTGCAGAGGGGAAAAAAATGAAGGCGAGGAAAGGGCTACTAATCTCCCCTATTGAGCAGAGGGTCATGCCTGCAAAGTCTAAGTGTGGGGCCCTTGGAGCATGCTGACCACTGAAGGGGTTTGCTGTGGGTGTGCCACAGAGGCGCACACAGCGGAGCAGAATATGAATAAGGAAGTGGAGGCCGTCTTCAGTCCCCAGGTTTCCCGTTGGCCACTGGGGTCCTGTCCTGGCAAGTTGCAACATCCGCTCGGACAGTGCTCAGGTGGCGGATGTGACCCAAGAATCTGCTGGCGAGAGTCCCATTGGAGTTGCTGTGCTGGATACCGCTATCAGTGGAAGCCAGCCTCTTAGGCTGGGAGCCCTCTGCAAAGGGTGCATTACTCAGGGTCAATGTACCGTGGAGGAGCGTGCTTGGCCGATCAACCGCCTGTAAATGAGAGCTGTGCAGGAGTTTTCTCCCAGTTTTGACAAGAAAGGCGGTACAGGTCTTTTCCCACAATGCCACCAGGGTGGCTTACATCCATCGGCAAAGAGGTACAGGCAGTGTCAGGTTGGAAGCAGAGCTTTTGATAGGATTGGTGGAGTCCCATCTACAGGCAATTTCGGCAGCGCACCTGGCAGGAACAGAAAACGTGATAGACAACTTCCTCAGTCGGGTACTTTTGGACCCAGGAGAGTGGTGGCTGCACCAGTCGGTTTTCTAGCAGCTTGTGAACCAATGGGGGGCACCGGTGATGGATTGATGGTGACATTTGCATCGGCCAAAGCAAACAGGTTGTTCAGTAGAAGGAGAAAGAGAAGGTCAGAGGGCCTGGATGCGCTCGTGCAGCGCTGGCCCATCCAAGGACTTCTAGACTTCTTCCCACCATGGGCACTCATAGAAGCGCATCATGGCAGGGTCATTCTGATTGCCCCAGACTGGCCAAGGTGCCTGTGGTACGTGGACCTGATACATCTAAAGGCGGACCAGCCATGGACGCTCCTGAGCAGGCCAGATCTGCTGTCCCAGGGGCCAGTGCTAATGCTCCAGCTGGAGCGGTTCTCACTTTCGGCTTGGCTCTTGAGAGGGTGCAGTTGCTGAAGAGGTGTTTTTCTGACTCAGTTATCTCCGTGCTACTTAGAGCCAGGAAGCGGTCCACATCGCTATCCTATATCCGAGTTTGGCGGATATTTGAGACCTGGTGTGGGAAGAAAGAAGCGGACAACGGTCTGCAGCCTATTCTGGAGGTGTTAGAGTTTCTTCAGGTGGGACGCGATTAAAGTCTAGCATACACCTCTTTGAGGGTGCAGGTGGCAGCGTTGGCCTCTTACTGAGGTGGGATCCAGGGAGCTCTTTGGGCACACACCCAGAAGTGATGCGTTTTCTGAGGGCAGTTAAGCAGCTCTGTCCACCCTTGAGATCCATGATGCAGCCTTGGGACCTCAACCTGTTGCTGTCAACTCGGGCAGGGGAGCTGTTTGAGCCACTAGGCTCTTGTACCCTGAAGGATCTAACTCTGAAGATGGTCTTTTTGGTGGCAATTTCTCCGCCAGGAGGGTCTCGGAACTCCAGGCACTGTCGGGTAGGGAGCCCTTTTTAACTTTCTCAAGAGAAAGTGGTCCTGAGGCCGGTCCCCTCCTTGCCGAAGGTGGTGTCGCCGGTCCACTTGATTCAGCCAGTCACCCTGCTGGTGTTGACAGGCTTGGCCGAAGATCTGGCAGACCCATAGTTGCATCTCCTCCACGTCAGACGGATGTTAAGGTATTTCAAGAAACCTGCTTCCAGTCGAAGGATGGATTGACTGTTTGTGGTGTACAGTGGTCCCCGCAAGGGGGAGGCAATGGCAAAGCTTCCTTTTCTAGATGGGTTAAGGAGGTTATTTATTTATTTATTTAACATCTTTTATATACCGCACTATTTATAATCAGCGCGGTTTACATAGAACAATAAAACGTCAGATAAGATACATATTATCTTTTTTTTTTTTTTTTACATAGAACAGGAACAAAAACTTGGGTAACCGGGGTAATTATTTACAATGAATAATAGTCATTGACTATTTACATATGAACGGAATATTGTATGAAAAGAATCTTGTTAGTATGAGAGAGGGGTATGAGGTGTTACTGGGTTAGAAGAGGTTGCGTGTTAAGAACGGGATTGGTGCTATTTGAGTGAGCTTGTGTTATTGTGTTCTCTGGGAAATATTTGATGAAAAGGTGATGCTTCAAGGCCTTTTTAAACTGGGAGAGATCAGCGATGGCCCTAATGTGTGGTGGGAGGGTGTTCCACAGTTTTGGAGCGCATAAACTGAAGGATCGGTTTACAGTTGCTAAAATGTATCTTAAGGACTCTTTTGGAACTTTTAGCATGTTTAATTCCGTGGTTCTTCTAAGCCTGTTGGAAGGGATTGGTTGGATCAACTCTGATAGTGAAGAGGGAGCAAGTCCTTTGTGAGCTTTGAAGGCTAGTAGCAGGGTCTTGAAGGTGATTCTCGCTTGGATAGGGAGCCAGTGTAATTGTTTCAGGAGAGGTGTTACATGTTCTCTTTTTGGTACCCCGAAAAGCACTCTTGCTGCGCTGTTTAATGCTAGTTGAAGCGGGTTAAGGGTAGATTGGGGGAGCCCCTGTAGTATACAGTTTGCGAAGTCAAAGTGTGGGATAATTAGAGCCTGGAAGACCGTACGGAAATCATCTGGATCAATCAGTTGGCGGAGGTGTCTGAGGGAGCGAATCTTGAAATAAATTGCCCTTACAGTGTTGGCTATGTGGGTCTTCATATCTAGATTCTGATCCAGGGTAACTCCAAGGTGTCGGATGTGGGATTTTACTTGCAGCTTGGCATCTTGAACTTCAAGGAATGTGGGTGGTGTGAACTTAGAGTTCCTTGAGATAAAAAGAACCTCTGTTTTTTTGTTCTGGATTCTGAGATTTTGAGTCAGTAGCCAATCTGAGATGGCGTTAAAACAGTTGGTTATGGGGGTGAGGTTCATCTTATCTATGCAGAACGGCATATATAGTAACACGTCATCAGCATAGATCATATAGTTGACATTGAAGGACCTGATAATGTTGCATAAGGGTTGCATGTAGATGTTGAATAATAGTGATGACAAAGAGGAACCTTGCGGGACTCCTTGTCCTTGGTGAAATGGATCTGATGTTTCACCATTTGAGCGAACCTGCTGCCATCTCTCTGAGAGGTATGAGTTGCACCATTCGAGAGCATTTCCACAAAGGCCCTTCTCTCTTAGGCGGATAATAAGAAGATCGTGACAGACTGAGTCAAAAGCAGCCGCAATATCTAAAAAGATGAGAACAAAGCCCTGTTTGATGTTGTCAATACCAGAGTTTAGGCTGTTGAGAAGTGAGGTGAGGAGCGTTTCGACCCCGTGGGATTCCCTGAATCCATGTTGACAGGTATCCAAAGGCGCTTCAGTGTCGATATGGTCTTGCAGTTGTCTGTAGGCTATTTTTTCGATTATTTTAGCAAGAGTGGGTATGCTGGAGATGGGTCGGTAAGAGTCTGTTTTGTGTGGATCTAACTTGAGGTTTTTTAGTAGAGGTCTGATGGAAGTCTGTTTGAGGGCAGCAGGGAATGAGCCGGTGTCAAATGATAGGCTTATGATCTTGGATATTATTGGAGCAAGCTCTTTGCGAAGGTCCTTTATCCAAAAGGCTGGACACGGATCAGTGTGTGCTGTGGATAAGTTGAGAGATGAGATTATATCTTCAATTAGCTTCAAAGAAGGGGTGGAGAATGAAGATAAAGGAGCTGGGAGCCCATGAATGTTCGGGATAGGGGGTATTGTAATTTTATTTGTACAGCACATCTTAGATTGTATGTAAAGGGCATATTCTTGTGGGTTGATTTCACACTGGTGTTCCTGTGAAGGTTCCTTGGCTAATTTCTTGACAAGGGTAAATAGATCGTGGGGTTTGTTTATAGCACGTTTAAGGGTGTCTGTATGATATAGTCTCATTTTTTCTGAGATGGCTTTACGGTGGGCGTCAAGATGTTGCATGTATGCGGTCTGATTGGTATTGGTGCGTGACCTCCTCCATTTCTTCTCGAGCTTTCGCAAAAGTTTTAGGGATTCTTTCAGATCTGATGTAAACCAAGGTGCCGTAGCTTTTCTTCTTGAGGGCTTGTTTCTGGGTGGACGAGATGAAATGCGGTTGAGTCTGTTGTTCCAAGAAGTGATAATCTCTTCCAGGTTTAGGGTAGAGTCATTAAAGAGTGCGTCAGTTTCCTCGAGGATCTGTTCCCTGTTAAAAGGTTGGAAGCTTCTGGAGGTGGTATTTGCATACTGTTTAGGTTCTTGTCATCGGAATATTGCTTCTTTTGAATGGGAATCTGGAACATAATGAGATTATGATCTGACCATGGGACATCTGTAATTGCTAGTATAATATTTTGAAGTTGATTGAGAGCGGATAGTGGGGCAAATATGAGATCAAGGATGTTACCTTTAGTATGTGTGGATTGTTGTACCACTTGCTTGTAACCTAGAGTTTCTAGAGCATCTATGAAGGCGTCAGATTGGTTGTCTTGTAGAGAGGGTAGGTTAATGTCTCCTAAGATCCAATTGGGTCTGTTTGGATTCTGTGAATTGGAGGCAAGGTTTATAATAGTTGAAAGGTCATCTGGGGAGTATGATGGCGCTCTGTAGACTAAGTTTATAGAGTAAAGATTGTTAGAGATAGAGACGGTTTCGAGGTGGTTGTTGCTAGAAGAGTCGACCATTTTAAGTTGGAGTTCAGTCTTGGCGAGGATAAGTACCCCTCCACCTCTTTTGCCTAATTATGTCTGCCTATTTGTCAAAAGGTAAAGCAGTCCCGCAGAGTCTGCAGGCTTCTTCCACCAGGGCACAAGCGTCTTCCTGGGTGGAGTGGAGTTCTGGTCCCGTCAGGGGATATCTGTCGGGTGGCCACCTGGTCGCCTCTCCATTCATTTGTAAAGCATTACAGGTTGGATGTGCAGGTGGCAGGGAATGCGAGGTTTGAGTTGGTCCTTCTGGGTTTAAATAGGTCCAAGCCCCATTTTAAGAGTTTTTGTGGGTCTGGATCCATTTCTGGGCCACCTCTGGTGCTTCAAATGTTACGGTAGTTCCATTATGAAAGACACGTAGTCGGGCTGGGTACTGTACAGCTGCTGGCAAACACTTGCATTTGCTTTACGTCTTAAGCTGAGCTGGGCCGAATAGTCCTGGAAAACTTGAATACATGCTACTTCATGTTGTAGCGGGCCTCTGGCACAGGCTGCACGTAGGATCTTTTGCATATGCAGAAAGTTCAAAAATCAGTCAAACGCCATTCTAGGATGCACGTCACCTGCACGAGTAGGCCCAAGTCTATGCATCCAGTCTATTACCACGTGGCTGCAGTCCTCGCCTAGTTGCAGGGTAGTTATCAGGCCAGCCAGGTATCTGCACAATTCAGTATCTTTAATCGTTTCTGGGATACCAGTAAATCTTAAATTTTTCCGGTGACCCCCGATTTTCGAGATCGTCTAATTTTCCCCCTGCTTGTTGACTATTGCTTGCAGAAATTTAAATCTCTATCAGTGGCCTGGAGCTCATCCTCCAATTGAAATACTTGGTCCACCACTGCCTGTATCCTTGTCCCAACCACCTCTAACTGTTTGATGCCATCCAGTTGTCCAGTCAGTGTATCAAACCTACTATTCAGTGTCTTAACTACTGTAGTTGTTACCACCTCAGCAGACGTGACCAGCTGTTCTGGCAAGTGAAGTCCGGTCGCCATCTTTGCAGGCGTCGCAACTGATATCTCTCGCTCCCACAAAGCTTGCTTCATTCTCAACTGAAAGTTTGCAGTTTTCTAGTTGCAGCTGGATTCACTTGGTCTTTATGCACTCTACTTGATATGGATCACTCTCATTTGGGATTGTTTTCCGATCTATAGGGAGGAAAAGCCTGGGAGCAAGCTCTGCGCATGTCCGAGCTCCTCAGCACATCACGTGACCTCTCCTTTTTATTATTTATTCGTATTTTCATTTATGTTTGCTATTCATGCAGTACCCACTGACTAAGGCAACTCTGTAACGTGGTCGTGCTGGGGTTTTTCAATAAAGGACCGTCACCTACTCACCCTTGTGTGTTTCTTCTGGTTTCGGTGAGTGTGGTAGTATGTTTTTCTGTGGGAGGCTACAGTAGACTCGCTGTCCATGGCAAGAGGAATGCATCAGCCGCTGCTCGGTCCCAGGTTGGCATCTGGAGGCAAAAGCGGGGTAAATGAGCATTGCGGGGGCTGGCAAAGAGATCCATCGTTGAAGTCCCGCAACGCTGGAAGAAAGAGCAGGGTATGGACCAATCCAGGTGCCACTCGTGTGGCTGAATGACCCTGCTGAGTCTGTCTGCCAGGACATTTTCGTATCCCGGGAGGTAGGCTGCCCGAAGGAGCATGTCCCTCGGCATGGCAAAGGTCCAGATGCCAGCCACTTCCCAGCAAAGGAGGCATGAGCCCATGCCATCCTGCTTGTTGACATAGTACATCACAACCTGGTTATCCATTTGGATGAGGACTGCCTGGTTCGAATGAAACAAAGGGTGTTCGCCACTACTCGGAGCTTGAGAAAGTTGATCTGATGCAGGCTTTCCTCCTGCGTCCAAACGCCCTGGGATTGGTGATCATCGCAATGGGCTCCCCATCCAAGCTTGGAGGTGTCTATGGTGAGGATGCGCTGGACTGGCGGGGCCTGGAAAGATAGGTCTACTAAGAGATTCATCAGGTGCTGCCACCATGTGAGGGTGTTCAAAAGGGCATGATGACCCGCATATGATTGTGTAGGTGACCCGTGGCCTGTGACCATTGTGCCTGCTGCATCCACAGGCAGGTGTCTGGAGTCACATGAACTATCAAGGCCATGTGCCCCAAGAGGATGCAGCATGAGACGGGCTGATGCAGTCGTGCAACACTGCACTTCTTTCGCCAGGGATGCTAGCCACCAAGCTCTGGCTTGGGTAGTGTCTAGGAGGGCCCCTATGGACTCTAGATGTTGCATGGGCTGCAGATGGGACTTGGGGTAGTTAATGACAAACCCCAAATGTTGTAGCACCAGCAGGGTGCAGCGGAACTCCTCCGGTGAGCCTTCCCTTATGATCCAATCGTCCAGATAGGGGAAAATGAAGACGCCTTGTAGTCGGAGATAGGTGGCAACTACTGCCAGGCACTTAGTGAACACCTTTGGGGCAGCCAAGAGGCCAACGGGCAGAACCCTGTACTGGTAGTGGCACCCACCTACTTCGAAGCAGATGAACTAATGGTGCCAGGGGTGGATCAGGATGTGGGCATCGGCATCTTTTAGATCCAAGGAGCAACGTCCCAAGAGAAACCAGTTTGAACTTCTCTCTGACCAGAAAGCAGTTGAGGTCTTGCGGATCTAAGATGGGATGAAAACCTGTCTTTCTGAGGACAAGGAAGTAGCAGGAGTAGAACCCCTTGTCCCAGAGATGTTGGGGGGATGGACTCCACAGCCCGATCCACAAGGAGTGTTCCAAGCTCCTTCTGCAGGAGGTCTCTGTGAAGAGAAATTATGGGGGACTCCCCTGGAAAGAGTGGAGGGGGCATCTGCTCGAAGTGGAGAAGGTAACCCTCCTGCACCACCTGCAGAACCCAGGCATCAGTGGTGATGCTTGGCCAGAGGTGGGCAAAGCGAGCGAGGCATCTCCCAGGTTATGGTGGAAGTGCTGTTTGGGGCTTGTGGGCCTTAGACTTACGAGGGCCATGACCCTGTTGGGGAGCTTGGTAGGCCGGAAACTGTGGGTAAGTTCTGTCTTTTTCTTCTTCGGGTAGGACTTTTTACCTGAAGGGTCAGGTCTTCCTGGAGAGCCTGGTTCTGGTCATATATTCAGATTCCAACTCTGTGGCCTTGTCCGTCATGGGCTTGCCAAAGAGGTTGTCCCCTCAGCATGGGACATAGATCAACTTGTCTTGAACCCATTGCTCTAGGTCCAAGGACTGTAACTAGGCCAGGCGTTGGGCACTAATGCCCATAACAGCTACCTGAGCCACAGACTCAAAGCCATTGTAGGCTGCCCAAGTCATAAACTTGGAGCAATTCTTGACCGAAGACACCAATGTCCAGAATTGCGCCAGAGGTCAGCCCAGCTGAGAACCTTGCAGCTCCTGTATGGACCAAGGGGGGGGGGGCTGACTCCGATGGCCAGATGGAGTCCCCAAACCACCACCTCCGTGCAAGAGAGGAACACCCAATAAAACATACCTCATGCAAATTACATACATAACTGGCAGAACATTCTCACAGAAATTTCTTTGCAAAAAGATTTTTTATTGTATCTCTGTCTCACAGGAGCAAGCATACAGAAAGCATAACAATACTGACTAAATACAAAGCAATTTGGATTATTTCTTTCCCTGTCCTGTGACAGGTCCTAACACGGCAAAGAGTAGAAAGATATATGTTCCTAGTTATACTAAAGCAAGCTATAACACACTGCACAGCAAGCAAATAACACAGAGAATCAGACCCACATGCACACACACAGACATACAATGGGGAACTGCAGCCTATCTCACCTCTGTGACACAGGACAATAGTAACCCCATTAAAGAGTTCAGTCACCTTATATATTTTTTCTAAATAACTTCTGTGTTTTTCCTGTTCAAGGCACCTGGACTTTCTCTTCAGTTATCTCTCCTTTATTCCTCCCCATGTCTGCCTGAACCTTATCAGATTTATGCCTTGTCTCTTGTATGCCCATGTCTGCCTGAGCCTTGTCAGATTTATTCCTTGTTATCTGACCTTTTTCACACTTATTTGGTTCTTTGCTTAGTTTTTCTCTCCCACCCCTCATTCTCAAGAAATATATCTTGTTAGCCCCCGTGTCTTCTGACATTGTTTCCTTCATGGCTAAGCTGGCATATTTATATTTTTGTGATTCCCTCTCGCCCTGTGCCCCTGCTGATAAGTGTGTTTTCACATTGTTTCCATATGATGTCACCTAATGCCTCTGGCAACTCATGTATGCACCTCAGTGCAATTACCAGCATTTAGATCTTTTTTTATTAACCCTTTCTCCTCTGGTCCCCACACTCCTTTGCCAGGTCCCTCAGATACATGTCCATGTACATCTGGTAAGCCTGGAAGGGGCCACGAGCACCAACATGTACCAAGACAGCAGACTCCTCCCCAGCGCTATCCTAGCGCTTGTCTAGGTGGCACATGAGGTCCGCTACCTTTGCACCAGGCAGGCATGTTACCAGGCGATCCTTATGTCCACCAGCCACATAGCTATCTACATGCCTAATGATCGACGCACTAACTATAGTGGCAGTCCTAGCCCTTCCCTAATGGGCACATGACCCAGGAGAAACCTCCTTGGTGCGAAAAGGTCTTAGATCACCTGGAGGACAGGTCCTAGCTACAGAATCATTTCCTGCCATACCAGGGTGATGCTCTCCTGTCACATGACCTCTCTCCTCCATGGCAACAGAGAGGCTGCCAGACTGAAGGTGGGACTTCAGTACTACGTCACTGTAGATCTCATCTATATACCTCTCTGCCTTCCTTATGTCCTCCCAGTCTGCTACTCTAGTCTCCAGAGATCAGACTTGCTCCCTGAGAGCAAAGAGCTCCTTACACCTAGTACACACGTAAGACCCCTCAACAACTGGGAGAAAATCATACATGTGGCACTCAATGCAAAAAAACTGGAAAGCTGCCATTTCATTGCTACACTGCTATATGCATCTTAGGGGCTTGTTTACAAAGCCGCGGTAGCGATTCGTGATCGTTATCGGAGCCGCGGCCCCATTGAAATCAGTGGGGCCACGGCACCGATCGCGAATCGCTACTGCAGCTTTGTAAACAAGCCCCTTAGTCTTAAGGTTTTGTTTAGGTATTGTCACGCCGCCACCGCTCGCCTCAAGCTAAGAGGGGCGTGGTTATTTTATAGGAACTTTTTGCTGTCTGCTTTTTTAAGCCCTTTTCAACTATTTCCCTGTAATGCCTTCTGGGAAAGGTAGTCTTTGCTTGGCTGTATGTGTGCATCAGACAAAAAGCTGTAGTTAGGCTCCAAGGGTTAAGGTAAATGACAGAATTTATTTTACACAATGGTTCGTTCTCACCACGTACAGGATATTGGTTCAGGTCTATGTGAAACAGAGTATTCTCCCAAAAACAAACACAAACTGAAAATGTCTGTTTAAAGGTTTTCCATATTGCAGGTTACACAGTCTTTTAACAGATTGGATAATTCACTTCCTTTGTAGCCTTGCTGGCCAAAAGCACTAACAAAAATCGCATTCACTGTCTGTGATAGTATAGCTTCTGTTCAGCTGCATAAACCTTCAAGCAACAAATACATAAGATATGCCAAACTGAGTCAGACCAAGGTCCATCAAGCCCAGTATCCTGTTTCCAACAGTGGCCAATCTAGGTCATAAGTACCTAGCAGTTTCCCCAAAAGACACAGGTTGCTCAATGCTTGTATAGGGTCAAGCAGTGATATCCCGTGTCCCTTTTAATAATGGTTTATGGACCTTTCCTCCAGGAACTTGTCCAAACCTTTTTTAAACCCAGCTACACTAACAGCTTATACTACATCCTCCAGTAACAAATTCCAGAGTTTGATTACACGAGTGAAAAAATATTTTCTCTTATTAGTCTTAAATAGGTTACCATGTAGCTTCATAAGAACATATGCCATACTGGGTCAGACCAAGGTCCATCAGGCCCAGTATTCAGACCAAGGTCCATCAAGCCCAGTAATACAGTTCAGGGCACAAGAAAGCTCTGTTACAAAAGCTACTTTCTTACCCCAATGTCCTTGTTCCTGCAGCAGGTGCTTAACAAGCCTTTCACAGCTTCCAGGGTTATTCCTTAGTCTTTATGACCTTTCCCTTTACCAGCATGAGGGAAACAGGACCACCGGCTTGTGGACTATGGGTTCCCTTCCCTGGTAAACTCTCTCTCAGGATTGGCTTGTTTTCTCCCTGTTCCTCAGGTTTAAAGCCTTGCACACAGAACAGTCCATAGGAATCTCTTCCCCATTTAGCTTTACCTCAGGCTCTCCCAGCTGCATAGGCTCAGACTCTCCCAGCTCACAGTCCTCAGCCACCAGCCTCCCGGGGCATCTTGGAGTCTCTCCTGGCTTCATACCCTCTGGCAGATGTGCTATATTCCACTTAGCACTCTCCTCTCTTGGCAGCTCAGGGGCTCTGTTCGGCTCTGCACCGGTCAAGCTTTGCCAGCTTGCAGCTGTGCCACGGCTCGTGGCAGTTTGGCTTCCTGCTTCTCCTTCTCCCCTGCTGCTCCTCTTGCTGCTACCTCCGTCCTTGCTGCTTCTCCTCACGATGATGACCCTGCTCTCACACTCTGGCTTCAGTTTATACTTCCAGGGCTCTCTCTTCCACCCCTCCCTAGCCAGGTGATGGCAATCATCCTGACTTCGTGCACCTGCATACTTGGAGCACTCCCTGCCTAAGGGGTTCTGGACTCTGTATCCTCTCCCCTCTCTTCCACTAGGGGGAGCATGGAATGTGGGCCATGTGGAAGTTTTCTGATTCCTAGCTGTGTTTGTGTCTTTCCTATTCTGCCTCGGTAAAAGGGGGCCCTTTACTAGGGTGAATTCCCTGTCCCTTTGTCCTCCCTCATACTCTCGATAGGCCTCCTTGCCACATACCCCCTACTTTTAAGATATTACGGGCTGGAGGAGGTTGTTGTGGCTCCTCTGAACAGTCTGTTATTCGGGATAAGGCATCTGCATTGTGGTGTAGCGTCCCTGCCCGATGCTCTACCTTAAAATCAAAAGGTTGCAGGGCCATGTACTATCTGGTTAGTCTTGCATTGTGGTTCTTCATCTGCTGGAGCCACTTCAAAGGTGCGTGATCTGTAACTAGCAGGAACCTTCGTCCAGTGAGGTAGAACCGGAGGGTCTCTATTGCCCATTTGATGGCGAGGCACTCTTTCTCGATCGTAGAGTAGTGTTGCTCTGCCGGGGACAACTTCCTGCTAAGGAACATCACAGGATCCTTGTTTCCTTCATGCTTCTGCGACAGGATGGCCCCTAAGCCTATCTCTGAGGCATCCGTCTGCACAATGAAGGGCTGCGTGAAATCCACTCCACGTAATACTGGTGCTGTGCATAGCCTTCATTTTAATCTGGTGAAAGCCCTCTCCGCCTCTGGGGTCCAACGGAGTTGATTTGGGCTATTCTTTTTCAACATGTCTGTGAAGATAGAACTTTCTTCCGCAAAGCTTGACGGGAACCTCCTGTAATAGCCAATCAGGCCTAGAAAGCTTCTTAACTGCTTCTTGGTCGTGGGATGAGGAAAATTCTTGCTGCTGTCCATTTTGTCAATCAAGGGCTTAATCCTTTCCCGACCTACCATATGGCCCAGGTATTTCACTTCTTGTTTGGCAAAAGCACACTTGCTCGGGTTCAGGGTGAGGCCTGCCTGCCTCATAGATCGCAGGACCGCTTCTACCCTCAGGATATGTTCTATTCAACTGCAACTGTGGATAATAATATCGTCCATATATGCGAAAGCATACTCTTGATGAGGACGCAGGACTTGATCCACTAGTCTCTGGCAGGTCGCTGCGGCACCATGAAGGCCAAAGGGTATCCTCTTAAACTGGAATAGCCCAATTGGGGTGCTGAAGGCGGTCTTCGGTCGAGATTCCCTAGTCAACAGAATCTGCCAGTACCCCTTCGTCATGTCTAGAGTAGTCAAAAACTGAGCCTGCCCCAAGTGGTCCAAAAGCTCCTCGGTACGGGGCATCGGGTAAGCGTCGAATACCGAGATGGCATTCGCCTGCCTGAAGTCTATGCAGAAGCATAGTGTACCATCCGGTTTCGGAACCAGGACAATGGGACTGCACCATGGGCTCCTTGATTCTTCAATGACACCCATTGCTAACATCTCACGCACCTGTGCCTCGACCTCCTGCTTTTTGGCTTCTGGTAAGCGGTAAGGTCGTTGTCTGACCACCTTCCCCGCTGGCGTCAGGATCTCATGCGCCACCAGTCTGGTTTCACCCGGGATCGGGGTCAGTACATCTGGGAACTTCTCCAGCAATCGAGCCAGATCCCGTCTCTGGACCAACGATAGTTCTTTCCCTACTTGGGGCTCCAGGTTCTTCCTGCAGTCTGCCACTTGAGGTCCTAGGTCATCCTTCTCAGTCTCCTCCATTCTCTCTCCACAGGTGGCTGTCAGGCTTTTCCTCCCAGCCTCTCCGGTAGAACCAAATCCAGAGGCTCCTCGATCCATAGGAGATAACATGGGGACCTCTTCCAGTGTGGGAAAACCCACTCTCGCGCACAGCAGCTGGGCAATCCGATCTCCCACCTTCACCTGGAAGTCTTCGTTGCCAAAATTGAACAGTAATATCTTTACACGCCCTCTATAATCAGGGTCGATGACCCCAGCCCCGACGTCCAGGAAATATTTCAGAGCCAGACCTGATTGCGGTGCTATCCGACCATAGCATCCTATGGGCATCTCCATCTGAAGGCCAGTATCAATGAGAGCCTTTCCACGGCTGGGTATCACCCGATCTTTGGCACTGCATAAATCATATCCCGCGGCTTGTGGGGACGCCCTCCTGGAAGCTTGGGCCTTCTCAGACATCTTACAAAATCTTAATATAAACTTCTGTTTAAGGGGAGCCACACTTCCCAGGGGTTCTTTCCCTGGGTTCTCACTTGGCTTTCGGGGGTTCTCAAAAAGAGGGCCAGGGTCCACCGTCGTCATCCCCTCCCCTTTTCTCCCAAGGCCTTTCTCTAATCCTTCTCTAAATTGGGGCCAATCCCTTCCTAATACTAAATTATAGGGTAGCTTTGGAACCACTGCCACACAAACTTCTTTCTGCACCCCCAACCCTTTTATCATTACTTTGTATACAGCGTAGAAAGAAGCAGCTCCATGGATGCACCTAATTTGGGCTCGCCCTTCTGGCTTCCTCTGACTAGACTCATCCTGGGCCTCAATTGCCTGCCAAAGCTTCCGTGATACCATGCTTTGGTCGGCCCCAGAGTCGAGCAGAGCATGGGTAGTGACCCCCTGTATGTTAACACTTAAGAGAAATCCCTCTCCTAAATGTTTCACCTTGGTACCAGTAAACCCCATGCGGGCTTTGCATCTTCTCTGCAGGTGTCCCACCTCCCCACAACAATAACATTTTTTTTTCTCAGCCCATTTACCTTCATGAGCAAACACACAGGTTTTCATACATTTTACATTATTTCCCTGTTTTTTTTCTGATAAACCAAAACTGGCCTCTGCCTCTACTTTTGGAGGGCCTGCCTTTGGGGGAAACGCCAATTCAGCTTCCAGGTAGCGCTCCGCCAAAAGGGTTGCCTCTCCTGTGCTCTGGCAGTTCTGCTGAATCAGAAAAGATTGTACCCTTTTTGATATTGCAGCCATAAATTGCTCCAATATCACCATATCCACCACCGCATCTATAGTTTTTCCTTCCGGGGCTAGCCACTTTAAAGCTAAGCCTCGAATCCTCTGGCTTAAGGCCTTAGGTGTCTCTCCGGCCTTTAAGACCGTGGCTCTAAACATGCGGTGATACAGCATTTTTGTTAACCCTAATTGGTCTCTAATTGCAATTTTTACAGCATTATAGTCCATGGCCTGGGCAGCTGGCATAGCCCTATATGCGGCTAGTGCTTCTCCTGTTAAGGAGGTTGCCAATCTCACCGCCCACTGGTTATCTGGCCATCCCACAGCTTGAGCCACTCTCTCAAATGATTCCAAAAAGTCATCTATATCGTCCTCAGGAGAACGTTTTCCAGAAGTGAACGCCCCGCTGGTGTGTGGGCCTGCTAGACTGTCCATTTGCTGCATTGCTGGTCTCTCTGTGATTAGTGTTCCTCCACTTCCTTGCCTCTGGGAAGTAATAAGGGCTTCCACTAAGTCCAGGATAGGCTTTTGCTGCTCCCTCATAGCTGCTGCAGCATTCTCCTGCTCTAGCTGTGCCAACTCCTGCTGGCGTTGAAATTGAGTGGCCATCCATTGTACCAGCTCTTTTGGATCCATCTCCGACGATACCTCGCTCAGTGTTGCCTCTCGAAGAACAAAAATTGTCCTTTCTGCCAACATCTGTGCTACCACTCTGGTAAGCGTAAATCCTGAATGTTGGAAATCCTGAACGGTAGAAAATCCTCACAACTATGCCACTGTCACGCCGCCACCGCTCGCCTCAAGCTAAGAGGGGTGTGGTTATCTTATAGGAACTTTTTGCTGTCTGCTTTTTTAAGCCCTTTTCAACTATTTCCCCATAATGCCTTCTGGGAAAGGTAGTCTTTGCTTGACTGTATGTGTGCATCAGACAAAAAGCTGTAGTTAGGCTCCAAGGGTTAAGGCAAATGACAGAATTTATTTTACACAATGGTTCGTTCTCACCACGTACAGGATATTGGTTCAGGTCTATGTGAAACAGAGTATTCTCCCAAAAACAAACACAAACTGAAAATGTCTGTTTAAAAGTTTTCCATATTGCAGGTTACACAGTCTTTTAACAGAATGGATAATTCACTTCCTTTGTAGCCTTGCTGGCCAAAAGCACCAACTAAAATCACATTCACTGTCCGTGATAGTATAGCTTCTCTTCAGCTGCATAAACCTTCAAGCAACAAATACAGTTCAGGGCACAAGAAAGCTCTGTTACAAAAGCTACTTTCTTACCCCAATGTCCTTGTTCCTGCAGCAGGTGCTTAACAAGCCTTTCACAGCTTCCAGGGTTACTCCTTAGTCTTTGTGACCTTTCCCTTTACCAACATGAGGGAAACAGGGCCACCAGCTTGTGAACTATGGGTTCCCTTCCCTGGTAAACTCTCTCTCAGGGTTGGCTTGTTTTCTCCCTGATCCTCAGGTTTAAAGCCTTGCACACAGAACAGTCCATAGGAATCTCTTCCCCATTTAGCTTTACCTCAGGCTCTCCCAGCTGCATAGGCTCAGACTCTCCCAGCTCACAGTCCTCAGCCACCAGCCTCACGGGGAATCCTGGAGTCTCTCCTGTTCCTGGCTTCTTACCCTCTGGCAGATGTGCTATATTCCACTTAGCACTCTCATCTCTTGGCAGCTCAGGGGCTCTGCTCGGCTCTGCACCGGTCAAGCTTCGCCAGCTTGCAGCTGTGCCTTGGCTCGTGGCAGTTTGGCTTCCTGCTTCTCCTTCTCCCCTGCTGCTCCTCTTACTGCTACCTCCATCCTTGCTGCTTCTCCTCACGATGACGACCCTGCTCTCACACTCTGACTTTAGTTTATATGTCCAGGGCGCTCTCTTCCACCCCTCCCTAGCCAGGTGATGGCAATCAGCCTGACTTTGTGCACCTGCATACTTGGAGCACTCCCTGCCTAAGGGGTTCTGGGCTCTGTATCCTCTCCCCTCTCTTCCACTAGGGGGAGCATGGAATGTGGGCCATGTGGAAGTTTTCTGATTCCTAGCTGTGTTTGTGTCTTTCCTATTCTGCCTCGATAAAAGCGGGCCCTTTACTAGGGTGAATTCCCTGTCCCTTTGTCCTCTCTCATACTCTGGATAGGCCTCCTTGCCACAGTATTTAAGTTGTTTACTTACGTAGGTTTGCTGGGAATACTTATACTAATGCAGCTATACCTAATACGTTTTTAATGGACTTTGTTCACCTCAAGATTAATTAATCTCAGGTCCTTAATTTATGTATTTCTGATGAGGATAACAAGCTGCACCCGAATATGGGCACCTCCTTTCCTTTAATAGGTTTAAGTACCTATAAAGCTAAGATTATCCCAGGAGTGGGTGAGAGTAGGCATGGGTGGAAGGGAAAGAAGACTTAATAAAAGCTTCCCTGACCTGTACTTCTATGGTAAAGTCTTACCAATTTCCTGGGTGATTAACACAGCCCTTGGTTTGATAGAGGGGGGCCTTTCAAATTGCCCCTTTGATCTGTCACTTGCATTTAATACCTATTTAAGACAACTTCTCAGATCTTTTGCCTCCTGACTGGAAGGCCTCTTTGTAACTATTTTATTTCTACTCATAGGGGTATGTTTACTAAACCGTCTTAATGTGCACTATATGACATTGCGCGATAATGGCGCTTTTATTTATTTATTTAACTGTATTTATATACCGCTTTTCACCGGGTCAAAGCGGTGTAACATATAACAAGGGGGGGGGGTAAATTCTTTATAGGGTGGGGCCATCACCAGGGGGGCAACATTAATGATTTGGGGTGGACATAGACATGTACATTTTGCAGTATCTAAGCATTAGTTCTTGAGGATGGGGTGGGTTTCTGTTCAGAGATGCTCTCGGAATAGGATTGTTTTCAGCTGTTTCTTGAATGATGTGATGTCGGTGTTGTTTCTGATGAGGGTTGGCAGAGAGTTCCACAGGGATGGGGCATAGAGTTCGAAGGCTCTGTTGCAGGTCCGTTGTGTGGATTTGGTTCTTTTGTGGGGGACGATGATGGAATTATTGGAGGATTGTCTGGTTGGTCTGTTGTGAATCGGGCGGGGTAGTAGAGTGTGGAGTGCGGTGTTCTGTGTTTGGTGGATAGTCTTGTGGGTGAGTAGTATAGCTTTGTACTTAATTCTTGCTTCGAGTGGAAGGATGTGGAGGTCTCTTAGGATTGGGGTGATGTGATCCCGTTTTTTCGCATTCTGGATAATCCTTGCTGTGGTATTTAGGGCAGTTCGGAGGGGGTTGGTTTGTGTGGCGGGTAATCCATGGTAGATTATGTTGTAGAAGTCCAGATGGGGGAGTGTCACCGCTTGCATTACTGTCCTGAAGTCTTGAGGTTCGAGGAGGGGTCGGAGGCGTTGCACAGTTTTAGCTTTGTGGAATATTGTCCCGGTGGTTTTGTTGATTTGGTGTTTAAAGGTGAGGGCTTGGTGAATGATAATGCCTAGATACCTTATCTGAGGTTGGATCTGAATTTGTGTGGTTCCTATGTTGAGGTGGGTGGGTGGTTTGAAATCTGGTTCTTTTGTTACTATAAGGGCTTCGGTTTTCTTTACAAGGCGCACAGGTACCTTATCGTGCGATAACGCGCGCTGCGGCACAAACGAGCGCTGAAGGTGGGGAAAGGCTCCCAGAGGGCAGAGGAAGGCTCCCCAGGGGCGGAGAGAAGGGGTCAATGGGTGGAGAGTGGGAGGGGAGAGGCTCCCCGCACACTACCGCTGTGAAATCCGAGGCTGAAAACTAACGCCAGTGAAACCCTGGCATTAGAGCTGATTTAAAGGGAAGAGAAACCATTTCTGTCAGCAATGAACAGCAAAACCAGGGAAACCCTCAAAAAGTGATAAGTGTGATAAATGTGCATGGAACAAAAGTGCAAATAAACATTGAAAATGACCCCAACAAAATATTAAAAAAAAACCATAACCAAGCTGGGCAATAGTGATATTAATGGGAAACAGCAAAAACCACTCCCAAGAAAGCTCCAAAAAAAAGATATGAATTTTGGAAGGGTCTACGCTCCGTCCCCATACAAGTTGAATGATCCCACAGTGAAATAGCGCTGATCAGGGTTTCCCTCTCCATTGGACAGGTTTCTTAAAGCATGCACATGTTCCACAACAGCAGGGCGGGCATGGCGAAATGGGCAACTGGACAGATGCTGGGAAAGGGGATACAGAGGGCTGCAGACGGCACATGCTGTACTGCAGCTGGGCCACAGTGCGGACTAGGGTGATGCCTAGGTGGCCCATAGGAATGCTGAAACAGTAGAGCAGCCAGACAGCAACTGATGAGGGCCCAGCATGGGCACGAGTGTGCTTCCCACAGTGTCACAGGGGATAGTACCCAGCAGGTACTGTGGAACCTGGCACTGCCGTACCCCCAAGGGCACAGAACATTGGCAGGCGGTGCTGGGGGGAAGCGTGGACAGCTATGCAGGCACCCCTACCCCAGAACCTGCACCATAGGCAGCTGCCTACCCGCACAATGGATGACCTGAGACTGCACTCCACCAGCAGACGGGCATGTCAGCAGGGAGGCGGAGGGGGCAGTGGCAGCTGCCCAGAGCAGACCGTGGCCTAGCCCTGTGTAGGTGGGTGCCATGCACTGCAACAGACAGGCCCTGTCTGATGAACAGTCATGGAATCCCCAGGGAATGCACTGTCTCTGTGGCAACACGGTGGTGCAGTGCACACAGCCAGTGTGTTCAGGAGCAGGAGGTCACAAGTTCAAGTCCCAGCTGTGGTTCCTGCCAACCCAGCCCCCATATTTTACCCACTACTACAACGTGCTAATACAAACAGAACCTGTAGTGCAGATGACGTAGACATGCCCAACAAAACACCTACATTTTACCCTACAGAGCACAGACACCATAAACATGCACATTACCTAGAGCCGAGTCTCCCAAATGCAGTCCTGGAGGGCCAAACACCATTGAGGCTCCATGCTGCCTCTAATAAAGATGCCTGTGCTGCATTTCTATGCGCCGCCCCCATGGTATGCAGATGTATCTCATGCATATTCATGAGGGACAGCATGAAAACCCAAACAGTGTTTGGCACACCAGGACTGGAGTTGGGAACCTCTGCCGTAAAGCAGCAGCAAACAGGGGCAGACACACTCGCACCCACAGGCTCCATTATCCAATGCCTCCTGGAGAGGCAGGACATTGGGCCCTGCATGCATCTCTCAAGACTAGCACTTGCATACCATAGCAATGCCACCCTAAACCCGGGAATACGGTACACAGCTATCAAAAGGTTGCTATGATTACTGGCAGATAGCAATTCTGAAGTACAAGTTTCTGATTGAGCTGCATCATGGCAACCTTTCTGATGTCTGTGGAGTGTGCTACAGGTCTTGTGTCTGACAGTGTTTACCACCCTGGGGAGTGACCCAACAGTATTGCGTACCATAGCCATGCCTGCCCTGGCCAGGGTGTGGTGGCCAGGGCTACCAAACACCTCTATGGTTGTACAATGCTGTTATAGGTGTGGGAGTGTGTGTCTGTCTATCCAGTGTGTGGTGGCTGCAAACACCCTCCACAGCCCACACTGCCAGCACTGTTGCCAGTATTGGCCTGCCAATGTGCATAATGAGGAGCAAGGTACCATGGGTATAGCCCGGACGGTGGCCTGGCCAGGATGCATCTGCACAGGGCATAGGGCAATGGCTGGGACATTGTAGTGCCCGGCCACCACCTGCTCAGACAGGGTGGCCACAGCATGTCCTGCTGGGAGAGCACTCTCACCCTGACTGAGCAGTGATCACGGCATGGTAGGTTCCCCCATAGTGCTCTATAACATTTTTCTCATGTGATATTTATGGGTTCCCTTTTGGGGCCCAATCACTGACTTATCTGCTTGGTGTGTATGCTGACATCCCAGTTCTGGGTGCATGCATCTCCTCCAGGAACATGCACTATAGACTAGCTAGCAGACTGTCTGCAGCTAGTATGTGTCTTGCTGGAACACCTTGCAGGGTGCAGTGGCTGGAAGCTTGCTGCAGGAGTATATTAGATAGTGGTTGGGGTGCAGCTGAGCATTTCTGGGACTAATGTCTGTCTGCTATTGCTTTATAGATGTGTACAGAGCTGCATTGACTGCCCTGTAGGGTGTCTGTTCCCCAGCAGGACTGTGGTTGATGGTCCCCTCTATTGCTGCCAATGCAGGTAAAATGTGGATGTGTTGGTGGTGGGAGACCCTGTTTCCCACCCTCAGCCCTAGAGGGTGGGTTGGGTGGTGGTACATAATCTGCCTATGGGTCCATAAGGGCTAAACCTGACTGAGAAATAGGTAGGTCCTGCAGACACATCTCTATCTCACACACTAGCACTGCTGGGGACCTGCAGCATGGCCTATTTCTGCCATGGAAGGTGCTGTGGACCTGGTGCTGGGCGCCCCACCTCAACCTCAGGGTGAGCACAGTACCCGCACAATGTGACAGTGTGTAGCTACTCTGTGCCAGTAACACACAAATGGTCAGTTCCCCCTACCAGGCCGAGGTGCTGTGGGGTGCATACCCCATCTTGTGTTCATCTGTAGACTGCTGATTTGCATGTGCAGTGCATCATGGGTACGGGTGGGTTAACCCTATCCTGGTGATCACAGCAGACTGTTTGTGTGGTGACGTGCAGTCTTTCTGCAGCCAGCCAGGGGCTTGTTAGCAGCTATAGAGCTGTAGCCCACTGGTTACTTCATTGCCTGTGGAGCCAGAGGTCATGGGTTCAAACCCACAGTGGGGTTATTTGATAGGGCTGTCCAAAGCATTATCTATTTTTAATGTACATTAGTGCTGCCAGCAAAAACACCCTCAACGTACTGTAACCATAAGGTGCCTCAGAAGGTGCTTTATAGGGCGCCCTATAAAGCGCCTTCTGAGGCACCTTATGGTTTCCGTCCATATAAGGTGCCTTATAAGGTATCCTATGGAGCGCCTTATAGGGTACCCTACAGGGGACATTATAGGGTGCCGTGGCGGACAGTGCACTTTATAATGTGCCCTATGGAGTGCCTTATAGGGTGCCTTATGCGGCACCTTAGGTTACGGCACGTGAGGGTGTGTTTGCTGGCAGCAATAATTAAAATACAAATAAACTGCCTCAAGAAACAATACTTACATGTCATAGCTGATGCCTCAGCCTGCCTTATGCATTAGGCACACTGGGTGATCGAACTCATGACCCCTGTATCATCAGTCAGTGTATTAACCATTGTACTACACTTCTGTTTCTGTGTTTGCATGTCTGGGCGCATACTTAAGATTACTGCGCGTTAACGCGCTTAGCCCGTTAATGTGCGCAGCAGCGTACGTTATCACGCGATAATCCCGTTTTGCTACTTTAAGACTGAAACGCCCACTTCTTTTATGGCAGCCTGCACACTATCGCCAGGCGCACGTTAAGACGGTTTAGTAAACATACCCCATAGACTATTTAATCTACTTGTATGCTAAGCTATACTCTGATTTGATTTAAATGAAAAACTGGTGGTACTAAGACCTGACTGACTCAGAAAAAACACTGAATTCTAAAATACACAGATTTTTCAGCTTTAACCCAAAGAATTCCCTTTCTCCCCAAGATTTAGAGTATATTCCAGAAGATAATATTTACAAGTGCTACATTGTCCTGCTGCTGATATCTACCTGCTGCCTGCTATTGTTGTCTACTGCTTGTGTTTCCTCTCCTCGGGTCTCCTGTTGCTCACCTGCCACTCAGGCTCTGGTGTCCCACCTCCTGGACGTGACGTGGACGCGTGCAATGTGTCCACATCATCCTCCAGGTCTCCTGTTCCTCACCTGCCATTCAGGCTCTGGTGTCCCATCACCCGGACGTGACGCAGACGCGTTGCTCACCTGCCACTCAGGCTCTGGTATCCCACCTCCCAGATGTGACGCGGACACGTGCAATGCATCCACGTCATCCTCCAGGTATCTGCCAGCATTTAAAGATCCCAGGGGCGGCATTCTGCGCTGCTACATTGTCCTGCTGCTGATATCTACCTGCTGCCTGCTATTGTTGTCTACTGCTTGTGTTTCCTCTCCTCAGGTCTCCCATTGCTCACCTGCCACTCAGGCTCTGGTATCCCACCTCCCAGACGTGACGCGGACGCGTGCAATGCGTCCACATCATCCTCCAGGTATCTGCCAGCATTTAAAGAAACCAGGGGCGGCGTTCCGTGCCGCGGTGACATGCGCCAAAGGAGCGCACACAAGGAGCAGGACATGCTCCTTGGGGCGACGACGGGGGCATCCTGTGCCATCGGCTTGGTCATTGTACCCTACGTTTGTGGACTTACCTCTATCACACTCCTTGCGACATTGTTCCTTTCTCCCAGCTCTTCATCTCATGCACCTGTGTTTCCCACAGCAGACACAGTTCTCCCAGTTTCGCTTAATATGGCCGCTATCCCTGTCTTCTGGGGCTACCGCCCATCTCTTTGTGCCCCAACACCATCAGGTTTCTCAACACGTAACCCGCACAACCTTCTTCCCTGTCATTCCTACCAGTCTTCCCCTACCCTTCCCTCCATACCGTCCACAACCGCTACAATAGTAACACTCTCATTTGCCCTTCTAAACTGTCGATCCCTTCGTGCAAAGACACTCATCTAGTTCACGACCTCCTGACGCAGCACTCTTTAGACGCACTTTTCATTGCAGAATCTTGGCTTCGTGAGGGGGAAGACGCCCTCCTCCACCAATGTCTTCCTCTGGGTTACTCTGCTTTCCACATTCCCCGTCTCCGTCGATCTGGCAGCGGTGTGGCACTGATTTACAGATCCTCCCTTTTTCGCTCGTCTTGCTCCCCCCTCCCCCGTTTATCCTGAATCCCTTCTAGTTCGCTCAGACATTCCTACCCCAATATATTTCCTCCTCCTTTATGTCCTCCCTTCACTGTGCTCAGATCTCCGGGACTCCCTCCTACTTTCTTTATCCGATTCTGTCCTTCTATCCCCATACTTGGTTATCCTGGGTGACTTCAATGTGCACCTAGACTCCCAAACAAGATCGCATGATAGGGTCCTCATTTCTCTTTTCTCCGACCTGTGCCTCACTCAACATGTAGCTTGCCTGACTCACACTTCCGGTCGTACGTTGGATCTCATTCTTACTCTTGAGTCCTCCCCTCACCTCCCTTCCCATATTCAGACTATTCCCCTCCCTTGGTCCAATCACCAGTGTTTGCTATTCTCCTTCCCCCTTCTGTCTCCTGACACATCTAGGCCTCCCTCCTTGGCCTCTTCCTCTCAGACTCTCAAACGCCACATCACCCCACGCACTCTGCAATCTTTCCCCCCGGCTAACTCTCTCTTTCCTTCAGAGTTTTCTTCCCTCTCCATGGACAAGCAGGCAGATACCTGGTTCTCTATTCTCTCTGCTACTCTTAACACTCTAGCCCCTCTTCGTCCTGTCTCCCCTCGTTCTTCCTCTCACCACCCCTGGTACCATTCTGGTCTATATTCGCACCATATCCATCTTCAACGCGCAGAACGCCTGTGGAGGAAGAAACCCTATGTTACTTCCGACACAGCGTTCCGTCAGGCACACCTTCTCTATCGTTCTATGATAACCTCAGCCAAACAATCACACTACTCTCAACTTATCGCTTCCTCTTCAAACTCCTCTAGGCGTATCTTTCAGATCCTCAAATCCCTTTCCTCTCCTTCTACCTTCGTCTCTCCGTCCCCCCCCCCTCACTCCACCCCCAGCCCCACCACTCTTGTCTCTTTTTTCACGGACAAAGTCCATTCCCTTTGCGCCTCGTTTCCTGTCTGCCCTCTCCCCTCCTCCTGATCCCTCTGCCTCCTTTGCAGCTGCCTCTTCACCCCCTTCCTGTACCTTTCCACACATCTGGCGCTCATTCTGGCCTATCACCTCCCCTGAACTTATCAAAGCTATCTCCTCCTCTCACCAGATGACTTGCCCCCTTGACCCCCTCCCTTCCTACTGGTTGCTCAACCCTTCACTCACACTCATCCCATATGTCCTTTCTATTGTTAACTCCAGCCTCACCTCCAGTCACTTCCCTGCCAGTTGGAAACATGCCATAATTGGCCCTCTATAAAAAAAAAACTACTATTGATCCTGCCGTTTCCTCCAACTGGCAGCCAGTCGCTAACCTCCCATTTCTCTCAAAAATCCTTGAGAAGCTTGTTTTCTCACAACTCACCACCCACCTCGACTCCACCTTTTCATTCCACCCAGGCCAATCGGGATTTCGAGCCGGCCACAGCACCGAAACTATCCTCGTAGCACTGCTTTCGGATCTTTGCCGCTCTCACGACCATGGTGATCTTTCTCTCACTGTTTCCCTGGATCTTTCTTCTGCCTTCAACATTGTGCCGTGAATGCCTAAATCGGACAGACGTGCGAGAACCGCACTCTTCTCACATGTCTTTCCGATTTAGGCATTCGCGGCACAATTTTGCAGTGGTTTCGATCTTTTCTCTCTTCTCGCTCTTTTGCTGTCTACTCAGGCTCCAATGCTTCACCCTCACTCCCCCTACTTTGTGGCGTCCCCCAGGGCTCTATCCTTGCCCCCCTAGTCTTTAACGTCTTTCTTGCTCCCCTTGCCCTGCTTATTCAACAAGCTGGAATTTCTGCCTATATCTACGCCGATGACATTCTCCTGGTTCACCATACATCTTCCTCCTCTCCTGATCTCGCCCCACTCAACTCCTGTCTTGCCTCAGTCGCTTCCTGGTTCGACCAAAAATTTCTTCATGTCAACCCCACTAAATCCTCCGCTATTTGATTCTCCTTCGGTGTCTCCTCTCCTGATCTATCACCTGTTATGTCCACTCGTCCCATCCCCTTGGTTCCAACTCTTCAGTATCTGAGTATCACCTTGGACCCCTCCATCTCTTTTCACCAACATATCTCTTCAGTGGTACGTACTTCCTTTTTTCACCTTTGTCAGATCAAGGCTATTCGGTCGTTTCTCCCTACTTATTCTGTTACCACCCTCGTTCTGTCACTTGTGATCACCTGCTTAGATTATTGTAATGCTATTTTCGCAGGTCTCCCCTATTGTCAGCTTCGCCGCCTCCAGTTAGTCCAAAACACAGCCGCTCGCTTTATCACTCGTTCCCATATCACTCCCTGCCTTTTCTCTCTTCACTGGCTTCCGGTCGAGGTAAGATTCATTTACAAACTCCTCGTTATCACACATAGGGTTCTGCATACCAGCACCCCACAGTACCTGGCTGATACTATTCATCTCCAACCGGCCCCACGTCTCCTCCGTTCTGCACTTGGCAACTGTCTCTTCCTCCCCTCCCCTTCTCAGGCCTACCTCAAACTCGCCCGTCATTCCGCATTTTTCTTCCTCAGCCCCGCTCTATGGAACTCGCTTCTGCACTCCCTTCGCACCAAACTATCTTTCCCTCTTTTCAAAGCCCTTCTTAAAACACACCTCTTTTGCCAGGCCTACGATCTCCCTGTTCCTGCCGATGGCCTCACCTCCCCTAGCTGTGCCCCCCACCTCCCCTAGCTGTGCCCCCCACCCTTCATAATGTGGTACCCTTACAATTAGGTCACTCCACTGCTTCCCCTCTCTTTTGTCTCTTGTCTAAACAAAGCTCAACCTCTGGCTCTGTCCCTGTCCTCTGTCTCATTCTGCTTTATCTATCCCTGTCCTATCTGCTGATAGCATTCCTTTCTGGCTTTATGTTTCAGTAGCCAATATATATATTTTTTTATTGTACATGACGCTCTGGCATGGGCGGTATATCAAATCTTACAAACAAAGATAAAGATCTTTTTCCAGTTGTAGTAGTCTCTTGTGGTAGTTTTTCAAGACTGAACCTTAAGGAATAAGCAAATGCTATGTTGCAGCGATTGAGAACACAGTCCCTATCTTTAACCAATAATCAGAAAATTCAATAACAACAAAAATTAAGTATAATATAAAATCATGAAGGGAATTTACATAACATCAGAATTATGTATAAATTCACTATTTTACTATATATGCATAAATTAGGCATATATTCACTACTATAGAATTTTTCTTCCAACATATAAAATAAGCCAATTAGTATCCTATATGTCATTTCTTGGCGTGGAGTAGCAGCTTTCTGGTTACAGCAACTGCTTGATACCCAGAAGATCAAGGGTTCAGTTCTCACTGGCACTCCATGGGACCTTGGGCAAGTTGCTTTACTCTCCACTGCCTTGGAAGAAAAGGCCTGGTAATCTACTTCCAGTGATACATTGCCAAGAAAACCCAGAAGCAGCTGGGTTGCCAGGAGTCAGCACTGACTTGATGGCACAAAAAAAATGTAATTTGTAAAAAAATGAATCCCATATTAATCTGGATGCTTTCTTATGTAGGTGCACCATATTGAATTAGCACATGCAGTAGAAGTAAAAACATGATACAGAAATCTGTGTGATCGACACCAACTATTGGTGATAATTTGAACATGTATAGAACATATTTATTCTCAATAATAAACAGTGATCCTTTTAATTTTAACAGTAAAATTGTACTTTTAAAATTATATGAAACAAAATATGTTCTCTAGTACATCCGGTTAATATGCAAAAAAGGAGAAACAAGGAATACTTATTATGAATAATAGAACAATTACAAGTAAAATTATAGATAAAATTACATAATGTGACAATCAAGTAACATACACTGTCCATTAGGTCTTTGGTTGTTTAATCTTCATGAGATTGTATTAAAAAGTTATTTACTACAAAACAATAAAAGTTACCTTAATAAATTCAATACTGGAGCACAATACAGAAGTTCCATTACTGTGTGCATACAGCTTTTTTTAACTACCACTAACTGCTATGCTGCGCTGTGCTGCCTGCATGGGTGTTGTGTGTAACCAGGGTTGCCATGTAGATATACTTCGGAGGGCAGAAGGCAGGTCAATGAAGCATGGGCTGATTGGCCCAGTCCTGCTCACACTTATGTATGGCCAGATCACATGGCCAAACCGTCATGAGTATGGGAGGGCCGGTGATGATGGTGGTATCAAGGGAGTGTCAGGAGCAGAAAAAGGGGCTAGGTGTTTAAAGGAGTTATGGGTGTTGGGTCTGGGCTTCCAGCCACTTGGAACCTCTCTCAGGCTCAGTTTGAACAAAAAAAATGGAAATAGAAAACAGCCACATGCTGCTTTGAGCAGAAATAAAATAACTTCTAGGGTTTATTTCAGCTTGGGCAACGTTTACTTGAATGCTCAGCCTAAGCCTTCACATTGTTATCCACCCCACACCTGCAAAATTAAAGACTAGCAAGAGTAGTTGGGTCTAGGCCTGACTGGGTCCATGTAATGTTCCATCAGTCCAGATTGGCAGTTTCCACATACCACATCTCCCCCAGAATTGTTGCTGTTTCAAGAGGTGTCGATCAAGCATGGTATGCTTCCATAGGTATTGTTCTCCTACAGCTACTCTTCTACCAGGCAAGAGGGGCATACAAGGCAGAATGAGGAGTCATCTGCAAGGAAGTATTGCAAGAACCCAACATTCCTATCCTTCGAATGTATTAGATGATCAGTAAGCTGAGGAGATGGAGTGGCAAGGGAATTGAACTTCTCTTGTGCATACTTGATTGCCAGGGAGTCCTAAAGATGGTCCTTCATGCACTAGTTATCAACAGAAGTGATTATTTTAACTCCCTTTTCACAGGCATCACCAGATTCAGCAAAAGCTACTCTAAATCATACAAAATACTGTAGTAAAGCCTATTTACAAGGGCCAATGGTATGCAAATGTCACCCCATTGCTTCGTGGACAACACTGGCGCCCGGTTTCCTTCTGAGTAAAGTTCAAAATTCTAACCTTGATGCACTGTGCTTATTATTCCAGTCTTCCTGCATACTTGCATTCTCTTCTTATCCCCTACTGCCCTTCTTGCACCCTTTGCTCGTCAAACATGGATTTATTAGTTATCCCTACCAAGAGTTCATTATGTCTTGAAACCTACCATTCCATGGCCTTTTGTGTCCTATCTCCTCACTTCTGGAACACTATGCCAATTGAACTCCATACAGAATTGTCTTTTAAAAAGGTCAAGGTTGGTCTAAAGACCTGGCTTTTTACCCAAGCCTTTGATGTCGATTAGTCTTAGGGGCATGTTTACTAAACCATCTAAATGTGCGCCCGGCATTAGTGTGCAGGATGCCATAAAAGGAGTGGGCGGTCCAACCAAAATGTAGCAAGTTGCGTCACCATGCGCTAATGTGCGCCGCGCACATTAGCGCACGAGAAATGGAGCCGAGCGTGCGGGAAGCATAAGTAGGCACGCTGATGTGCAAACAGAGGAACAGAGCTGTAGTACAATGGTTAAGACACTGACTGATGGTGCAGGGGTCATGGGTTCAAACCCCCCACTGTGCCCAATGAAAAAGGCTGGCTGAGGCACTACCTGTTATGTGTAATATTGCATTATGAGGCAGTTTAATTTTATTTTAAGTACTGCTGCTAGCAAACACACTCTCAAAGTGCTGTAACATAAGGTGCTGCATAAGGCACCCTATAAGGTACCCCAGAGGGCACATTTTAAAGTGCACTGTCCGCCAAGGCACCCTACAATGTTGCCTAAAGGGTGGCCTAGGAGGCATGGCAAGGTTACAGCACTGTTTCTGATGGGAGCACTGTACATGTTAACGTGTGGTAAGCTGAAGTAGGTGTGCTGACATACAAACAGCAACAGCAGTGTAGCATAATGGTCAAGACACTGACTGATGGTACAGGGGTCATGAGTTCAAGTCCCCAGTGTGCCCAATGACAAAGGTTTGCAGAGGTGATTTATTTTTTTCTGCTTGCAACTGTACAGCAGTATGTGCTGCCGTCTAAAACATAACTGCACCGTAGTGCCATAAAGTACTGCATCATTTACGGTGTACCAGAAGGCACATCCTAACTAACCACGTCAGTGAAGGCGTGTAATAATGTGCCCCAGAGGCCATGTTGAAAGGTTGCTAACTCCCAAGGCACCATAGTAGGCCCCCCAGAAGCTGCCTGAATCAAAGGTGTGGTGTAAGATGCCCCAAGGATGTATATGTGAACCCAAAAATGTTGGCCAAGAGCAGTAAGGTCCCCCAAGTTGAAGGGCAAGAGAGGTATGTGGCAAACACACATGTAGCAGAGCAGCAAGGAAAGACAATGCATACATAATGGAAGGATGCAGATCAGAGCCGATAGACCAGACAAATCAGCCCCCAGCCTATGTGGCAGCTGGAAAAATGGACAAACATATCGGGGGCAGCTGTAGCTCCGCACATAGCGATGGTAATGTACCATGCAATAATGACAGTGTGTGGCAGAGGATGGGAAGATGTGTGAAGCAGAGGAGGGGGAAGTGGCAGGAAAGGTGGAATGTCAGGATGACAGTGGAGTACCAGTGCCCTGCAGAGCACACACAGGAGAGGCAACCAGGGAGAACTGCAATGCAGCAATGTGTAGGAGTTCAGGACGTGGGTAGCACCATGCACATCAGGGTAGGACGGCATACAGTTGGCAGACACGTGGATGGACAGAAGGATGGTCAGAAGTGTGATAAGGGTACAATGTGCTTACGGTACAGAACTGCACAGATATGACTGTCACAGGAATGAAAAGTAGTTCTGCAGGACAGGCAGACAAATGAAAAAGAACAGCGAGGAATCAAACCTATGACCATTAGCACACAGGGCAATGCACAAACCCATCACCAAAGGCTGCACACAAAAATAGTGCAGGGCAGCACACAAGATGCCTGCTGGCTGTCAGGATAGGCAAACCCCCAACAGTAACCAGGATGAAATGCACATGCAGATCTGGTGTGTACAGTCTGGAATTGGGACCTGAGCCACATAGAACTACATGCACACACACAATGAAATGTTATGTAGTGGATACAGCATGCAAAACAGGAAAGAGCCTAAACCCCAAGGGCAGCAGAGGATGCTCTGTGGAGCTGCAGCAAACCCTGGAACAGGACAGGAGATAATTGATCATGCAATCAGGTGTACCACACACCAGCTGAACTATAGCAAAACCAAACCCCCAAGCGGACTGCCATGTAAACACCATAAAGAAAGAGACATATGGAACAGCTATTATGTGATGGTGAGGCAGCACAGAGGAGACACCCTGGCGTACAGCGAAGAGATGGAAGGGTGTGTGCAGAGGTGCCGAACCTGCTGGTGCCTAATGGTCATGTTAGCACAACAGAGAAGAAAAACAAAACCCCATGTGGGGATCAAACCTGCAACCTATGGTGTCAGAACACATGCCTGTAACCACTACCCCAAACAACCACAATAAGCACAATGTCAAAATAGTAACCCAAAGGGAGGGTGTGTAGGGGAACCTGTTATACACAGTGACATTGCAAATGGCTGGCAGATACACAGCTGCCACTATACAAGGATGTGAGCACAGGTGGACCATGTACATGAACAGGAACTCATTAGATACAAGTGTTGGTGTGATCAAAGAGGGGAGGAGTAGCCTAGTGGTCAGACACTTGGCGTGGCAGCAAGCAACCAGAGTTACATTCCCACTAGCACCCCATGTGTCGTTCGGCAAGTCACGTAACCCTCCATCACCTTGGAAGAAAGGCCTGGCAATCCACCTCCAGTGACACTGCCAAGAAACCATGGAGTCTCTGGGTCACAAGGAGTCAGGACTGACTCAAAGGCACACATTGCATTGCATGTTTGTCACCATGATCAAGCAGCAAAAGAAACAAATGTATGTCAAATACATATCTTTATTTGGGTCACGCATCACAGATAGTGTAGACACTGCCATCATAATCAAGGTGAGTGCATCCCAGGTGAAAGACGGAAACACATTTAGCAGGGCAGCAACCCACATCCTACAGAAAGGTCACTGGCGTGACCACAAATGAAGGGCAGGAGATATAATGTGCATCAGGTTCATGCTATGCACTAGGCATCAGGCCCCCACCCCCCACATGCTGCTGCATGCCTCAAATGTGTTTCGCACATATGAGTGCATCTAGACAGTAGGCGGTGCATGATGAGGACCCATCACACATCATCTGTCCCCCAAAATATATCTATCTGGCAACACAGGAGGCACACAAATGAAAACAGCATATGTTGTCACAATGTTGTAACGTTAAAAACACATTTTGAAAGTAATGTATCACCTCCCACCTAATGCCTGATCTAGGAATCAAAGCTGCAACAATGTAACCCCAAACAATCATCAAAAGCACAATGAGGATATGCTAACAGGTAGCAGAGTCACATCAACACCGAGAGAATACAAACAAAACTACCTGCAGAAACAACACCATGCAGGAGGTCCCCCTGCACTGGTTGTTGGGTAGACAGTGTCTGGACACATATAGCACAGTACATGGAATGCACGATTGAAGGAGGACAACGGACACCCACACTGCCACACTCCAAATATAATGGTGCAATGTGAGTGTCGTTACCGCAGGGGATAAATAGGACTGTGCAGACTTGCAATGCAAGGTTTGTACATAAATGCAGAGCGTCACGTCTGTACAGTAAACAAACACAAGAACCAGCATGTGAAGATGGAAATTAAGGGCAAACATGTTACAGTGAACCACACAGAAGCCATAGTTCCACATGCTGTGGTTCACCAACATAGTCAGTCATATTCACATGCACCATCCACATACCAACATGATACAGTGATGCCACACATGCACGCAAACACCCTTGGCGATTGCGAACATCAATCCAGGATGCTGGTGTGCATTAAAGCGTTGTCATGGCAAAACCTGTATCATGTCCAGGTGGAGAGCAGGTGGACATAGACAATAGGAACACTCCATCATTCCCCCTATGCCACATACATGGCTGTATTCTTGTGTTGAAACAAACAGATGAGCGTATCCTGTGTGCCATGTCACATACATGGCTAAAACACAACAACAACACAACGGTGGAGGAATGTACAACATACAGTGACAATGTCAGTCCCTGCTTCACACATGGGGATCAGTACACAGCGTCCAAAGTGCAAAGCGTATCTGCAATCCAACAGGTCAGGTTAATACTGTCCTTGCAACCCTGGCCATGCATAGTCAAGTGTCACATCCCAATATGCCACAGTTCTTGAAAGTTCATGTGTGTCTCCTGCAATGAGCACAACTCCCAGCCAGAGCACGGCAGCAACAGTGTGTTGGACAGGTCTGTCATGGCCAAAGTAGCAGTCCAAGAGTAATACTGTCCATCCTAGGCATGTGTCCCACTCACAGAGGTCAAACATCCTATGGCACCATTTTCCAGGGAAAGTTCCATGGTATTGTGTCCCCCAACAGGTGGGTGATGGCGACGCCAGATGCACTGTAATAGATGTGTCTGGTATGTCCTCTGCCCTGTGTCAGGAGAGGATAAATATTGTATTGGTATATGCCTTGCAACATCAGCACAAATTGCAGAGAGTCAAACCTTAGGAAATGCATAAGAAAGGGATGCACAGGCAAACATGACATGATCACAACACAATACACACCGCATATTGGTGACATCTTGAATCGGAATCGCAGACATGGGTGTCACATGGATATGGTCATGTCCATGCCCATGTCACACAGGTGTCTCACAGCTACACACACTATGTGCATCTGTTTCCGTGAACAGAGAGGCAACACGACATGTACATGAGACAAACAGTAAATCATCAACAGGTAAAAGCAGATGTCACCCCCCAAATAACAAAGGTGCAAACTACCTTGTGTGTGCATCAGGTGTATGTCATCGATCCCCTGAGCGACTCAACGGCCATACCAGGTCACAGTGAAGGGAGACAATGTCAGCAAAATGTGTAGAATCACCATGTCACGCCACTGTTGATGCATGTCCACATTATGGCGATATCTGTGATACAAAAATGCTGGTCACCAGTGGTCCGTCACAACACAAGACACAGTTCTGCTCACAGCACACAACACATGTCCACAACGTTCACAAGGTAAACAGCACTAAGGTACAGGTAGCACAGTCACCACCGCCCCCCAGGTGCACAGACCCCTCAAACCACACGATACTGTACAATGCCTGAACACTATCATCACACAGCCAACCCATAAACACCCACCCACACAGTATGCTAAGGTCAGCGTGCCAGCTGTAGCATATGGCCTGTATGTGCACAAGTGGAGATTTGTAGACATAAAGGCCCAGTGAAATGCAATGATACCCTGGTGTTGGCTGATGGTACAATGTTGGGGTAGGGTGCAAGTGTACGTCACCACCCAAAAACCAACGACCTCCACACACATGCAGCTCTGTAGGACATGTCCCAGAGACAGTGTTTCAGAGGACGTACTGGACACAAACACATGGGGATATGTGTGACAACACCAAAATATGGGTTAGGGAGGTGAAAGGAAAAGAGGTGAACCACAACATCTGGACAATATGACACATCACTGAGGACATGTGTTCCCCCTGACTGCTGGCACAGACAATGTAGCTGTAGTTCCACCTACCCCAGACCACAGCATGTTGGCTGATTGACAGTCACGTGCCAATGCACCACAGCACCAGCATCTTCACCAAGTATGTCCTGTGCATTGGGAAACACAAGGGAAACAAACATATGTCATGTTCTAGCTGTGCAACACACACTGCACCTTCCTGTCCCCAGCTTTCAGACCCCACAACATCACATACAGACTGACTGTTCACTATCACACTGTCCAGATCTCTCACATGTGAGAGGCATCACTGAGGTGTCGGAGGCAAACTACAGGGGTCCGTACTCTGTCTGTCCCCTCCCTCACCTCTCTGTTGTTGTACACACTGGTCAATAGAAGTGTCTGCTCCCCACCATGTGTCAGCCTCATCCCAAGGCTGCAGTCTTAGCCCTGGTCCCCCATATTGTCACCAATGCCCCCTCACCGTGTGTACTGGTGTCCCAATGTTGTCTGTTATCCCACTATCAATTGCTGTAACACATGGAAATATGCAGGGACACCTCCTGTATCCACTGTCCAAATACATTTCCTGGTGTGTACATCTCATACCTTGAATAATATTGGCAGCTGTGTGCTGATGATGTGCACAAATAGATCTCAATGTCTGTGTCATGTCTGCTAAACCACACCCGCATGTCTGTTTCTGACCTGACCATGATGGCTGCATGTCATCCCACTGTATGACAGTGAGAATGTCAAAGCATGGATAGCCTATATGTGCACCTAAAAAAAACCCTCCCATCTGAGTCTCTGTGTGTATGTGGACATAACCTCCTTTGCTAGGGTCCGCAATTTAGTTGTTGTCGTGGACTGTACTCTCCTCCCCTACACACATATACAGCCTGTAGCTGAGGCATGTGGCTTATGTTGAGATAGCATCAGCTAGATATGCTGGGTCCTCCCTGAAAACACCCCTAAAACACAATCCACCCACACATTCAGCTCTCAGCTCGCCTACTGTAACCCACACCTTGCTGATCTGGGCCGGATCACCTCTGTCTATGTGAACATATGCAACACTGCACTGCATGGCTACTCTACAACAACAAAATGTAGCAATGATACTCCCCCTGGCTGGACACTGCACAGGTCCCCATCCTTCACCATATCCATGTCAGGGCTATGCGATGATCTACACATTCAGGCACACTGTGGGGTTGCACGAACACCCCTCGGATAGTTAATACCATCATGAAAAACTAGTACTGAGCATGTATATTGTGCTATGTATGACATGTAGCGCCATACAAAAGAAACAGACACACAGATCCAGCTGACAGGAGCATAACATCCACACAAGCAGCTCAAAATTGTACAATAAAACCACACACAGCTGGACAACTGTCCCCAAACATGGTCTGCTTCCCCACTGTGAATCCCGCACCACATGCCTTCCACCGTGCTGCACCCATAGCATCAAACCAACTAACTGTGGTTGCACAGCAGCTGCTATCACAACCAGCCACCAACCAGGAATGTGACCCCAAAACCTCCCACAGACCTAGAACAACCCACCCACATAATCCACCACCACCACCTGCTGTTGTGCCCTGCCCACATTGTTTGTTTCACCCATGCCTATATGTGACGTTGGGATTGTCTGTTAAATGTCAGTGCAGTGTGGCATCCTAATGATATTGTGATAGAAACGTTAACCTCTATTACCAGCACACACATATAACAACAAATGTAGGTGGGAACATATGCATTACATACATGAGAAGATCTCTGCAATCAACTCCCGCCTGACCACTGTGCCCTCCCGTGTGTCACCACTGGCACATACAGGGGGGCACCTCGGATCCTCCTCCAGATCCTCATTAATCTCTGCAGGGATATTGTGCCTGAGAGCAATGTTGTGCAGGATGCAACAGGCTATGATTATCTCTGCCACAGTCCGTGGCTGATATTGTAAGGCCCCGCCTGTCCTATCCAGACACCTGAAGCGACTCTTCAACACGCCAAAGGTGCACTCTATGACAGAGCGTCTGGAGGCATGGGCCTCATTGTACCTCCGCTCTGCACGTGTCTGTGGTTGACGCACAGGGGTCAGCAGCCAGGGGCGACACCCATATCCTGCATCACCTGCAGAAAGAAATGTGGCATGTTAATGCAGGAGCTCATGTTCACCCAAATGGACACAGGTATAGACGTGAAAAACAAATGCAGAACACATCCTGACAGAAACATATGACATCACAACTATGCAGCTGAGAAAAATAGGCATATGATGACAGAAAAGGACCACATGGCCTATCTAGTCTGTCCGTCCATGGCAACAAGTACAACACTCCCATTTATACCTTTAGAGATCCTCTGTGTGTGGCCCATGCGTATTGTAATGCAGTTACTGTCCTCATCTCTACCACATCCACTGTGAGACTATACCACCGATCCACCGATCCCATGTTCAAAGGATATGTCAGCATAGCAACCACAAAAGAACGTGCTGTCAATTGAAGGAGGCGCCCTCCCAGAACATGTATGCCATGGAGGTCTGGCAAAGTCTCAAGCATATCACCTCTATTCCGCCTGTCCTCTAAGGTCTACATATTAAGATCGAGCAGTGTGTCGCCATATGCTGCATACTGCTGACCACAAATCATTTCAGTAGCCGTCCTCTGCACTGTCTCCATCCTGTTCACAGCCTTTTGAAGCTGCAGTCTACAGAATTGCACACTGTACCCCACATGAGTTTGCACCAATGACATATACAGAGGCAGTGTCCCTTCCTGTGTATCTGCTACCAATACCTCTCTGTATGCACTTAAGCAGCCCCCTAGCTTTTGGCGTCACCTTTCCAAACTGGTCATCTACATTAGGGTCGGCAGACACAACCGCGCCAAGGTCCCACTCGTCTACAGTGGCCGAAGGTACTGCACCCCCTATACTATCTTGCTCCCCTGGTTTGCCGCAGCCCAAATGCGTGACCTTACAGATGCAAACATGAACTCCCAGCTGCAAAGGTCCAGAACATTCATAAAGCTTAGCTAGACCCCTCCTCATGTTATCTAGTGCTTTCTGGGTGTCTACTCCAGTACAGATTGAGTCTGTGAACCTAAGACACACAAGACAAGGGTTAGTTGTATAGATTGGCAATAACATCAATGGTAAATAACATACAAATGCTAGCAGACAATTAACCAGCATCACAGGTGGATGTGAAGGGCACCAACCCCCCCCCCCCCCCACACACACACACACACACATCACATGTGGGCAGATGCCACACACACACACAAGGAGGGATACAACACCAGGACAGACATTTGCACACGTGCGTAGTCACATGAACACCATGTGCATGTTATAATCTGGAAATACCCACCCAGCAATATACAGTCCGCATACCGGCCTGCCTCAAATTGTCTGAATAGTGCTGAGTGATGCAGGATATAGGAGTCATGGGTGGACCCTGCAAACCTAGGGATCACATTCAGAATATGCAGATTTGCATCACATACAACCTGAACATTCAGGGAATGATAGTGTTTGCGGTTGTGGAACACTACCTCCCTGTCTCTAGGTGGGACCAGGGCAACGTGTGTGCAATCAATAGCTCCCATCACGTGTGGTATCCCGACTAACGCCTCAAAGGTCCCCCACTGTTGCCTAGTGTGGGGAAGGGCTATGTAATTCCCCACCCGGCTGATCATGGCACGCAGTACTTGGTGGAGACAGCGTGAGAAGGTGGGGCAGCTCATGCCACCCACTGCGGCCACAGATGACTGGAAACAGCCAGAGGCAAAGAAATGTAAGGCAGCAAGGAGCTTGACTAAACCTGGTATGGCATGGGACTGATCAGTCAGGGGCTTGAGGTCAGGTCTTAGATCCTCATAGAGCTCCCTAATAGCTCCTGTGCTCAGTCGGTAGAGGGAGATGACCTGGTCCTCACACATGCCCTGGAGCTGGGCCCTGGCCTGTAGAGGCGAGGCTGCCGAGCCTGCACCTCAGCATGCCTCCTGCGCCATGCACGCACAGCACCTGCCTGGCCTGCCCTCACAGCTGCAGGTCTGATTTGCAGTGTAACTACACCCATGACCTGTGCCTCAGCCCCATAGACACCATCTCCCCTGTCCGGCAACCGCAGCAGCTGCCCACCTCTCAGTGCAGCTGCGGAAAAAAAGAAACGTCAAACTCCACCCGTCCGGCTCCCCTAACACAGTCAAACACACACACGAACTTCCCTAACCAGGGCACACACCTTACAAACCACACACACACACAATACACCTGCTTTGACTCTCTCCGTTCCTCACTCCCAACACACACCTTCTCTCCCTCGCCTATGAAACACCTCTCAACGTGGACCAGGTGTGCAGGCTGATTTATAGTTTATTTTGCAAAGCGCCCATTGCGCATGCGCAGTTGTGTGAGCATGGTGCATGTGCGTGCTGCGCATGTGCAACTCATTGCGCATGTGCGTTTGGATGTGCGCGCCTCACATGTGCAACTCGTTGCGCATGGGCATTTGGATGTGCATCCAAACCCCCATGCGCAACGAGTTGCACATGCGCGGCGCGCACAAACGCCCATGCGCAACGAGTTGCACATGCGTGGCGCGCACACACACCACGCTCGCACAACTGCGCATGCGCAACGGGTGCTATGTAAAATCAACTATAAATCAGCCTGCACACCTGGTCCACGTTGAGGGGTGTTTTGTAGGCGAGGTGTGTGGTGAGTGTAGTAGAGGTAGTGTGTTGCGTTTGGCAGTGTCAGAGGCTGGTTTGTGTAGGTGAGGTGTGGGACAAAGCAGGGTAGACAGGAGGGCAGGCAAGGAGCAAGTGAGGGAGAAAGGGGGTGAGGTGAGGTGAGGGGCAAACAGCAGGGAGAGGAGTGAGGTGCAGGAAGGAGTGACAGGGTGGGACAGGGCACAGAGGGCACGGACATGGAGCAACAGGCCATGCCAGGAGTGGAGAGGGAGACAGAGAGGGAGATGGAGGGGGGAGGAGGGGGCCCCACCTGTTAGTGAGGGCACACATAGGGCAGGGACAGCTGGCCGTATGGTGGCAGAGGCAGGCACATTGGGTGGGCCACAGCCCACACAGTGTATCCACACTGGTAAGAGAAAGCGGATACTGGTGCCTGCCCCACAAAGGAGGAGGGCTAGAAGGTTCAGTGCACAGAACCACATCCTGCTGTCATGTGTACTTGTATTCTGGCACTATTCACAGGGTGTGAAATCACTCAAATTCAATCGTTACACCCTAAATATCTTTCTATTCCAAGCTGGTGGATGAATTAACAAATATTAGATTGCATTATTGTATTATTCCAATGGATGCACTATCTTCACATATCACACTATTCACCATACAAACTAATAAATATTTTATTGAACAAATGTTGACATCCCTTACTATCTCATCTCACAATATATCTGAAACTTAGAAAATCAATATATTTAATACATACATTACTTGTACAATGTTAACATCCCTTATTATCTCACAGTGTGACACTGTGAGATAATAAGGGATGTTAACATTGTACAAGTAATGTATGTATTAAATATATTGATTTTCTAAGTTTCAGATATATTGTGAGATGAGATAGTAAGGGATGTCAACATTTGTTCAATAAAATATTTATTAGTTTGTATGGTGAATAGTGTGATATGTGAAGATAGTGCATCCATAGGAATAATACAATAATGCAATCTAATATTTGTTAATTCATCCACCAGCTTGGAATAGAAAGATATTTAGGGTGTAACGATTGAATTTGAGTCATGTGTACTTGAACATTATGAGGTCCTGTATGGGAGGCTCAGTAGCCACACAACTGTGGCCACACGAACAGAGCTGTGGGAGGAGGTGCGGGTGGCAGTTGCCGAGGCAGGGGGCCCACACAGGAACATCGACAGCCTCAGAAAGAGGTTTAATGATATAAAAAAAGGTGTGAGGCAACACATGGCTGCAGAGCGGCAACATGCGATGGGCACTGGTGGGGGTGGCCCCTTCACCCCAGCCCTCACGGCCCTGGAACAGGAGCTGGCTGAACGTTTAGGGCCAATTTACCTGTTTGGTCTGCCAGAGGCCCTGGATACCGCCCATCCTCAGGCAGGTATGTATGCTATGTACACCTTTCAGCTCTCAGGCCATGCCTGAAATCCCCATTGTGTAGACATCAGCCATCTGCAACCACCCTCCCATACCTGTCTCTCGAGCCCCACCATGTAACTATCCTGGGGGCACATGGGTGTGCTGTACCCTTGCACACCCTGTTTGGTTGCCATGTTCCTGGCCCCATTCCACATGTGGCCCTCATCCCATCCCTCTCCCCATCTGCCCCAAATATGTCCCCACACACCTGCTACTAACCTACCCTCACACCTGTTATTGCCATCCCCTGCAGGATTGTGAGGGCCTTTGATCAGGGCACGTTTGTTTGACATACTATCTGCACAGTGCTGCATGTGCTTGGCAGTGGCCAACAGGTGCTGAATAGTCATAGTCCGCTGCGTAGTGGGTATTCTATGCAGCACACATGCAGGGCCCCCCCCCCCCCCATCATATGTGTGGTGGCTGTTGTACACACGTATAGATAGGTGGAGTGTCTAAACATATGTGTGCTATCTCTGGCTTTTCACAATGCAGGTGACTACAGTATCATGGGGGCTCATGAGGAGGAGGAGGAGGAGGAAGTGGCTGGGCCTCAGGGTATGGAGGAGCCCGAGGCTGCAGTCTCTGGGGGCAGCACAAGTGGGTGTGAGAACATGAATCCAGACTATGAGGTGGCTGGGCCACAGGAGCCACCCATCAACAGCAGGGCGACAGTGGGGGATGCAGCCAGCATCTCACAGGCTGGTGTGAGTCCTGGAGTGGAGGCCAACCAACGCCCCATGCAGGCACCTGGATTGTCAGGCGCACAACCCACAGGCACGGATACCATGCTGCCAGAGCTGAGGGCCCACACTGCATCGGCACAGCGCAATGCTGAAGGTGGGTAACAACATACTGTCACAACCACAATGCCCAAACCACTAGTCTCTAGTTGGTGTGGGCGTGGTGGTTGTGGCAACATTCCTTCCTCAGCTGTTATATGTATGGTTCAAGTAGAAGGGATGTATTTGAGCAAACACAAGGGTATGGCTTATGACAGATAATGTTTATGTTACATACACCAGAACAGCCCAGGGTCAGGTACCATCTACAGATGCAGACATATGAGGAATGTTGTGTAAAGTGCAGCACGTTGTCAGCCAAACAAACAGAACACAATCATTGCCCTTGAAACGGTCAGCCTCATGGCAGACACCCAGCCTTCTCACAGAGAACAGGATTCCACCTGTCCTATAGTCATTGGACAATCAGAGCAAACAAGACAGAAACCTAAGCATCTTATGTCAATTAACGTCACTCAGCCTCCATTCCCTGTAGTCTGCATCTCCAGGTGAAAAACAAACCTAGGATATCAAATTAGCAGTCAAAATGTGTCAACAAACTCATATACCAGGATTTGCAGAGATGAAGGATCAAAGCACATATGTCTATGGCAGCCAATTAGATGTCTGCCTGTGCAGAGGGTAAACACAACTGCCAAAACAGCATGAATTATAGCATTGCACACAACCATATGTTGCAGTAATGTCCCCTCTCAAACCACACAGAAATGTACCTCCTCACTGCTTATGCTCTAAACATGGTTTGGGAGAGGAACAGGTCCCTCAAGGCTGCCTCTACGTCAACAACTCAGATCGATAGCTGGGCATACAGACAAAGCAATCAACATGTCCCCTTCCTGTAGCTCTGACACTGAGTCTTCCAATTGCATTGGTTTGGGACTCACCCACTCAATCACACAGGTCAGCTAACAACCTCTGTGGTGTCCTGAAAGACTGGCCACCTCCCAGCTGCCACTCCTGTTGCCAACCTGACTCAGGGAAATCACCTCCCCAGCTCTGGGTATCGCAGCCCTTCCCCAGGGGTTAGCACCTGCTGTGGATTCCTCAGCATTACATTGTCCATGCTTTTCTGGAGTCTGTCCACCTCTGCTGCATCCTCTGTTGCTCCCCTTGCTCCGTCCAAACACTCCATATGTTTACCAAGGTGTATATGCACTGGTATCCAACCCCATCCCTTTCTTCCCAAGGTGTTTGTAAACCCCTCTGCTGTCAGAAACGTGATGCAGCAGTGCACTTGCGCAAGTAAGGGTTGATATCCTTGTGCTTCCACTCCCTCCCTCTGACTCTATAGCGCATCTCCTGTAACCTGTCCCAGCTGCGTTTATCCCACCTTTGAAAGGTGGTCCTGCCCTTCTGACCCTGCATACCTCACAGAGGCCCCGTGAACAGGGTGACTCCCTTATGCTGTTCATCTACCCCTTGATCAGATTGGCAGACTTCGCCACAATACACACTGATCCCCATGGGTGTCGGGGCGACATCCACATTTTGGATGGCAACATATGTGATTGTGGATGATGTGGAGGGTCAGGTGCCACTGTCACAACCCCACACCCGGCCAGGGCACAGAGGTTGTGGGCTGCCATAATGTTCTGTAAGCAGAAGGTGAGAGAAACCCTGTTGCCTCCCGGTAGGCCAGCTGGGAGTGGTAGTTCCTCTGCCCAGTGACACAGAATAGTCGTGAGTTGAGTGGGAAGGCAAAATGATCAGATGTGTATCATGCAAAACCAAAAAGGTCAGTGTAGAGGAAGACAGGACACTATTCAGGTGTTTGCTGGAGGGTATGTACAGAAATGAACGTTACTGCATTGTCACACTCTTTGCACCATGTATCATGGGTAGGAAACAGAGCAAAACAAAGCAGCTTTGTCTCCCCAAAGAAAAACACCTGCTCTATGTTCTTCTCTCACCCATCTATTTTCTACAGGTTTAGCAAAGCGACTCTATACGATCTGCCAAGCAGAGCGTGCAATCCATAGGACCTCTCCTGGGGCACTCTCATTAACGTCCAATTGCATGGAGCTCCCCCTTCCTCCCCGAGCCTGCCAATCAACTGCCTAGCCCAACGGCTTTAGATCTGCCGTTGCAAGGGCACGCCCGCGCCTGAGGGCCCTTTGGCGTGGCCCTTAGGCGTTGGTCCGTGGCGTCTGCGTCTGGAGGCTATTTTGATGTCCTGCATATATATTAGGCTAACGTGCTGTTCCATGTTCTTCACCTTCTCTTATCTGTTTGACTGTTTCTGTCCCCTACTCTGTCCTATCTTATAATGGCGTTCTTTTCTTATTTCCTTAATTGATGTAGTATTGTAAACCGCTCTAATACCTTTGGGTCTGAGCGGTATATCAAATTTAAATAAACATAATAACATAACATAAACATGTCTGCAAACCCATGGCCACCTGAGTGTGGTGGCAAGCTGTCATCACAGGGTGTAAGGGACCCTCCCTCTAAGAATTCGGCTGTTCCCCCTGGACACAGGTCTACACGGTAAGGTTTAGAAAACCCTGTGTCTGTGGAGACCCCTCTCTGGCTTTCAGCTAACCCTCTCCAGCTGTCCCGACATGCTTTCTTATTCTCTGGTTGCAGTCCCTGTCTGGAGCACTGCCCTGGACCTCTGTTCCAGGTTGAGCATATATAACACCGTGCCCTAGTGCTGGTTTCCCACCTGCGCAGAACTGAGGCCCGTTTATCCGGCAATGGGGTCCGAGGGTTTCCCTGTTCTCTCCCTCAAAGCAGGTGTCTATCAACAATTTGTACCCTCCCTCCATCTGCTCTGCTGGCTGCAATTCCACAAATGCAGCTAGGTCCCTTATGTGGTCCCCAGCTCGCTGAAGTCTGTGAGACTCTTCAACCATGTTCCCTCCCCTCTGGAGCTCATGTCCGTCTCACGGAAGCTGCTCCTGTCGTCCCCTCTGGAGCCCCTATCTGTATTTGGTATGTCTGTTCCCTGAGGCCTGGCTATGCCTCCCTGAGCAGGTGTGAGTAATCAGGATCCAAGCTTGCTACCATGTTAGTGCTTGGGTGTGTCAGCTCAGCTCCTGTCTCCCTCTGCTTGCCTCTCTCATGCACACACTGGGACGTGGGTGCTGGCTGACTGTCAGTCTCTCAAGAGGTACAATCATATCTTCTATCTATCTCCATAGGCTCTGTTTGGGCCTCTACATCACACCATGTGCCAACTGTGCACCACCCTTCCGTGGTGTGTTTTGCCAGTGTACAGCATGTGTGTGTGGCTCCAACACAAAAATACTGTGTATGGCCATATACCCCAGGTGATCAGACAATGGCACCCATGGGAACCACTGTCACGGGCCCCCCAGACACCCTGGCCTATCGGCAGCCCGCCATGGGTATTGTAATGCATCAGAGTCTGCCAACATGATCTGCAATGTGCCCCAGCATTGCATTGAGGTATGGGACACATATATGGATAGGACTGTATGTGCAGTTACCCCTCACACTCCCTGTCCCCCCTGAGACAACCAGTGTGCATAGCAGACATCACCAGATCAACCTGTCAAACTATGTGGGTCACATGAGCCCTCGTCGGGACACTGTCCAGGCATGCAATTGGCTCATGGGACACACATGTCTAACCCTGGCCATGCATATGTATGTGTGGCAAGCAGGAGTGTCCTGCATACTGTCATACTCCACCCCCTTCCCTAGGCTTGGTGGGCTGGGGCAGCCAGTAGTACTTGCTATTGATGGTTCCATCAAACACCCTCCTCTTGCAATGCATGCTGGGAAATGTAGTCTTCCCTCTGATAACAAATAGTCATGGAGCCAGAGTTACAGGCAAGGATGTGACAAGGTTTATTCTGCCACCCAATGAAAAAGTACAAAATCAGTGCACCGGTATAACTATCCAGCAGTGCCTAAGACGGTTCTGTACACAAGTGTGCTGGCAGAGGTTACATTCATTCAATCCAAAAGCAGCTGTTTGCCACGTATACAGAAAAACAACCAAACATGGCAGCATCCTTTAGCAAAGCAAAGATATTTGGTTATGTTGTTTATGTTTATGTTTAATAAAACTTGATATACCGCCCAACGCCACAGGCATCTGAGCGGTTCACAATAAAAACATTAATTCAGGTTCTTTTTTAAAAATTTAAAAATTAATGCTGCAGGAAAAAGAAAGGGGGAGGAGGAAAGAAAGAGAGCAGGTCAGAATTAACAAATTGCAATATAATAACACGAAACAGAAAGGGAGGGGAGGACACAAGTGGGAGATCAAACACTAGCTAAAAGAGAGCAAATCAAGTTAACAAATTACAATAAATCAGCACTAGACAGAAGAGGAGGGGGAGGACACAAGTGGGAGGTCGAATGCTAGATTAAAAAGGTGGGTTTTAAGCTGGGACTTGAAGGACTGATATGACTCTACTGCACGGAGCGAGGGGGGGAGCGAGTTCCAAAGGCTAGGGGCCAGAAAGTAGAAAGCGGAAGAGCGAGTAGAAACAAGATGGGCCTGGGAGGGGGAGGGAAGGGACATCCGGTTTGTGTGAATAGAGCGGAGCAAACGATGAGAGGTACGGAAGGATATTTGGTCAGCAAGGTAGGAGGGGGTGCCAGTACTAGCAGCTTTGTGTGTAAGAATAAGAATTTTGTATTGGATGCGGAAAGTGACAGGTAACCAGTGATGGTGTAGAAGAAGGGGAGTGACATGGTCGAAGCGGGAGGCATAGGTTAGTAATCGAATAGCTGTATTTTGCACACGTTGAAGACGAGACAATTGGGATTGGGGGAGACCAGCCAGGGAAACATTACAGTAATCTAGACGAGACACCACTAAAGAGAGAAGGAGGGTTTCCAGAGCAGAAGAAGAGAGGAAGGGGCGAATGGCTCGGAGCTGCTTGAGGGAAAGAAAAGAACGTTGAACAATGGAAGAGATGTGGGCCGTGAAGGAGAGAGAGGAGTCAAGGATAACACCCAGGTACCGAAGTGAGGAGACAAGAGGAATGGACTGGGAGGAGAAAGTGGGGGCGCAGGCAGGGGAGGGGCTCCCAAACGTGAACCATATAGCAAAGGATTTAGCGGGGTTAGCGTGAAGGAAATTAGAAGAGAACCATGAGGCAATAGCAGCAAGACACAGATTAAGAGGGGCAATGTCAGGAGAAAGAGAACTTGTGTGATGTAGGAGAAAAATGTCATCTGCGTAGTAATACGCAGAAATGCCGAACTGTTGAATTATGAGGGCAAGAGGGGCAAGAAAAATATTAAAGAGAAGGGGGGCGAGAACTGAACCCTGAGGAACTCCACATGTGAGGGGAAAGGGGGAAGAAGAGGAAGAACCAGTAACTACAGAGAAGGAGCGACATGAGAGGAAAGAGTGGAACCACCGAAGTACCAAACCAGAAAGACCCGCCTCCCGAAGACGAGTGAGGAGAGTGCGGTGATCCACTAGGTCAAAGGCTGCAGAAAGATCAAGGGAGACAGCTAAGGTGAATAAGCCACGATCGTGAGCAGTGTGAAGTTCGTTAAGAAGAGAAAGGAGGACAGTTTCAGTGCTATAGCCGGGACGAAAACCAGATTGCCGGGGGTGAAGGGTGAGGGAAATTTCAAGGTGAGAGGAAAGTTGAATGAAGACCAGTTTTTCCAGAAATTTAGAAAGGAAGGAGAGGTTGGAGATGGGGCGCCAGCTGGAAGGAGCGGAAGGATCAGAAGACGGGGATTTTAAGATAGGACGAACGACAGCATGCTTCCAGCTGGGTGGAAATGTACCAGAGGATAAACTAGAATTGAACATGGAGAGGATGTAGGGGGAAAGAGCCAGAGAGGGTTCTAGGAGCCAGGATGATGGGATAGGGTCAGCTGAACAGGTGGTTTTGCGAAGGGAAAGAAAGGTTTTTTCAAGGATGCTGGGGGTTATTGTCTCAAAGGAAGACCAGGAGTGGGATAAGACAGGAAGGGAGCGGGATGGGGAATAGAGGGGGGGAGGGGAAAGCACAGCAGGAGGGGAAAGGGGTGTGGGGGCACATACGGGGAAGGAATGACGGAGGGTATCAACCTTAGCCACAAAGAATGATGCTAAGGAGGAAGGGTCTGGGGGAGAGGATGCAGGAAAGGAAGAGGGAGAAGGGGTAGAGTGGGATGAGGTGAGGGAGCGAACAATGGAGTACAGTTGACGGGAGGAATTGGAGGAGGTAGAGATAAGGTTAGAGTAATAATCACGTTTAGTGGTTGAAAGGAGGGATCGATAAGAGCGATGACACTGACGAAAACCTAGCAGGGTGGAGGGGGAGGGACACTTCTGCCAGAGGCGTTCTGCCCGGCGAAGATGCCTGCGGTGCAGGAGAAGACCAGAGTGAAACCAGGGGTGGCTAGTGTGGCAGCGAGGACGGGGACGGGGGCAAAGGGGGGCAACGGTGTCGAGGGCTGTGGAAAGTGAGGAGTGCCAGAGGTGGGCCTGGACGTCAATGGGGAGGGATTCAAAAATCTGCAGGGAAAAGAGTGGTAGGGGAAGGGAACTGGGAAAGAGTGTCCTTGGAAATTTTTCGAGTAGGCAATGGTACTGAGCTAGGAGTTGAGATATAGGTTGGGGCTGGTGGAGGGACAGGAACAGAAAAGGAGAGACAAAAGTGATCAGACCATGGAAGAACGGTAGCGGAGGGGGGAGTAGAAAAAGGAGGAAAGGAAGCAGAGGTAAGAAGGAGGTCAAGTGAGTGACCAGCAATGTGGGTGGGGAAGAAAATGGACTGCTGCAGGGACAGATCGGACAGAAGGGCAAGAAATGCAGAGTCCCTCGCTGAGGAGGGGGAGTCAACATGAATGTTGAAATCACCTAAGATGAGCAGGTGGGGATAAAGAAGAGAGACCTCAGATAGGGTGGTTGACAGGGAATCCCAGAGGGGGGTTGAGAGAGAGGGTGGCGCATAGATAAGGAGAAAATAGTAGGGGGTGGAAGGGGAAGAGGGGAAGTCAAGCCGCAGGAGTAGGGACTCCGGGTAGAGTAGAGAGGGGGAAGAGGGGAGCTCAACAAAAGGGAGGGAAGAACGGTAAATGACTGCCACACCCCCACCGCTTCGACCCCGGCGGAGGTGGAGAAGAAGGAGTATCCTGGTGGGAGGCAACGGTTTAGGAAGGGTTCATCACCCTCCTTCAGCCATGTCTCGGTCAGAAAGAAAGCATCAAGGTTGTGGGAAATGATTAGGTCATGAACTAGGGACGTTTTGGAGCGAACGGAACGACAGTTTAAAAGCGCAAGTTGCAGAAAGGTGAGAGAGGAGGGGGACGGGGGAGAAGGAAGGGATGGGAGGCGTGGACAGTGGATGAGGTTCGATGGTTGACGAGCAAGGAATCCAGGGGGGGAGACAGTAGGCGTTGCAGGGCGCCAACCCCAGTGTACGGGGATGGCAGACATGAGGCAGACTAATAGCAGGAGTAAACAACTAGGCCGGGGTAAAAACCAAAGACTGGGGAATAATGCGTGCAGGGGTGAATAAAGTGAAGTGAACACCGCAGGACGTGAGGGTGACAGAGAAGGAACAGCACGGTTAATCATAGTAGGGGTAGAAGCAGAAGCCTTGGAACTGCTGCCCCGTAGCTCGCCCCAAGGAGCTCGCCTAAGGAGCACGTCGTGCTCCTTGTGCGCGCTCCTTCGGCGCGCGCACACGGCACGCGCCTGAGCGGCGCGGGGCGCCGCGTCGGAGTGGATGTTAAAGGGCCCGAGGCCCAGCATCACTTCCGGGGGTGGGATTACAGTACCTGGAGTGACAGGGTAAGCAGACAGGCAGGGTTGGACGTTTGCACAGCAAGACGCTAACAAAGAACAAGCAGGCAGGCAGTAGCAGGCAGCAGGGTACACAAATCAGCAGGAGACAGCAAGCAGCAGACTGCAGCCGCGTCGGAGTGGATGTTAAAGGGCCCGAGGCCCAGTGTCACTTCCGGGGGTGGGATTACAGTACCTGGAGTGACAGGGTAAGCATACAGGCAGGGTTGGACGTTTGCACAGCAAGACGCTAACAAAGAACAAGCAGGCAGGCAGTAGCAGGCAGCAGGGTACACAAATCAGCAGGAGACAGCAAGCAGCAGACTGCAGCCGCGTCGGAGTGGATGTTAAAGGGCCCGAGGCCCAGCGTCACTTCCGGGGGTGGGATTACAGTACCTGGAGTGACAGGGTAAGCAGACAGGCAGGGTTGGACGTTTGCACAGCAAGACGCTAACAAAGAACAAGCAGGCAGGCAGTAGCAGGCAGCAGGGTACACAAATCAGCAGGAGACAGCAAGCAGCAGACTGCAGCCGCATCGGAGTGGATGTTAAAGGGCCCGAGGCCCAGCGTCACTTCCGGGGGCGGGATTACAGTACCTGGAGTGACAGGGTAAGCAGACAGGCAGGGT